>JACMZG010001863.1:29912574-29981207 GCA_018340805.1 Microvelia longipes
TCTATACATCAACTCCCCTCCACAGTTTGAGCTAAGCTTGGCATTTTCAACGTAGAAAAACTTATAAAACGTTTATTGACAATTGAACTCTAGCGATATCTGGCGGAACATAATAATCAGTTTCCCCCACTTTCAGTATTTAGTGTCATTCTCAGTTGTTGTGTGTTTTTGCCACGTTGGAGCGACGCCCGCGTATATTTATTAGTTTCTACATATGCTTATGTTATCGAATTTTTGTGATTCTTGGAAGAATTCGGATTGTTTAATTCGTCAATCTATGATACATGGAAGACGAAATTTTATTTTATGATGTTAAAAGATCCCAGGTTTGTTTGTTTTGTTAATTTTATTTGTTGTGCAATTATCACCTGCTGTGTTTGTTTTAATCTTTTTGATAAATTCTGTGAAATTCTGGAATTTTAATACCTTTTTTTTAATAAAAAATAATTGTATTTTTACATTTTACCGTGGTATTTAGAAAAGTATTGTGTCGAAACCGAGGTGGTTACACCCTAATTATTCAGTCATTTAAGACGTTTTGAGTGGTTTTCATCATGGTCTGTGTCACGCATTAACTCCCGCGTTTTATATAATAGAGAGACGAAACTTGGCGAAAAATCTAAATTAAAGCCTAGTTTGTGCTGCCCGGAACATAATATTAAAAAAAACTCTTAAAAAATTGTTAAATTTTGACAGATTGATTTGAAATTTGATCAAAAGATACTTCCTTTAGTGGTGAATCCATCTACAAAGTTTCATTGTGGAAAATATTGACTTTTGAGATTTTTATATTTTGACTGCGTATCTTTATCCTTATAACTGTTTTTCACGTACGACATATTGTAAGTAGCGTAAAACATTAAGAACTAGTTTGACAAAAACTCAAAAAGCTAGTTAATTTTTACTTTGTAAAGTGTTGGGGAATACATATTTATTGAGCAAAACTAAAAATATGTTTGTTTCTATCTGTCAAACATAACGTATTGCCGCAAAAATTCAAATTAAAATATGAATCAATTAAAAAAATATTTATTGTATTTTTTCGTTTCTTAATTGAAATTATAAATGTTAAGTATGACCGGAAGTATTTTTGAGTGCTTTCGTGATCATAAAAGTTGAATGGCGTAAATTGAAACTTCTTGAATGACTATCTACTGTATACTTTTTGAACTTTGATCACTTCAATCTTTGGTTGATTAGTACTTTTCTGTTAACGAGCAAAGCTAGTTTAAAGTTATAACCCTTTAGACGTTGCTTTACTACTTTATTCCGACGTTAGAGCGTAGCGAGACAGAAAGTACTGTTTCTTAGGCCTTTTGTAATTATAAAGGCGGGCTAATTGAGTCCGAAGTCAAAACACCTTTAGACTTAAGATACCAATTTATTCTGAAGTCGAGCGTAAATAATGCTACCTTAAGCTTTGGCTAATCAACACATTCAAAGGACGACCTAAGCGAGTCTGAAAATAAATAAAAATACAGAGGTACCCCCGTACTCGATTGAACGAATAAATGCTTCAGAGTATTTATACTAAAGAGTTAAAACGTTTTTACAATAAGCAGTCTAGTTGTGTGTAGTGGTGTAGTTGTGCTATCCAAAAAATATTTTTTATGACGTAAATTAAGCCGCATAAATGGCTCAGCAAAAATTTCAAAATGCTAAAACACGGAAAATAATTATGCGATCGACTGAGATTAAGCACGCATGCAGCTATGTATATGACTAACATATGTGCCAAGTTCATCTTTATCGGAATTAGTCAATTTTTTATCGTATGACTGCATACGTTTAAAAAATTGTAAGCATAATCCAATTGAATTGAAATTTTGTATAAGAGTTATCCTTTAAATAATAAATAATTACACCTACTTTCGTCGTTTCAATATGACAAGTACATCAATGATTTTTGTTGGATCGTAAAAGTTAAACAGCATCGAGCGTTTTCAGTGCCTGGATGGTTGACTGCTGGGAATGAAAGGGGTGTATTTACTATCTGAGGACGAGCGAAGCGAGTCCGAAGACGTGTTACAGTGTACATTTAACGTTATGTTTATTCTGAGGACGAGCGAAGCGAATTCAAAGTAGGGAGGATAAGCGAATAAATTACAAGTATTATTGCGATAATATATTTCTTTTAAAGTTATGATTTGGTCGTTTTTCGATATTATCTGATGCATAATATTTTTATTTAAATACCTACTATATAATTTTTGCGTAATCATTTTTGAAAATGTTTTTATCCATTTTACCGAAAAAAGATTCAAGCCAGGGACGCAGAAAGAGGGGCTTCGTTTTGAGACAAGGATTTTTGAACTAATCTTAGTTTGATAAAATTTACGGTTTGGTAAAAAATTCAGTGGAATAGAAGGAACAATAGTGAGTGGAACAAAAGAATTATCATTGTAAAAACGCTTTAAACAATTTGTCCCTGTATTTTCTTTTTATTTTACCTTATCTTGGTAGACTTACATTAACTAATTTTTTTTTAAAAAAAACTAAGTTATTTGTGGTTAAGTTAAGAAAGATTTGAAAGGCCTACTACCAAGATGTCTTACTTGTTAAGTTTCATCTTTTGTGGCGCAAGTCCACCAATCTTTTATCATTTATTGGATTTAAAAGTAACGAGAGTAATTGGGGAGAAGAATTCTTCATGTGACAATTTTATTTGAGAACTAAATTTGTCTTCCTCCTTTGACGTTGTCTAATTCCAGAACCGGATGAAAAAAACTTGTTCATATATACTTTTTACTTTATTCAGATTAAGATTTATTGGTTTATCCATATGATTTGGTATACTGCTTTAATTCGAGCCTTAATTCTTTATTTCTTCTAAATTTGTTCGATTTTCGGTTACAATAAATGTAAACGATTTACATTTTTTGCTACGATATTCTCGGGTATCTTAGTTTGTTTTATTTTACTTGGTTTATTTTCTTCAGATCATTTATCAGTATATTGATTATAAAATACATGTTTTCCAAACTGGTTGCTAGATGTCAGGCTAGCAACCATGTTGGCGTGTATAAGCTCTGGTTTTCCCTGTGATATCCGTGGTTTCAGTCTGATGTAAATAAAATTTAAAACGAAACCACTAAACTTTTTTTTTAATTTCAGCCAATTTTCATAAGAATTTAATATCACTCTTACAAAAAACCTTCTGGATTTAATAAAATGCTATTAAATATCAAGTTACGTGTAAGAAACGCTGTTTTCCATTCTTACCTGGTTTGGTTGGCTGCGGTTATACCTGAATTGGACATTTACTGCTATAATTTGTGGTCCCTTTAGCTGGCTCAGACTTTAAATTATTGCTCCGCTTTCCATTACTGCTCTCCGCTCTGAAATTTAACAGTGTAATAGCTTTAGGAAAAAAGTAGAAATCTTTATTGTAGACGATCTTAACCTATTTGTTGTTTAAAATTTATATGTAACTATTGTATTATCGATCGATATGGTTTCGATAATATCGATTCGATGGTACATTTGATTATTTTAGTATTTCGATATTATAGTTCTTACATGTTAGATCCATTTGATTATTTTAGTATGGCCGATCGATTTGGTTCTTACATGTTAGATCCATTTGATTATTTTTTTTATGCCCGATAGATTTTGTTCCTACTGTAGATCATTTGATTATTTAGTATGGTCGATAGATTTTGTTCCTACAGCGTAGATTTATTTGATTATTTTAGGTATGGGCGATCGATTTGGTTCTTACGTGTTAGATCTATTTGATTATTTTATAGCTCTATTTTTATCTCGCAAAACTTCTATTATACTCTACACCCTGCGGCCACAAGTTTCACCAGAAACGTACCCAATTTGGTGTACACCATATTGGACCCTGAAGACTGCAGAGTGCATATAGTGATAGACTTATATGAATGAACCGTGAAAATGAATTTCTAAGCATAATAGTGAAACTCAGAAAATGCCTGACTCATCAACATAATTTGCTGAACATGTATTTAAAATTTCTAGTCTTTTTGACAAATAATGACGAAACAGTTGGGGAAAAATTGAAAAAAGTACGGGTAGCATAGATTTAGGAATGACTAATTTACCTTCATTAAATAATATCTTACAATTGTAAGATATACTATTTAAAGATATATATAGATATAGTATATAGATATACTATACTAAGGATTAGGGAACTAGTAATTACTAGTTCCCTAATCCTTAGTATAAACTTTTTTCAGTCTAAAATTAGCTTTAATTAATCATAACTACATTTAGAAATTAGTGAGACAATAAATATTTACTTCTGCCTCATAACCAGATAATTATTACTGCTGAATAATTCCTAAACTATTCAATTTTTTGTCTTCTGTTTTGTTTATCTCTATTTAAGAAGATTATAATACTGGTTGGAGTTTGATAAAAAAAATATTTACAGCATTTCCAAATATTTACTCGTTTAGAAAGAGATAAAATGTTTTATAATTATCTTGACTTTTTAGGAACAGAATTGTTTTTGTTCCCACGCTACTAACAATGTTTGTCATTGTATAAAGTTATTCTACCTTATTGTTAATCTTATTATTGAGATTATACCGGGTGGTACGTTTTAGATGCACCAACATTAAATCCTTAAAAGATTTCCGGGTGGTACGTTTTAGATGCACCAACATTAAATCCTTAAAAGATTTACCGGGTGGTACGTTTTAGATGCACCAACATTAAATCCTTAAAAGATTTACCGGGTGGTACGTTTTAGATGCACCAACATTAATCAACACGTTTAAGATGCACCAACATTAAATCTAAGATTTACCGTGGTGTAGGATGCACGTTACCGGGTGGTACGTGAATCACCAACATTAGATGCACAAAACAAGTATAATCCTTTAAAAGATTTACCGGGTGGTTTTACGTTTTAGACGCACCAACATTAAATCCTTAAAGATTACGGGTGGTTTACGTTTTTAGATGCACCACATTAAATCTTAAAGATTTACGTATGGTGGTACGTTTTAGATGCCACCAACATTAAATCCTTAAAGATTTACCGGGTGGTACGTTTTAGATGCACCAACATTAAATCCTTAAAAGATTTACCGGGTGGTACGTTTTAGATGCACAACATTTAATCCTTACAAAGATTTTACCGGGTGTACGTACGTTTTAGATGCACCAACATTAAATCCTTAAAAGGATTTACCGGGTGGTACGTTTAGATGCACCCAACATTAAATCCTTAAAGATTTACCGGGTGTAGTTTTAGATGCACCAACATAAATCCTTAAAGATTTACCGGGTGGTACGTTTTAGATGCACCAACATTAATCCTTAAAGATTTACCGGGATGTACGTTTTAGATGCACCACATTAAATCCTAAAAGATTTACCGTGGGTGGTTACGTTTTAGATGCACCAACATTAAATCCTTAAAAATTTACCGGGTGGTACGTTTTAGATGCACCAACATTAAATCCTTAAAAGATTTACCGGGTGGTACGTTTTAATCACTACATTAAATCTTAAAAGATTTACCGGGTGTGTACGTTTTAAGATGCACAACATTAAATCCTTAAAAGATTTACCGGGTGGATGGTACGTTTTAGATGCACCAACATTAAATCCTTAAAAGATTTACCGGGTGGTAGTTTTAGATGCACCAACATTAAATCCTTAAAAAGATTTACCGGTGTACGTTAATGCACCAAATAAATCCTTAAAAGATTTTACCGGGTGGTACGTTTTAGATGCACCAACATTAATCCTTAAAAGTTTATGGTACAGAAACATTAATTCCTTAAAAGGTTTACCGGGTGTTACGTTTTAGATGCACCAACATTTTAATTCCTTAAAAGTTTACCGGGTGGTACGTTTTTAGATGCACCAACATTAATTCCTTAAAGGTTTACGGGTGGTACGTGTTTAGATGCACCAACATTAATTCCTTAAAAGGTTTACCGGGTGGTACGTTTTAGATGCACCAACATTAATTCCTTAAAAGATTTACGGGGGTCGTTTTAGAATGCACCAACATTATTCCTTACCGGTGGTTAGATGCACAACATTAATTCTTAAAAGGTTTACCGGGTGGTACGTTTTTAGATTCAACACATTAAATTCTTAAAAATGGGGGAAAATATTTACCCCTAGTAATTGACTATTACGATTTAAAATTTACCAATATTACTTAGGTGTTCATTAACCAAATATGGTAGTTTTGTAACCTCTTTTTAATTGAGAGCATACGGTAATATTAACTTTTTTGAAAACTGCATTAACTCCTAAAAAAATTTGATACTAATATCACCATATTCCGGTAATATGTGTCATCAAGCTATTGTTTGACATATATCAGAGGCTAGATGTTTGTTTAGTTATGTTTATATTTTTCATTTACTTTTTTTTCAGCTAACACATTTATTTATTTATTATTAAATTTAGATTTAGACCAAATATTTCTTTTGTTGTGGTTTTTATTACCACAAGAAACTACCGCATAACCCAACCTTTTTTTATTCTTATTGTTGTAATTCATTTAGTTTTCTTATAATTTATATTTTTTGTTTATAGAGTGCAGGTAGCGGTAGTACCACAAATGGGGCCCAAGGGTTTTACCCTGGTCCCATGCCACCTCATGGGTTTGGACCATTCAACCCCATGCAACCTGGTGTTGTCCCCCCACATCCACAGGGTAAGACCATTTTCTAATTATTACATTTTTTAGAATGCATTAGTTTCTCTTCAAGTGATAAGAGTTTTTTTCAATATTTTACTCTTTGAAAAACTACCAGATATCATTTTTTTCATTCTGACTTTTCTTTCAGAAATAACCAGGTAGATTCAAGCCCCTTAGTCACCCTTTTCTGGGTGTAATCCTCTGATGTAATTTATTTATTTATTTAAAATTGTAACAGCCCCTAGAGGCTAGTAATACAATAGATATAATTAGAAAGGCAAAAGAAATAATCAGGAAATCAGAAGTGCTCCCTAAAGATTATCAAGGGAGGAATATATAATATAACGTGAATATATAATGTGAAATTTAAGTGTATTATTATGCTCCAATTTTTCCACACAAGAAGTTAGATGTAAGAACTACTATTACCTTCTCATAATACCCTCATTGTTCTTTTAAAAGTAATTCTTTTGATGGTTGTTGGAAAAAGGATATATTGACTTAATTTCAAGATAAAGTGTAACCAAATAAATTATTGTAGTATAGTACTTTATTTACTTGACTTGACTTGACCTAAGTTGTAGTGCAGTAATAAATTGATATTGGTTTATATAAATTAAGTATTCAGTACTTAATAAATTAAGTATGGTGCTCCTGTATTTACTTTATGTTTTTATTTTATCATATGTTTTAACAATGAAGGATGCATTTTAGGAATGATAAATATGTTTCATGTTCAACCAATAGCAGTAAGAGTGTTGTAGTAATATTTATTTTTTTTGTTTTCAGGTCACTCTCCTCCTCCTATGAATTTCCATAAAGATGAGCGGGCACAGCGGCAATATAACAAACTTAAACGAAAATTAGAACAAAAACAAATGAGGGATAATCCTTTGACGACCAGTCCACCTTTATCCCCTAGGAAAGGTAAATCCAGTCTTAAGCTAAAAATATATATTTTTCTCATATTACCATAACATTTTGTTTTTATTATGTTTATTATTTGCGATATCGCTAAATACATTGAGAGCCCTGAAACATTATTTTAGGACTCTGTGTAACCTCATTGAATCCTCCTCCAAGAGAGAGAAGGAGTAAAGGTTATAATAAATCAATTTTTTCGGCTTTCCGCACATTTTTTTGTGTTTTGATTTGTATTTTAAACATTTACTATTTAATTTACTGTATTTTTTCTATGTATTTAATTATATTAATAGTCTAAGGTAGTCAAGTTATTTTTTGAAGTTTCAAAATTCAACCAATAGGGCCGATTTAGGAGTATATCTCTATGCTTACAAAAAGGGGAAAAATAACTTACATAGGGAGGTATTTTCTTATTGATTTTTTTTAGAAATTCTTGGACCTTTATAGATCAAAAGGGTTTATTTGGAGGACTCTCCTTTAATTTACATTTGTCCGCATTTTGACAAATATAAAAATCTTCAATGCTAGTATAAGTAAATTTATTTTTTTGCCGCAAACCAAGTGATCTATGTTGCCAATTAATCAACAATGCTTTTATCTTAGTTATTTCATTTGATATTCTAATTCTTATATATAATTTTAATTGTACCAAGATTGGGCTAAAGTATTAAAAATCATAACCACTTAACTTTGAGTTAAAAAATGATCTGTTGGACTGCTTGACTCTTATGATTGAATCTATTAAATTAAAGATGATTGGTGTTATTAATATTAATATGACCAAAAAACTTAATTTGTGATTTTTGGATTGGTTGTTAGAATTAAACGGAACTGTTAGGAAAGGAGTTAGTAGTGTTGGCACGTCTGAAGATGGAGAGGAGAGTTCAAGTCTTCAGGATGAAGAGGAAGATAATAATGCAATGCTTATACATCTCTTATCATCTATAAAGGCACCTCAGGTAATTTCTATTTTCTTTTCTTGGGGTTGTATTAATTTTGTTTTAAATATGAAGATTGGAAAAGCATTTAGTTAATTATTATCAAAATCTAGTGCCATGACTAATGGTATGTCAATTAGGTTTTAAGGCTCGGATGGCAGGAGATCTCTGGGCTCTAATTGGCTCCCGCCAATAATTTTTGTTGGTGAAGAGTAAACAGAAATATAATTTTCTATGATGTCACTTTACAACGGTTCGAAAGGAACATGTGTTTCTATGTTTATTAAAACCTTGTATAAAATCAGAAAACCATCCACTTGAGTTGAAATTAAGTACAAGTGTACCTATTTTTAAAATCAACAAAAGTGCAAAGTTTCATTTGAATATGGCTACTATATCCATAATTTTTGATAGATCACTTGTGATGCATTAACACTGTTTAGTAGGTGGTTAGGTGTCCTCTTGGATTAAGAAAGAAGTACCCTCACATTTTCATCTGTCATTAAATATTCATCCTCTATAATTAATAAAAAATTATTGGTTCTTAATTGTGACAAGGTAGCTACATATATTGTCTCAAAGTCTTTTAATTAAAAAAAAAATCACATTGTATTTTTTATGCTATTCCAATTTTTTCTTTAGTATATTTTTATTCTCTTAGTGTATGTAAGTGTACTTGAGGGGTATTATTTTGCATTCTATTGTGAATGGCTAATTTGTTGCCTTTCAGGTTAGTGAAGTTACAAGTAGAACAGCCTTGGTACAGTGGAGCCCTCCTGAAGTTGAACAGCCTCAGGATCTTAGATATGAAGTTTTATTATCAGATCGAGGCAAGGAAGGGAAATACAAGTCTATTTATACCGGAGAAGCTCTTTCATGCAGGTTTGTTTGGAATAAATATAATACTTTCTTACATTTCAAACTTTTTTAATTTTTTTTTACATATACATTCACATCATTGTTTAAGAATATCAATGCAGTTTGAGATTCTCAGTAAATTTACTTGGATATATGTCTTTATTTGATCGCATTTAATTGTTTCTTTTTTCTTTTACATTTAATACTCTGAGGAATTTATGATCTGTGTTGTATTTGTGCAGGATTGAAGACTTAAAACCAGGGACTGAATACTCAGTGTGTGTTAGTGCAAGACTAGATGATAATGTTGGAAGGCCTAGTGAACCCGAAGTTTTAATAACTCCAGCTTGCAAACCCGATCCACCCCCTGTTCCTAAGTTAGCATCTAGATCTAGAAACGCTCTAACTCTAAAATGGCAAGCTGCTGCTGATAATGGTGCTCATATAGATCAATATATTGTGGAATGGGAAGTTAATGGACAATGGACTGAAGTAGCTAGGTCTAAAAGTAAACAAGCTCATATTGCCAAACTTCAACCTGCAACACCTTTTAAATTTAGAGTTGCTGCTGTTAATCATTTAGGAAAAAGTGAATTTTCACCGGGAGTAGTATATGAAACGTGTGATAGCCCTCCTCCTCAACCTAATGCCCCTAGCCTGTTTCATGCTACACCTAATTCCCTGACTCTTCACTGGGTAGCTCGACCTCAAGATGACGATTTTACCCTTCAAATGGAAGAACCAGACTCCAAGCATGGCTTTCTTGCTGTATACAATGGAAAGGAAACATCTCATACCTGTACATCCCTTAAGAAAAATACTTGTTATAAATTTAGGGTAAGTTGCCATATTTTAATAACCTATTTTATTAGTGGTAAAAGTAAAAAAATCACTTTATCACAATTATTATTGTGAACTATCATCTCCGAAATCCTGATTTCAGTTTATTTTCTTACAATCTTTAGCTATAGTAACTCATGTAGTCCATATAATTTTAAATTCTTGACCCTTAAATAAATGGGTTAACCCTGTTGACAAAATGCATATTTTATTCTTTAAATAACTTAAGTGTATAAGCTTAATACCTGTTTGTGTTGTAAAATCATATTTAAATTATCCCAATTATCAGGCTTTCAATGCAACATTATAGATACAAATTTTATTAATTAGTGATAGCATAGACTTATGGTCCAAAATATGAGAAGGGAACTTGAAACGTCGTGATACGTCTGTATGTTTTGTCTTTAAGCTTTTGTCAAGGTTAAAGCCATGTTATCGAACTCTAGAGGATTGAGGAATGTAAACCTGGTTGAGGGTGACTGGAGGACAAGTGTCTATAAGAAGAGCAAAAGTGACATATCTGAGTACATAATACTTCTCTTGCCTGAGTGCAATTACTAGATTATTTCTCTAACATGCCTTACCAAGCTACTAAAACTACATGAACCCTAACACTTGTAGCAAACATTTTTGTTGTATTAGTCAATAAAAAAAAATGTGTTAAAAATATAAAATGCCAAAAAAATCATAAAAAAATATTTTGCTTATATTATCTTTTATTGTTTTAGCTGAAATCTCAAAATGAAGAAGGATCTTCGAGATGGTCTGAAGAAGTTAGATATTCTACAATACCTGGAAGACCTGGTCCACCATCTAGACCTCAACTTAAAGGAAAAATGCACCCTTATTCATTTAGGCTTAGATGGGATCCTCCTATAGACAAGGGTGGTGCACCAATAACTGCCTTTAACGTTCAAATTATGCCCTACAATAACCATACAGTATTGCAATTTCTTTATTTTTAATTTTCCTCATTCTTTTACTATAGATAAGTTATATAGGAAAAGAATTGTTTTTATGTATATAATTAGGATGAAATAACATATAACAAAGCAGAATTGTTTTTTCAGTTAGAGCCAAAAAAAAAATGTAAGGTAGCAAAGCATGAATTGTTGAAATTTCTTGTTTCAGAATACCAAACAGTTTACAGTGGTCCATCTCCTAGTTGCAGTATAGAGAAACTAACACCTGGTACTGTGTATCAAGTTAGAGTTTACTGTGAGGGTCCAGGTGGTATCAGTGATTACTCTGAAATAGGTTTATTTGCAACCGAACCTGTCTGTCCTTCTCAGTGTGATCTTCCTAAACTAGCTGGAAAACCAAGGCCTCACTCAATACCTCTTAAGTGGAGTAAGTATTTTTAATTGTTTATTTATTTACTGTTTTTTTCATACTGGTTAAGTGACTAGGCATGCTTGAGGGAGAATCACCCAGTGGTGATACTCCTTGCATGGTAATTATTGTTGTATTATTTGTTATATTTATATTAATTGAATGATGATTTGAAATGGAGAATCAAAGCCATGATTAGCCTTACAGGAACTACTGGAGTTGTTAGCTAACCTCTTTGTTCATATGATTATCTATATTTGTCAGATAATTATTATTACTATGGAGCAATGGCATAAACCATACAACCCAGGTTAAGATTGTTGTAGACAGACCTTAACAGTAATTAGACACTCCTTAACAACAATTCTGAGGTTTATCAGATTTGCAATCTTTCTACATCTTCATCTGTTCTACACGCTTCCTACTTTCTGAGCCTTTGAACTCAGAGCTGTGGTGATGGAAGGGCAATCTTGACTTTTCTGTATTATGATATGATAGTCGTTTTATTATCAATGAAATAACTAATACTTAATTTTAACGACATTAATTATTTGTTAGGTTACCCAGAGAATGATGGTGGAAGTGAAGTAACGGAATTAGAACTGGCAATGAGAGATAGTGATAGTAAGGAATTAAGAACTGCTTATAGAGGGAAAGACACTGAAACAACTGTTACCGATCTTACACCAGCTACCAGCTACAAGTTTCTTCTTAGGGCTACTAACAAGCAAGGGGTATTTGATTTTTATATTTTCACAAAATGAAGTAATTTCAATCTACAGAAATATTTATTTCATTTTAATTCGTTTTACTTTTTGATTCTTCATTATTCTTACACTGGCACATTGGAGACAGAGAAACAAGCTACTGTTTCTGAGATTATTATAAAAAATCCAAAAGTTTAGATCAGTATAAAAGCTAACACTTTATTTATATATTTCTTAGATAGGATAAGGATTTATTAGATTTGCCTTTTTACTTTTCCTCATTATATACCGTAGGTATACAGGAAAAGTATTGTTTTGCAAAAAATCCTAAACCAGGATGTCACCGGAATCATCCCTTTCAGGTGTTATTAAGACATCCTGAGAGGTTTCACAAAATTGTCTGTCTGTGGTGTGTGTGTGTGTGTCTATTATCATCGTAGCTCTTAGTCTATTAATTCTAGAGAGTTAGAACTTTGCACAAAAATCAGTCTACCACTGTAGTTGTGCTGTTTGAATTTTTTTATGACGTCATTTACCCTCAATAACGACTCAGCAAAAATTTTGAAAAATCATAAAACGCTGAAAAATTATTCATGTTGCTATGGATAAAACTAACAAACGTGCCAAGTTTCTTCTCATTATCAGCATTAGTTCAATTTTTATTAAATGACTTGTGTACATTTTTTTTAAAAAAATTTAAAAAAAATCAAAAACAATCCAATTGAGTTGATATATACACCTTTACATAATAAATATGTACACCAGGTTGGTTTCATAATATAGCGAATCTAATATGATGAGGAAAAGTTCCGAGGTACCTGTACCTGAATTTTTTAAATTTGTTGATTTACATGGAGCTTTTAAATTGCAAATGAGGGAAGTCTTAATAGTTTTGTTAAAATTGACAGTCATGCTGGGCTTGTGGATCTAAATGTATGGCTCAGTTATAGTGTAACACACCAAGAGATACCAATGAGGTTGATGCGATATGAAATTGTGGGTGGCTTTAACATCTAGGATAACCTCATTGACTCTCATTATTTCCCCATGATGTCGACTGCTTTTTACCATGTGTTACACTAAACAAATAATTTCTATAACACTGCTCAGTATTATTAGAGAACTATAATTTTAATGTGTTATTTTCAGAATGGTCCTTGGTCGGAGGAGCTGGAAGTTACAAGTGGTTGTGGAGTTCCTTGTAAACCCGAAGCACCCTCCCTTAGTACGACTCCCAATGGTTCAGTTCACACAGCCTGGGTACCTCCTACATCTAATGGCTGTCCTATTACCCAGTATACTCTACAAATGACTACACCACCATGTCAAGTGTTTTCTCAAGTATACTCAGGAACCAGTACGCAGGCAGATGTTAAACCTGTACCTCCCGCTACCCTTTGTTTTTTTAGGTTACAAGTATGTACTCTTATTTTTATTTTTTATCTTTGTAATGGTATTCTAGAAGATTAATTAGGGTTAAGCAAAATGTAGGCCTTTTTGTAAACCATTATTTAAGTTATTTCATGATAAATTATTAATTTTATAAAAGACTTGTGGCATCTTGAATACAGGGCTGTAACCCTTTCCAGGAAGAGAAACTATTTCATGTGCCCTAGGCTATAGCTAATGTTCCTGTCTGAGGGTTTTCCTTTCAAAGTTTTTGCTTCTTCTGTTAAAACTTGAGACTAGTTGTAATGACTCATGCAATTAGATGTTTTGACGTGTTTATAATAGTGATGGTAACACCAGGAAACCTGGTAACACTTACCTATTTATCATCTTATACATGTATTATCTGCTTTTGTTTGGATAGCTTATAGTTCTGATAACTTTCAAGCTATTAGAACTTGCTCATTGTATAAGTGTTAAAGTTGGCCCCCATAGAAATATAATTTCTTTGTTGTTTACTCTAAATATATTTATTTTACAAATAATAATTGTACCCAATAAATTTAAGTCTATCAAATTTAAATCTCTATCTCAAATATTAAATTATTTATTTCTTTCTGTAATTAAAAAATAAATATTAATGCATCTCAAACTACAATGTTTACCTTTCTTGTCTGTTGTTTTCCAAACAACTATCTTTTAGCAACCCTGTAACTGTAAAATGTTGTTATTAGTTTTGCTTGGCAAAACTAGCGTTATTTATTATTTTGGACCTTTTCCTCCTAAAAGTCAATATTAATTTAAAATAAAGGTCCCTATAAAGTTGTTTTGTTCATAAATAAATATCTAATGGTGACGAAATATTTTTTTTTGTGTTTGTAGGCTAGTAATAGTATAGGCTGGAGTGAGTGGAGCGAGTTATCTAGTGTTATGACTGCCCCCGGAGTTCCTGGCCCAGTTCCTGGTTTGAAATCAACTGCACACCCTACATCACTTGAAATTACCTGGGGTCTCCCTAGTTGTAATGGGGACCCCATAACTCATTACACTGTAGAAGCTGGTGATACAACTACGTCTGTCACTGAACCACCTTGTATTGTAGAAAATCTTATCCCTCAAACTCCTTACAGGTAACCTTAGTTTTTTATGTTTTTTGCATATTAAATTGATCATTATTTATTATCTGCTTCTTAGACGATCTGTCCGAGACGAATTATTACATTTTAAGATGGTGATAATGGTAATAAAGTAAATATGTCACTTGAATTGAATGAAAATAAATACATAACATATCACTTTTTTATGTATGAAAATAAATTAGTTTCGTCTGTTCTGAATTAGAAAATGCTGCAAACACTGTATCCTCTTTATAATAAAAATATGAAACTTAAAGTTGAAATTATAGGAGATATTTTTTCATGAACTATAAATATTTTATAGGCCTTATTTCATCCTAAATTATGGTAACCATGTAGGAGTAGTGATGAGTTTGTTATTTTATAGCAGAAAGAATCTTAATACTAAACCCCCAAAGGGGCTATCCCTGTAAAATATGATTTCTAACACCACTCCATGGTACAAACAGCCTTAATAAAAACTTTTTAGAGTATTTGTTAAATTTATGAAAGTTTTTTTTTAATCTGTTAACTTGTTTTGAATTACCTGAAGATAAAATTGGTAGACAAGTTTCTTTTAAGAAATATTAAAAATAACACCAACCTAACTGTTTTTGTTACGTAATTATTAAATTAACCCCTTAAACGTTTTTTTTTTATAAAAATAAACCATGTATAATTTATTTGTAGGATACGAGTCAAAGCTGTTAATAGTATAGGATGTGGGAGTGCATCAACGCTCAAAGTCTCAACCCTAGCTCTTCCTCCACGGCCACCTGCACTAGGATGCACAACGTCTTCACACAATTACCTTAAACTCAAGTGGGGACCAAATCCTAATAATCACCATTACACTGTCTACATGACTTCACCAAATAGCAGGTAATATATAGGACAGTTGTAGTTTACTAACAGTTCCAGTATAGTTTTAGTTTGAGAAAGTTAATTTACTTAGATTAATTTTTTTACATCTTTTTTATTTTATAATTCACACTATCTTTAAATTTGACAATATTTATAATTTCTATAAATTTCCTTTTTTGCAAATTAGGTTTGTTTTGTAAAATTCAGGTACAGTCCAAATCAAAACTGTGTCCTGTTTCATGTTTTTGGTTAGAATGTCCAGTATTATTTTGATTTTTTTGCAGTCATATTTATGATGGACGAATCTTTTATTTAAATTTTGTTTAATTGTCCCCTATATATTTATATATAATTTAATTTGTGTTTTGCAAAACATGAAAGTTGACACAATATAATTGTGCAAGATTTTTTTTTATATTATACAAAAAAAAAATCAATGTAATTGATCTTTTTTTTATTATTATTTTTATAAGTCCACAAAAAAGAACTTTTAAATAATTAATAACTTTTAGTATGGAGTCAATTTTTGTGTTGTATTAATGTATGTGTGTGATGTTTTTAGGCGGAGTGTGGTGTATGAAGGAACCAATACTAGTTGTAAAGTTAGTCGTCTCCACGAGCAGACGGACTATATTTTTACCATAGTAGCTGCCAATACCACTGGCAAGGGACCTGAAAGCGAGCCACAAACCTTTTCAACAGTTATTGCACCACCACCTCCTATTAAAGGTAATTCTTCATTTTCGGCCTCTTGATTGCAAATTTGTATTCAATTTACTGTTATGAAAGGAAGTGTTTTTTCTCAAAAACAGTGAGAATTTCTATAAAAATAAAAATTTGGTTGGGAGCAAAGTGTAAAAAGGCACTCCTTTTTTCTTATATTAGAAGGTAAAGAAAAATAAGTCTCCTTCCTAATTGTAAAATTTTTCATGTTAGGGGTTTAGGCAACTAAAAGCATTCAATGTTTTTGAATGTATGACAAATCAGTATTTGAAGTTTAAGTAAAACATATTTGATTTGAATTATACCTGTTATATTTTTTTAAAAAAAGCACAGGGTGTACTGTAGCTGAAACTGTTGGAAATGTTGGCACTGTTTTTATTATCTGATTTCAGGTCTAAAAGTGAGTGATGTAGGACATAAGAGTTGTCAAGTAGAATGGTCTCCTCTTAGGCCAATGGCTTCTGATAATTTAGAATATATTGTTCAATGTGCAAGACTTAGGCAACAAACTTTTAAACAGGTAATTTTCTTCCTTATGTAAACTTAATATGAATAAGGCTTGTGATATAAATATTATGAATGAAAACTAGTTTCGAGGAGACAAAAGAAAACTATTTGAAATGTTAAAATGCTTCAAGTATGAATTTAAAGCACTGTGTTTTCAGATCTTAACTAAAATATTTTTTTAATTTTAAAAATCAGGTTGGAGTATATCGGATTTTAATATTTTCTAACATAAATTACATACATTAATTTTATTATGTGATCTCCCATTCAAGCACTGACCTCATTCGATGCAGCTTAACTTATATGATCCAACAAAAACGGTTGATATACTTGTTGAATTTAAACAAAATATACTATACTTATATTTTTATAAGTATAGGGATTCACTTGTACCGAATTTCAACGCAATTGGATTATTTTTTTATTAAAAAAATTGTATACAAGTAATTTATAAAACATGAACCAATGCTGATAATAAGATGAAACTTGGCACATTAGTTGGTCATATAACCCCCTTCTCAATAACTGATTAGATTGTGTATTATATTCAACATAGCAGCCATGTTGTATTTCCAAAAATTGTTGAATTTAGTTTTTACTTTAAAAAAGGGTTTTAGCTAAATTTTATTAGAAAATAATGCTTTTGAGGTTGTTTGCATGACAGAACTGGAGGGGAAGGGGGATGATTTCAATTGGCCCTCCTTATATTAAACCATATTTAGCCTACTATCCTTGTCAGTCAGTGCAAAGTGGCCCTCAAGGGGCCATGGCTCCCAAAGCTGGCTTACCAGGTCTGTGGGCATCCCGAATTGGGATGCTCATCTTAGGTTTTAAGGAGCTAAAGAATGGGGAGGTAGTTAGAAAGAGATCCCTTACTCCCACTCTGATTAGTCAACTATCAGAATCAGAAGTGGTACTACTACTTATTCTACTGACTCAGTTAGTCAGTAGAATAAGTGGCCAAGCCACAGCAAGCCGAGCCAGTCCACAATATGAAAATTCCCCGAATACATGGCAAAATAGCATGTAATAAAAATATTATCACAGTGTCATCACATTAACACCCAATGCACAGGGCTTGAAGGCCCTTATTTTTACTATTACTAGTTAGAAGTGTTCTGAGTACCAATAAATCTCAGCCAAATCTGGGGCTAGAACTGTTCTTAAGATATTATATTTTGCTTGATTTTACTTTTTACACCCTACCTGTTTAAATTAAATCAATTATTTTATTTACAAATATGCTTACATAGATAAACAGATTTTTATTTGAATTAAAATGTATTCAATTTGTTACTATATTTAATGAAGCATTAAAAATTGTATTATGAATTTGTAGGTATATAGAGGAAGTGATACTAGATGTCAAGTCAAAGACTTAGAGCCTGGTGCTGATTACCTTATACGAGTAGGTGCTGTTAGGTTATGTAGTGGAGATAGCGAGTCAAGACTTAGTGTTGACGGAGCTTTCTCTGCCCCTGCTTCTCTCTCGACACCACCTATACACCATGAGAACACCACACCTACCCACATACCAAGGCATAATAATCACCAGGTATGTATTAGTCAATGTCATAACTACTGGAACTATCCTTATTACTAATATACATATAATTATTATATTTACATTAATAAGTATAATTTACTAAATATAAAATATAATTACTTCTATCTCATCTATCATATTACTTTGGCCAAATCTACCATATTAACTTGGTCACATCTACAAGGTTGCTTGTCCACATATTTCAATGTTACTTTGGCCACATGTACAATGCATCCACATCCAAATGTTACTTTGGCCACATCCACAATTTATTAGGCCACATCCCACAATGTTACTCAGGCCACATCCCACAATGTTTATATATTAACAACTAATCTTCAAGTGCCTTTTGTTCATTGAAGCCCTATTTTGCAAAGTTGTAAAATGCTTTAATTATAAAGTATTTAATATATCTTTCGTCAGACTATGCACATCATTAGAAACTGTCTGAATAGTAAGAATGTAATTTTATGTCTTCCCACATTATTATTTTTCTCTTGTAACAAATTTCAAAGAAAAAAAATGAGATTGAGGTCGTGAAGGGGAAGGAATGGTAGGGGATTTTTAATATTTCCAACGTTTATAGTGGTAGAATTAAAGTGTGTTAAAATATTAATATATTTAAATATTAAATTGCTTGGCTATTTTTAATTAATTTTTTTCACTTTATCTAATAGTATTTCCCTTAATAAAAAAGCACTTTATATTTTTGGACACTCTATTATCATTTTGCTGTCATTCTTCTCTTCTAATTGTCAAATTTAATCTGAACTAATTGGTAAACTTGAAATTACAATATACTTTGGAAACAGGAACCCTCGAGGAATCAACCCCCCCCCCCCCTCTTCTGACAGAAAGCGTAATTTTCTGAAATGAGATGTTAATTGCATTTTTAATTATAAAAGTAATGTAATATTATGTCTTTAGGAATAATTTTTCACTCAGTATTTCAAATACAGGGTCCGGCAGGGAGGTATGGATGATTTGAAATAATAGCTACACACTCATTTTCAAAAGAAACTAAAATTTTATTATTTAAGAGTGCACCTTGGATGATGCCATTATGAAAATGAAAGAGGAAAAAAATAAAACATTGGTTATATACGAAAAATAACATCTGATAAGTGGTGTTCGTTTTTTTGTCCACACACTCCTGTATACGTTGTGAGAAGTTGTCCATACTCTACTGTAGCATTGGACGTGGTATTGCTCAA
The DNA here is from genome assembly GCA_018340805.1 of Microvelia longipes. Classification (NCBI taxonomy): domain Eukaryota; kingdom Metazoa; phylum Arthropoda; class Insecta; order Hemiptera; family Veliidae; genus Microvelia; species Microvelia longipes. Next base: position 29,932,172 of record JACMZG010001863.1, read on the forward strand.
ATTTCTTGAGTTATTGCTTCATTAAGAGCTTCAAGTGTTCGTGATTTGTGTATGTATACATGTGATTTGAGGTAGCGCCATAAAAAATAGTCACAAGGTGTCAGGTCAACTTCTCACAACGTCTACAGGAGTGTGTGGACAAAAAAACGGACACCACTTATCAGATGTTATTTTTTTCGTACTTAATCAATGTTTTATTTTTTTCCTCTTTAACTTTCATAATGGCATCATCCAAGGCACACACTGAAATTATAAAATTTTAGTTTCATATGAAAATGAGTGTGTAACTATTATTTCAAATCATCCTCCCTGCCGGACCCTGTATTTATGTAAATGTTGTTAATATATTTTTGTGTTTAGACCTGTTTTTATTTTATACTATTAATTTCGGATTAACATTGCTAAAACTAATGACTGCCTTTGCTTTCAGGTTACTTCTAGAACGGCTTTAACAGACAACCAGTGGGCTGGAATTATCCTATGCTGTTTTACCGTCCTTGCTGTGTTTTTTGCTATAATGGTTGCTAATGTAATATACTGAAACATGGCCCATTACATGCAATAAACACATATCTGTGGTCTTTTTCTCCCTAGTTGTGATATTATAAAAAAAATAATAATTTGTAGAAAACAAAAGAGTATGGAATTCAGTGATTCATTACCTTGAGTTTATTTTTAATGTTTTTTACTTGAGGTAATGCTTACTGCCGACTGTCTAATTGCCTGATTCCCCTTTATAATATGTTTTAAAAAATAAACTTTTTTGAACAGATATGGTTTACTGTATGTAATTAATCGATATTAAAGTTAGATTCAATAAAACGCATTTACTTCCCCCCTTCTCATTTTTTCTATAGGTATTTCTTCCTTCTTCGTCCCTGTCTAAAAAAAACGAAAACAATTGTACTTCCACCGCACTTCATAAAATAAACGGTATGCTTGTGCACAACCGTACAAAACTATTTTTTCTTCTTAATAAAATATTACGATATAAAAATGAAATATAATTAATGAACTAAGAGTGTTATTTTTTTATCAATGTAATAATATGAGATTTGTTTATAAAAAAAAAAAATAAAATAAAACAAGTGCATACAGTATTTTAAAAATAAATCATTTCTTAATCAAATAATGAAAATCCAAGAAATTAACAAGAAAGGAATTATTGAAAAGTGTCTATAAAACACTATAAATAAATTATATATAAATATTAAATGTAAAAAATATATGTATAATAATTATTAGATTTTTGTTTTGTTTTTATTATTTTAAAAGAGGGTATTATAATAATTGAGATTAAATAATGAATATCTTTTTATATGTATATATATTATTAAATTGAAGTGTAATCTCCTTTTGTTCATTTATTTTATTTTTTTATTTTAGGGTTTTAATATATTAAAAGAGTAATATATATATACATAATATTGACTAAGAAGAGTTAAAAAAAAACTTATCAGTTAAATAAAAAAAAGGAATCGTCAGAAAAAATTTATATTAAAGATTTTTATATATTGTTGGATTTTATAAAATTTCTGTTATTTATTTTTTGTACATTCTTCTTTCAAAGTTTTTATTATTTATTGATCAGGATTTTCTTTGTGGCTTAAGATAATAAATAACTTGAAATAATTATTATTTAAAATTAATTAATAAAGCACAAAATTAGTATCGACTAGACTAATTTGACCCTCAGTTTCAGGTTAATTTTTTATTCATCATGTTTGTGACAAAAATTCTTATAAAAAACTCCATTTAATGTTTGTAATGCATGATTATGTTGTTGCAAAGCAATTTTATATTTTTGTTCTGTTTTAATTAATAAAGTTTTAAATCCGACAATTTAATATCCAGCAAATTCATTATTAATTAATTATACTGTGTTCAATTCTTACTTAAATTAGTCAAATTTAGTATGGTTTAATAAATTACAGAAATTTATAATAAAATCCTCTTTTTTTCTTGTCTTTTTATATTATTTTAAATCTTTTAAGAATATATTAATATATTAAATTAATTTATTTTGTTATTAATTAATATTATACTTTATTTTTGTTTGTCTTTACTTTTACAAATTTTACTGTTATCTTTTTATTTATTTGTCTTCTTTTTAACCATTTCTGTTCTTGTCGTGAATTGAAGTAGGGAATGAAATCTACGTAAGATGTCTGATGTCAATTAAAACCACATTTTTATTGATGGCATTTTTATTTGGACCACTTTGTGTAATTAATTTATTGAAATCATATTTTTTTTTAAATAAATAATATTTGGTTATTTGATTCGTTACAAAAATTTATTTTATATTTTTTCTTCTAGTATTGCAAATAATTCAGTTACATTTTTATGTGGCATTATAGTTATTTTGATCAGATTTCAAAATAATTCTTATCAGATGATAGTTATTGGCTGGTCTTTAATTTTATGTGTTGTTATAATTGTGTCTATCATAATTATTTTATTATAGATTTTTAAACCATTCTTGTATTTTTTATTTACTGTTGTTAAATTAAATGGAAAGGATTTTTTTTATTTCATATGTTTAGAGTGTGGGCTGAACACTATGTTACTTTACTATTTTGTGGTGTTATTATTGTTCATTTATTTATTTTTTATTGAGATGGAAATATTTGAAATTAAATTGAATTTTATCTTATTTAACTGAGTATTATTCTTTTTATCTTTAATGAATTCAATTATAAAAAAAGAAAGATCAGTGAGCACAAAATTAATAATAAATTATTTTTAAATTTTAACATTTTTAAAAGTTTCTTTTTTGTGGACTTAAAAAAAATAATAAATAAAAACAGTTAAAAAAGAATATATTCTTTTTTTAATTATAAATAACTTAGCTTTTGATTAAACACTAGTTATAATCAGAGTTAGAACCTCAGTTTCCATATTGAACTAAGCTCCATTAGGAAGTAGTTTGTAAATTGTGTTTTTTAATTTATATTTCATATTTTGTTAAACTCTGATAATGACTAATTTCTTTAGTTGTATATTTTTTTATTATTGAAAAAATAAAGGACTTTAGTGAATTTAATCTGTTTTTATGTATCATTTTTGTTTATTTTTAATGGAAGAAGCATCAATAATTTAGTAATTGATTATTTTTTATCACTTTAAGAAACTAAAAAAAAATTAAGGACCAATTAAATTCTTTTAGTCTAAAATTTTTAAGCTCAAATAAGTAAAAAATGTGTTATATCTACTTTATTATTTTTGTTATAAGTGCTCCAAAGTATGTTTTAAATGAGCAAAATAATTATCTAAAATCTTAAACAAGCAGCTACTAAAACGCATTTTTAATTTTTATAAAAAATCATGGAGTTATTTCTACATCCTTTTATTATAGTATTTATAAAATTAATTTCATTGAAAAACCATCTCATTAATAATCATTTATACATATCCTTATATATTTAATTTATTTGTTTTTAAATTAGTTTGTTTTATTAATCTTTAATATTTTTTAATTCTAATTAAAAGAACAATAAGTAAAATTTTAAAAATTAACTAAATATCATTTTATAGAATATGAGCAGTCTTCAGTATATAGTATTTTTTTAATTTTGACTCTATAAGTGGATTTAAAACTAGAGGGTTCCTGATCATGAAATTCCTAATTAACATTTTAATAAATAAAAAGCCTAAAATAGTTATAAAGGTGATAAAATTGTTTGTAATTTGTATGTTTATTTTCTTACTGTTAATGTTCCTTCCATGTGCAAATTTTAGTTAACTCACATTATATGTAGAATATTTGTTTTTTATGAAAAATAAATGTAATTTTAGTGCATGCATGATACAATTTAAATGCATTCCCATGTAGTAAAAATGTTATAGCTGAAGCAATTATTAATTGTTTTAAATGAATAAACATTAAAATATATTTTCAATCCCATTTGAGGACTCTCTTTCATGTTGTTATTATGATTTTTATGTTTACAAAACTTTTTCTCTGTTACATAGCATAAATAGTTAAATTAATTTTAATAGATGTTAAATAAAATAGAAGGGATAGATTTACTAAAACAATTTAAATTGGTGCAGTTTTGTCACAATGTTTACATAATAATAAAATTTAATTGTTTAAATTAAAAACACTATTGTATTTGATACCTTGTGCGTTTATTTCTTATTACCGCAGATTTTTGTATTCCAGGTGCAAAAAAGAAATGTAGGATTATTTAATAGGAATGATAAGTGTAAAATATCTTAAATAAAAACAAACACAAAACTGCACCATTTTTAGGTCGAATGGAATCTATATTTTGGATGGAGGAAGAAAGTTAATTTTTTGTAAAATTTTAACATTTTATAAAAAATATCAAAAGTAAGAATTATTAGCGAAAAAGTAGTAGTGTTAAAGACTGTGCAATCTGAAGGTGCTCTGTAAAGTAATAAGTATAGTTACCCCTGCATATTAATTGAAATCAATTTAATTACTCTAATGTTTATTTATTCAATATTTTTATATTTAGGTTGTTATAGAAAGAATATAAAGTATTAGGAAACGATAGTCAAAATGGTGAGATGTTGGTACTAACTAAAAGGGGAATCATGAATGCCATGTGGTAATAACTACTGAGGAGGAATGACTTTATTCATTGTGTTGTTTGGTGAGCATTCAAATTCCCTCTTTGTTATATGTTAACTTTGTATGTTTTTAAACCTGATTATCTTGTTCAATTTTATAATATCCTTTCAGATGCATATTCTGTGTTGTCCTATTAATCCATTTGTTCTTTTTTATTTCAACTTAAATAATATTTACTGGTCATTAAAATTGAAAGGCAGCAGTTCTTTTACAATTTATTTGATTTTCTAGCCATCCCAATGATTACTTTGCTTTTACTAATATATTATATTGTACTTGTTTTTATCATCTAATACATCATAATTGATTATTACAATTGTTATTCTATTACTTTTTAAATATAGGTTTCTTGCCCTAACTGTATACTTTTAAATACCAAAATTTTTGTGACAAAATGAAGAAGTAAAAGCTTCTGATGTATGGGATATATTTTTATTTAGTTCATATTTCAATTTTATTTAAACCCCCTTAACAATAGTAACAAAATATTCCACTAGAAACTTGCTATCATGTTTTTCACCTTTCATCATTCTTTAAACAAAAAAAATTCTCATACCTATTTATTTCTATTGTTATGAATTTAGCATTTTTTTAAACCCATTATTTGGACATCATTAGTAGTAAAATTTTAAATTATATTTATTTATTAAATTAATTTTAATCTATAAATTAAACAAATTTAAAAGTTGTGATTATTACTTCAATACTGCTAAACATTGAAACAAACTATGTCTGTTTATTAGCCTATATTTGTTAATTAATTACTCAACATAGCTTCTTTTATATGAATCTGTTTATTTAAAATTTAATTATTCATGGCTAAAATTATTCAATGATTTGTTGCTATTTTTCTTGATTAGTTAAATTATCAGTTGTGATAAGTTCTAGCTAAAATAAATAGTGTGCTGCATAAAAGATAAAGTATTTCTTACATACTCTCAGCCAGTCTCTCTTTTATTTTAGTAATTTTGAGCATAAAAAATAAATTATACGTACAAAATAAATATTAAACATGAAACATAAAATTCATAAACCTATTTGTTAGTTAATAATTTACTTTTATAGTTAAAATTCATTCAATAAGAATAAATCTTTGAAATATGTAAAATTAAGTATTTTGTGAGATTTTGCTTTATAATAAATTTTTTGCTTATTTTGTTAAATTTGTAATAATTTATATTATTCATAATGTGTTATTTAAATAAACACTAAGAGATGCCAAAACATCTTTATTTCCATTCCTTCTATACTTATTTTTGTACAATCTTTGTTTTTTTAAGTCACAAAAACTAAATTTTTGTGCCTTTATGTCTTCTGTGTTTTCTCTTTTTATTTATATTTTTTAAAAATGTTAACCTAATTTTTTTATTAGACAAATTATTTGTTACTGTTATTATTGTCCCATTTAATTAATTTAATGAAATAAATCTTTTTTAACCAATTTAAATTAAATAAGAAAAAAAAATATACAAAAAAGTGTTATTTCCTCTTTTTTCTCTTATTAAACAAAAATCTAATTCAGCCATTTGAAAAATTAAATCTTTTATGAGCTAATGTGAGAATGAATTGAATTAAATGAGAATAAAAATATGTGCATAAAATACATAAATATATATACGTTAAAAATGAAAAAATATATATGCTATATTTTATGTATGTCAAATATCTGAAGAAAATTAAATAGAAAAAAAAGAAATTTTTTATTTTATTTATCCCTTTTCATTATCTAGATTTTAAATTCTGTTGTGCAGTTGAATATTTGAACCCATGCATATCTTATATCTAAAGAAGAAATACCAATTTGCTTCTGGTGCGGCCAAATTTTATCTGTTTTCATCTCTGACTGTTGCCGATTAGATGCTCTTAAGAAGCATAATTCACTAACATCAGTCATACCTGATATTCTACAGGATAACAAACAGATCACACATAAGTTATTTGTTCATGTTACCAATAATGATATGGTTCCTACAAGCCGCACCAGTGTTTTCCTTTATATGCTCATTTAAATTATCTATAAATGAATCGACAGGTACCTGCCAACTTATGTAGATGACTCTAAGAAGAATATTTGTATCCAAGTAACTTTAAGTTGGGAGTATAAGCGTAGGGAATCCAGTGTGGTGAGGAACAGTTTCAAAGTACCCCATTCCTGACTTTTTTATAATAATGAAATGTCCATTATTTAAATTATCCATTGCTTTTACATATAGCTACAGAATAGAAGTATAATGGTTGGAAATAAGTTTTCCCCAAACCTAGTTATAACACCCTTCCTGTGCCTTTTATAGATTCCCCAATCAGAGCTATTCCTTTTGTAAGTAAATACTTGAAAGTTGAACAAGAGCTCATTTCCTTCAAAGCTGATGAGTTCATGCTAGAAATGTAATGATTTGGAATAATAATTTTAATAATATATACAGCAAAGTTGGTGTGATCCTGATGAAATCTAGGATATAGTAAGTAATATAGGAAATAGATTAAAATTAGTGACAGCAGGTACTGTCTTAGGTACCTAGTGACAGTAAAACCTTAAGACTCCTCTGAAAAGAGGTGTTAGATCCCAATCAAATAGAACTATATCTTGTTCTAACTTCTAAGACAGTACTTATGTTATAAATTTACATGACATTATACATTATTTCAAGTTAAGGTAACATAAAAATAGACAAAAAAACAAAAGAAGGCATTGGTTTTCACAAAAAATGTAATTAAAAGTATAAAATAACATAAAAATGTGACTACGGCTAGCTATCCCTATTTACATAAATAGTCGCTAAATTAAAAAAAATAAAGAAACTAATGAGAGGAAAACAATAAGCATTATATTTAATATATGAAGCAAACAACAGTTTGTTTCATATATAATAAACATGGAATTAAGTAGTAATAGTAAGATAAGCCTGTACCAGCTCTTGGTAGAATGAAAATATCAGGAAGACAATCTGAATTGATTCCCCCTCAACTTCCATCATCCAAACAACGTCATAAAATTACCCTTTTTTATAACCTGCTAAAGAAAATTAACCCTCTTCTCTCCATTGTTTACATTCTTTTTTCTACTGAACAAAATAAAATTTAATTATTATAAATTGATTTAATTTAAACAAAAGTATTTTGACTAGAAAATCTAAGAGAAGTAAAATAGTTCATAACTTTTTTGTTATTTTCACACATTCAATATTGAAAGGGATTTTTCAGTTTTCAACTTCAGCGGTATATAAATTGAGCTTCAAAATTCATAAATTACAGAATGGCAGCATTAGAATTATAATGACATATATTGCTATGTAGTATACATGTCTTCCTACTTGATGAGAATTCAAATAAAAAAAACTAGAGTATTTTTTGTAAGTAAATACTATGAACACTAAAAAATAAGATTAGCAAAAGAACAAATTATCAATAGAAATAATGTCAGAAACCAAAGCAGTGACTTCTAAATGCATTGCAATCCAAAATTTATCCTAAAAGGCTTTTTACAAAAAATAAAGTTAAAAAATCAAAAGAAAATGTTGACACCTCATTTAAGTTAAAATTGTAGTCTTAATTGATTTTGACATATTTCCGAAAAAGGTATACTCTTCTGCAATGCCATAGGCATGCATGAAAATTATCAATAATATTATAAAATCAAAATAGATGAATAAAAACTAACATGAAAGGTTTCCATTTTATTAGAAACTGACTACAATTCAACATTAGTGCCCTAATGACTTTTTCAATTCCTTGTCAACCTTTAATTTAAAATTAATTTATATTTGTTTACTTAGAACCTTTTGTTAATTAGATCAATTGGATTTGTTTGTTAAATCCATCACGTAAATTTTATTAACTCTCAGAAGAGAGTTAACTTAACATTAATGGTTCCATCAATTCGTAATATTAAACAAAACATTTATAAAAACATTTTTTGTGAAATAATGAATATTTTTTTTTAGAAATAGTGTTACTTTTGGGCACATCAGCCTTCTTTAAGTGATATAAATCAACATTTTATTCCAAGATTATTAACTCTGGCTTAAGGTATGCATCTATATGTCAACACTTGTTCTTTTTATCAGCAATCATAACAAACAATCCAAAGAAAATTTAACTAAAAGTAATAAAAAAATGAAACACAAAACATGTATGGAGTGTTCATAAAAATGCAGTCAATTCTTTTTCACAAAAAGATAAAATTTGCATGCTATCTGATCAGCATTAAGAATCCAGCAACTATAATAATTATTGAATCAGTATTCTGAAAAACAAAGTCAATAAAATTAAAATAATTAGAAAAATCCAAGACAAGAAGAGAAATTCGGAGTATTGTTAGACACAATGGTTTTTCTTTTATGTAAGCTTTGAATATAATAGTAGAGCTACCAATCTTTTAAGTATTATATTAAAGTATATTTACGTATAAAATACTCTTAAGAATAGTATTTTAAAATAGTCCAATAATTCATCAGTGATCCCAATAATTTAACAATTAGACAATAATCAATACCTTTAGTGCCATCTTGGGCCAAATCCATCAAATAGTCCTTAATTATACGTTACTTGAGCTTACCAACTAAAATTACTTTTTTACAAATCAAAGTAATCTCAATTAACTGTTAGCACCCCATAATAATCTTCCAACCAATCAAATTTTTATTATTAATCAAACAGAGCAGTCAGTATAATAAGAATGAATTGCCCATTAATAAGTTAAGTATCATTACCCAATTAATTTACCTTATGCTGTGACTAGCAGGTTGAATAGATAAAACATATCAATGCTATTCAAAGCTATTCTGTCTTTTCATGAAGTCCATTAGCTTGAGTAGAAACTTCTTTTTCTTTTCTTTTTACTTTAAGTGGATTACTCTTCCTTTCTATGTATAGATTATTTAAGTCAAAAGATGCTCTGATATTGTCCTAAACATAGAATAACATATGATAATATCTATCATGCATAGCTGATAGCTATAATAACATATAAATAATCATGCATAACTGTTACAAAAAAATTAATAGTGAAGCAATTTTTGACTATATTCGAGCCAATCAAAAATTCGACATTATTATTTTTTTTGGAAATCATTGTTTAACATAAAATATGAAGTAACCTATTTTAAAAAAATTCCCAAAAATATGTGAGGCACAGTCCTCTCTCCTCCCCTAGGTAATGAGTGTACTCCTGGTAATCACAAATTATGGACAAGGCAAAAGTCTTTAGACACTTATAAAAATATGCTAATTGAATTCATGCATATGCTGACCATTTAAAAAACCTGTACTAAAAAGTAAGTGCACATTTAATATATATATATATATTTATGTTAACCAGGACTAGAGATAAATGGCTCCACAAACTTCCCTCCCATGACTACTTCCTTTAATGATACTTTTTCTTTAAATTACTAAGTATTTACCTCTGTAAAGAAAAATTTCTGCAATTTTCCATTCCTATCTGCAGTAGGCCTTCTCATGACTTCTTTTCCTTCTTTAAACATTATGACTGAAGGCAGTTGTTTACTTAATGATGAGTCATTAATGTGCCACTTCTCAGCAGCTTCTGGATAACGACCAACATCAATTTTACCAAACTTCAAATTGTCCAAACCATATCTAAAGCACAAAGAACCAGTTAAGCTTATTTTATGTTACAGACTTAATTGATAAAATTTGTCCAATTTTTTAGTTAAATGGTGAATTACATTCAAACAAAATTAAAATGTAATCCAAAACTTTAACAATACTTTCAATTTTTGGCTAAATAAGCAATCAAGGCAACAGATATCATAAAACACAAAAAATACTAGTGATAAAATTAAATTATACACTGTGTTATCGATCAAATTAACAAACAAAGTTAATTAAACAAAACAATATATGCATTCTCCATACAATGTAATAAAACCTACATAATTTCATAGTTTACTTCCGATTTTATAGTTTAAAAATTTATTAATTATTCTAGAATTAAATTCTTAAAATATAAATGAAAAGTCACATACTCATTGGAAAGGCGGGAGAAGACAGGAGCAAAGTTAACACACGCTGGGTTCCACACTGTGTAGAATGTGATCAGCCAAATTATTCTTTTATCTCTATTTAATTCATCCTCTAAATTATTTGCTGTTCTAAAATAAATTACATTATCGGGGCCCGAATATGCAGGCTCAGCTAGCATCATACTGAACACTAAAATGACAAATAAATAATTATATATGTATTAACAACTTACAATGATATAAAATAACCTATTTATATTAGCAAAACCTTAAAGGCATAATTTTCAAAAAAACCTGGTATCACATAAATCCTGTTTTGGTACAGATTGCTATATCAGAGGCATGTCGATTGATTTAACATACGGGTGCCTGATACTTAGTTTCCCAGTAAAACTCAAATGAAAATGTGCATTTTAAGCCGCAATAAGTACCTGAAAATTTACTATATTTACATCCAAAAAGTATTTTTATCAATTTGTGGAGAGAATTTGTGGATAAAAGGGGTTAACAAACACCCTTAACCAGAGGTAAGTATCTCCATTTTGACTACTTTAAAAAAGAATCAACAATTAGACTAGTCTAGTCAAAACACTAAGGAAACACAAGATTCATTAACATTGGGTAAGCCTTTTAAATTGAATAGAATATCACATGGTTATACCAGTTGACAGCATAGGAAAGTAGAAGCACATGAGGGTAGCCCTGGATGTTGAACCACATACAACATCCAGGACGATATCGTACCTGCAACATCCAGGAAGATATGGTACCTGCAACATCCAGGACAATATCGTACCTGCAACAACCAGGACGATATCGTACCTGCAACATCCAGGACGATATCGTACCTGCGATATCAACTGATATAACTGTGTGCAATAGTGAGTTTAAAGAAATGTGCATATCCATACACTCATTTTTTATTTTTGGACACCAATTTATTTATTTTTGGAATATGTAGGTGCTGAAACATTGACATTTAAAGAAATGTTTTTTGTAAATGCATTGCTTGCCCCACTTTTTTGGATGAAGGGATCAAAAACCCATGTATAAAATAGTATGTTTATTAATTGAAAAATAATTCATAGGAATATCCACATGTAAAAAGATATGCAGTTGGGATTAAGTGATGAAATTATATTAAATTGATATAATATGGGCACAGCATACACTTTCTGCCAACTAAAAGTTAGCAAGGTATTAGGTGAGAGAAGAAACGCTTGTCCATCTCTACAACATTTAAATGACATGTAAGAGAAATGCAGTTAGTTAGGACGAGGCAGCAAGATCAAGAATAAGTGTCAGGAGCCTGAACTCTAGTGCAGCTATTAAAGTGATGTAGAAATTCATACAGTTTGGGTCGGGGCGGGGGGACACAGTGGTCTAACTCCCTGGTTTTAGGTGGTTCCGAGAAAAACAGGAATTAGTTGCATCAACTACCGCACCGAGCGCTAGTTTTCACCTTGTCCCCTTATCACTATTGTTATCAGTTTTAAATCGATACTTTTATTTATGTTTATAAAAATGTAAACAAGACGATTTTTATCTTATTCATTGCCTTTTTTCTTTTTTAGTAGCTTATAAGACAATTTTTTTTAGAAAATAGGATAACGTGTGTTACGAATGAGACAACGAAGACGTACATTAAATTTATAATTTCCCAGTTTGATGTTTGTTTACAAACATTTTTGATGTTTGTCTACAAATCATGGTTATCACGATATCAGGTCTACTTAAAATTAACACAGCGTTTATATTTTTATAACATTTTATGAAAATTATACCTTTAAAATAATTAATACAATTTTTAACATTGTTAAAGACCCTTTTAAATAATTTTAACCTTAGAATTGAAGAAATAATTATTTTATATATAGGGTACAAGGTCAACTGACCCGCCACTAGCGGAGAAAGGGTGAACTTAGGGCAGGTCCATCTAAAACAGCTTATTTCGGGGGAGTTAGACCACTGTGTCCCGCGCCCCCACCCCTACTGTATGAATTTCTACATCACTTTAGCAGCTATACTTAATACCTGAACAGATAATCAAAAATAATTTTTAACCACGTTACAGTGGCATCTTACTTACTTATGAACAAAGCAGTATACAAAAGCCCCATTCTAAAATCAGCGTAAAACCACAGAATACTGTTAGCTACCTTGCAGTAAGCAAAGCTTGATCCTAAATAATTCAACATCGTAGTTGTCCCAGTTTTTCTTGATCGTATCATAACAACTATTACCAAAAAGAATAAGATTTCAGTTTCTCTCTAGAAAAAGAAATATAATTGAATCAATATTAATATATTATTATAAATACAAGAATTGTGTAAAATGGTAAAAGAAAAAGTGCTCACCCCATCAAGTTCACAAAGTGGTTGAGATCTAGGGAATAGAAATTCACATAAATACGGGGATTTTTTGGCAACAACGTACGATAAAGACAAGATTAAATTTATAAAGTAATAAGGCTTAATTAACAAAGCAACATCCTTTATAAAAGCCATTATTCAAGCACATTAAATAATATTCTGCCCAGTTTCTCCCTTAACTTCACTGTGAACTTTATTGGTGTTGTTTTTATTGTTTTAAATTTGTCTATCACTAAATATGGTGACTAAATTCATGCATATTTCTAATAGGATAAAAGTCGACTTCAGTGTTCATTATACAATCTGTTTAAATGAGATTTAAAGTATCTGCGCTGTTAAAACTTTCCTAGGTGAAATGTTTGTGTTTTACATAGATTTAAAATTGTTTTAGTTAAGAAAATTATTAAATCGGAGTACAAATGAAGTGCCCGCCATATTTAGTTTACAAAAGGTATTGCACATTGGCCTCTCTCTGGCAAATTGTTTTCCATGGTTTGATAAACATGTCAAATTGTAGCCAAATGTTCCAATTATCGAATATGTAAATCTTATCCAGCTGTTATTCACATAAGCGTGTGTTAATTGTTCTAAATTTGTTTAAATTTTAGTGTTAAGGATTTGATATATTAATTACAACATGTCGTCTGATAGTGATAGTGATGAAGAATTTCATAGTGGAGCAGAGTTAGACATTTCAGATATAGAAGAAGACGAATTGAATGAATTATTAGAACGGTGCTCGCAGGGTAACAAAAATCAGAAAGATGTACTTACACTAGACCCTACTAAATCAAACCTCTCTGAACCAGTTTGCAATGAAATCCCGAAAGGAACTACTCACACAAAGACTCCTGAAGCTACCAGTGATTTAAAAACTAAGGAAATTATTCAACTGCCAGAGACTACTAAAGCTGAAAGCGAACCAACTTTGGCTGAAGAGTCAGCCAAAGTAGCCAAAGCCAAGCAGGATTGTTTTGCTAAAACCACAAGTGCACCAGATTCAGAAAAAGTTACTGTTGAAAAATTAGATAAGAAGATTGATTCTCTCAGCTTAAGGCAAGATGCTGCTAAAGGGTCTAATGAACCTAAATCAGGTAATGTATGGGGTGATTCCTACCTTAAGTGTATTACAATTTAAGTATTTAGTGGAATTGAATCAACAAATGAATTTACTACTGTATTTCGGGCTGTCAAAATGTCTGTTGTTGTGTATAACAGACAATTAAGGGAGATAGGACTATAGTAGCCAAGCTCATATAGTTTATAAAGTCATTCAATTGTTTTTATAAATGAAATCAATTTTTATGACATGTTTTATGTTTGGTTATAGTCTGGAATTGATGTCATTGTAGGAATAAATAGTAAATTTTCAATGTTGATTGCCTATACCGATTCCTGTAATATCGTCATACATCATTCATAAAAACATCAGGTTATTTATTTATTTACATAAAGTAACGGGCTCATTTATCCCAATTTACAATTATATTATATTACTCATAAAAAAAACTTTTACAATAATTATAACTAAAGTAAAAATGTTTGAGTTATTACAAAAGAAAGAAAAATAATATAATGTGCTAAAAGAAGATTATAAAATTAAGTTTAAAGGTAATTATATATGTGACTGAAATTCAGTACATGCAATATTACAATAGTCATAACTTCCGAATGCGTTTGGTTTGTTTACATTGAATTGAATCACCTTATAAATTTCTAACATCCTATTCAGTAGCATAGTAGAGTAATAAAATATATAGTAGAGTAAATAGTAGAGTAATAAAATAGATAGAGGTAATAAAATGCCATGTTTCTGTCATTGAAGGAGGTTATTTTGTGGCCCTAGTTTTTCATAATTTGTTTACCTGTGTTAGAGTAATTAAGATAATATGATGAAAATGATTTAGATCATAATATCACTAGGCACATTCACATTCTGAAAATAAATTTAATGGGATGATTTGCATTAGTTTATCACGTTAATTTATTCTCTAAATCAGCCCTTCCCAACCCTTGGGTCGCGACCCAGATTGGGTCGCGAACGAAATGTTTTGGGTCGCCAAATTATTTTTTATTAACAATCCAAAAAATGACAAAGATTTATGTGAAAACATTATTATAAGCAAATAACAGATTTGCTTAAACATATATTATTTTTAAGAAATTGATAATACTTTAAACATGCGATAACAATAGAAGCCGCGGCCAAAATATTTCTTAGAAGTCCTTTACCGACAGAGGCACCCTTTATCTAATTCTTGCTAACTTTGATGAATTGTTATACCTATGATAATATTGTGTTTAACAGTTTCTTATTACTTCTTTTAAAGGTTCGGGTTATTAAAATTATAATGTTCAATCATATGTGAATTTGGTTCTAACAATCATCAAAGTAGTTTAATACCGCGTACAAGTTTTTTAATTATTATTGTTTTACCAGTTTATTTATTTTATAGATTTACGTTTTAATTAAATTAGTTTTTTTTTTTTAACTTTATTGATTATTGTCTACAATAAATGTATTTGACATAGTGCTAATGTTGGTATAAGTGACTTGGCAGTCTTGATAGGAGGAATCACCCAGTGGTGATACTCCTTGACACGACTTGACTTATTAGCGGAAAACCAACAGCAACAAAATAGTCATTGATATCATACATATTTTATTTTTTTATTCTTTTCAGCAAATTTCTTTTGGGAATAAAATTCTCTAATAGGATAGGCGACATGGCAGAAATCGAACCTCGGACCACGACACAAATCCGTTTCGCAAGACTTTATATATATATATATATATATATATATATATATATATATATATATATATATATATATATATATATATATATATATATATATATATATATATATATATATATATATATGCATGTATGTATGAATGTATATATGCACTCTATCTTTCTGCGCTAAAATCTTTAAAGATTAGTTACTAAGCTTTAAACTAGTGCAAATAATAGTGCGTACTTCTAATTTTAGAGGCATAGTTTATATAACCAACTGGATAATTATGCGCATTTCCTTGAAAAATACAGACAAAATTAATTACGAGCAGTGCTTGACAGTTGAGTAACTGCTTAGGTTCTAAAGCATATGTAGTATTCTATTTAAGTATAAAAACCTTATGAAATTATGATTTAACGATGTCAGTAGGGTCATAACTAGTTCGGCAATAAATAAAAACGCCTGCAATTTTCAGGTTATGCAAAATAAATGCATTTGGGTCGCCAAACTTTAGAAAAGCAAATTATAGGGTCGCGGTACTGAAAAGGTTGGGAAACGCTGCTCTAAATCATGAAATTAAAAAAAAATAGATGAATTACTAGAACACGTATGAATTTACAAGCAATCATGTTGGCCGATTTTGTTTTTTAGTTCTCATTTCAACTTATTAGCTTTAATCAAAATTTGATAAATATCATGGCATGTCACCCAGAGCTCTTGCTATTTAAGGTCTATACTCTTATGATACAAACCAAAGGGGAAACCAAGGTGATTTCTGTTAAATTGCCAAGAGTTTCACATTTTGAGGCTCAAATTTTAATGGGTGCAGACCATTAAAATATTAGCAATGTATGTACATACATGACAAATTTATATGTTAGCTTGTACATGCATAGCAATATTGTAATTAAAATAACATTTAAGTATCTGGTATAGTGGAAATTATCTTTGGTGAGGTACTTACTCAATAGAGATCATTTAATTACTTTTATTTTTTTACAATTTTTGTATGAAGTTATGTTCTAACAATGTGTTATAGATGAACCAGTTGCTGGTTCCATTAAAGAAGATTTAGATGAAGATAGAGAATGGGGTGATGGATGGGAAGTTGAAGACGTGGATGTAGATCAAGTCATATCTAGCAATGAAACTTCATCAGATCCCTATCCTGCCAACAATGATAAGATTCAACCCCTTTCAACTTCTTCCAACACTAATCAAACTGTAAGTTGTCTTTTATTACTCTTTTATAAAAATAAAAGGGTAATAAAATAATATATTTAGTTGAGAATTAGTTTAGATATATTTATAATACGACACACGGCTAAAATCAATTGACAGCCCGCCAAAATCTCAATGCTTTCAACCCTCTTTTTTTAATAACAAAAATCCCTTCTTTTATGTAACAAAAAAAATTCCCTACTCTGGCAACACTGAAAGTCAGGTTATGTTTTGAATTTTATTATTTGTTTTTATTTGATATCGTATTTGTTTATTTTTAAAAATTATTTATTTACTTTTTAAGAATGAATCTTATAAATTTCCAACTTAGTGTTGCTTTAAATTTGTTCGGGAAGTATGAATTAAGTGGAGTTAAAGTTGTTAATTACGTAATACAATGGATCATAATAGTTCTTTGATAAAAGTTTGACGATTTAAATAAATTGTCAGCTATAATTACTTTTTTCCAAAACAAACTGCTTTTTTGTGTCAAGTTTGTATAATTGAATGCGTATTGTTTCATATTATAAAAATAATATGACACAATATGCATTCAAGACTTATAAAAGTCAAGACTGTCATCTATTGAAAGACATTTGTCATTTAGTTGACAAACCACAGACCCTGCGCTGTACTCAAATAGCAAGAAATTCTTGCTGAATACGTCAATGTCCATGCGTCAAATATAGGCACTCAGATCATATTACAACTTCGAAATAATTGGATGAATTGAACAGCTTGGAATGAAACGAAACGAAATCAAACAGATCAATATGCTCAATGAGGGAAATAAAAGCGACGCGAGGTTACAAATATTTACAACCAGTGTTGCCTTTTTATGATTTTATTTACGAAAAAGGTATTTTTTTATACCGAGGTTGGCATGAGGTGGAGGGGGAAAGAGCGGGGTCGGTCTGAACCAATAGAATTCTTTCCCTCACAGATTTTGGCGCGCTGTCAATTGATTTTAGCCGTGTGTCGTACTATAGTTGAGAATAAGTTTAGGGCATAGAAGTATAGAAGTATTGGAGCATTGAGACACACATAAATAAAATAAAAATAAAATGCCCGTTTTAGGGCCTTTCGGCCCATCAGTGTATTCACCCTGCGGGAACCACCTCAGGTGGGTTGCATCTACTACACTCTAAGAATTAATTAAAGTTGGCGAAATCTTTTTAATACAAATACTATTCATAAAATCTTAGAGCATAGCCCGGGCTGCGAACCCCGGACCTTCGGTGCCAAAATCAAACGCCTTTACGATCACGGCCACGGAGGCAGACTTGAGACACACATAAGTATTAATAATATATTCATTTATTATTATTTTAATTTTATCACAGAATACAGTAGTAGTATATCCTTAGAGTGAGCGTGAATGGAGTCCATTATAAATAATGAAAGAAAAGAAGTCTCTCCACAAAATAAAACTTTATTGGCAAAACGCTTTTAACCTAACTAGAGGCCAACATCAGATTTGATGACAGGTTAAACCAGTCATTTGATGACAGGTTTAACAATGTAGTTTTTAAATTATGAATACCTCCAGAAGTCTTTAATTATATTAAATACATTTTAGAATTAACAAAAGACATGTTGATAGCTACATTCACAGTACAATTTAATGTTGTATCAAAACCTTTTTCATCGAGTGCAAAGAGTCCTGAGTTGAACTCATTTGACATCTCATGGAGTGTTTCATATATTTTAAAAGCCATTTTAAAATATTAATTTTTGCATGAAGAGCATATTACAAAATATTTTTGACACATTGCATGGATAAGAAATTGTATTTAAATATACATACTATTATTTATTCAATGTTAAAGAAAAATTGTCAAAAGGCAAACATTATATAAATGATATGTATAAATGATAAATAGATAAGTAGAATATTTTTAAATATGATTTAAATGTGTATAAGATGATTCAATGGGTGATTCTAAAATATACTATGATTAATGTGATTCTAAAATATATAAAGTACTTTCATAATCACAAGAATTTTTAAAAAACTCAAAAAACATGAAAAGAAAAATTGTTCAATGCTGTTCCAGGTATGAAATATCTCAAAAACATTAGTATTTTCATTTATTGCTAGTGGTTTAAATATCAAGCAATTTAAAAACAATGCTACACACACACTTAGTTGAAACCATTGAGATGTATTACTAGAGGTGCCCTGTTGGTTCAATTTTGAAACATCAAAAAGTAAAATTAAATAAGTATTATAATTGAATTAACCGAACAAAATTACAGTTACTGATGTAATAGAATGTTTAAAATACAAAACACACAAAAAACATGTGAAAAGCATACCACAATTGAATTATCACTCATTCTTAGAGATGTTTTCTATAAGGTTACACGGAGCCCTTGAGAGCCCAAAATAGATTATTCAAGCTTCTCAATGTATTGAGATACTATATCAATACATATCTCTAGTAATACATCTCTATGGTTGTAGTCTATTGAATAGTCCAATACTATTGTTTCTGGTTTTATTTACATTGTCTTAAATTTCAGAAATCTGGATGGTCAAGCTGGAATAGCTGGGGAGGAGGTGTCTTTGATCTTGGAACCAATCTACTATCTAGTGCTACAGAGGGAGTCACTGGCATTACAAATATTCTTCAGAATACAATTAAAGCTCCTGACCCTGCTGAACTAGCTCAACAAATGGGGAATGAAAAGAGTGATGCTAGTCCAGACAGTTTGTCAACTTTACCTATAGATCCTGCCAGAGGTATATCCTTTCATTGCTCTGTTGTTTTTATTAAGGTGATATTTGGCTTAGTTTACAAAGCCAAAGCTAAAGTTTACAAATTGTGAGACTACCCCCTAAATGGAGAGAAAAGCATGGCAGTAGTAAAAAAATGTAAAACCCTCTTTTGTCATCAAATAATGATGTTTCAGCAGCTGCAATCCCAAAACTGGAAAAATAGGTGTCTGAATGTATGTACACATTTCTTGTTAACACGCTACAGCTCAAACAGCTGATCCAATTTCAATGAAACTTGGATATCATAAAGGTAGAACTGATTAGAATTTGGGGTTATTCCTCCTAGGGGTATCAAAATGACGCTACTTCAAACTTATAAACCTACCTACCACATGCACCTACCTACCACATCCGTGGCTGTTGCTATGTTGAAAATGTTGACTCATGAATTTTCAAACTTTAACAACCTATAACTTCCTATTTTCTTACTGTTTTTCAATGTACAACATGTTGTCAGATAAGGAAAGTATATTATTATTAGTGTGAATTCCATTGCCATGGTTGCCACTACCGCTTGAGGTTGTTTCTGTTGTGTTTTTCCCTGATGGGCTGAAAGGCTCTAAACAAGCATTATTATTGTTATTATACAGGGTGACTTACTCTTAATGGGACAAAATAAAAATCTTGATTCTATGGACCAGGATGAACAAAAAATGTCATGTAAGCATAGGGTCGATTCTCAATAGTTCTCTAGAAAAATCGATATATCAAATTATTCGATACTTTACTATCTAATTCTCTAAAATGATCTACAACTTGAAAACTACTAAAGCTAAAGAGATGCGGTTTTCACTATTCTCAAGGACATTAAATCCCTTAAAATGATATACTTTATGTCGCAATCATCACAATTAAACTTTAATTTATTTGCATTTAAAATACAAATTTTTATCAGTACTAAAAATGTAAAAAATTTTAAATGCCAAAATCTTCGATATTTGTTCACTCATAGTTGAAACCTAAAAATCTTAAAAACAGCCTCATTCCATACCCTTTAAAATGATATAACATAATCCATGGCTTGTTTTTAACTTTAACCGAGATATTCTTAAAAAACTTGATGTAAGTCGCTTAGATTCTAAATTATTCACTATGTAAACAAAGACATTTACATTTAAATTATTTCAATTTGATTTACAAAAGAAACTTTATTTTATTAGTTATAACTATATTATTAATTATTCTATGTTGTGTTAATCATAGAAAATAATCAACCCCCTCCCTCCACTCCCGTATAGCTTAAAAAACTTAATTTAAGTCTCTTATAATAAAACAAATGCAACAAAAACATTTCTTGAAGAATTTTGTTGAAAGAATACAAAGTAATAGGTAAATATTTATACATAATTAAACAATAAATATATAATTAACTTTTTACTGCAAGGGGAATTTAAAATCATTCTTCATGTAAATCATAAGAGAGATTCAAATCTTCCTCCTTTAACTCTAATACATAGTCTACATCTTCTTAACACTAATTGAGTAGCTTTTTCAATTTGTGCTGCAGTTATTGCAGCTCTTGACTCATGCACTTTTAGCATCAGGTCATCTCGATTTTGTGGGGCTTGCCTGTATACTTCATCTTTCATTGCGCCCCAGAGAAAAAAAATCTAGAGGTGTAAGATCAGGAGATCTCCAATCCAGCGATTGGGATAATTTTCATTCAACCCCACAAAATCGAGATGACCTGATGCTAAAAGTGCATGAGTCAAGAGCTGCAATAACTGCAGCACAAATTGAAAAAGCTACTCAATTAGTGTTAAGAAGATGTAGACTATGTATTAGAGTTAAAGGAGGAAGATTTGAATCTCTCTTATGATTTACATGAAGAATGATTTTAAATTCCCCTTGCAGTAAAAAGTTAATTATATATTTATTGTTTAATTATGTATAAATATTTACCTATTACTTTGTATTCTTTCAACAAAATTCTTCAAGAAATGTTTTTGTTGCATTTGTTTTATTATAAGAGACTTAAATTAAGTTTTTTAAGCTATACGGGAGTGGAGGGAGGGGGTTGATTATTTTCTATGATTAACACAACATAGAATAATTAATAATATAGTTATAACTAATAAAATAAAGTTTCTTTTGTAAATCAAATTGAAATAATTTAAATGTAAATGTCTTTGTTTACATAGTGAATAATTTAGAATCTAAGCGACTTACATCAAGTTTTTTAAGAATATCTCGGTTAAAGTTAAAAACAAGCCATGGATTATGTTATATCATTTTAAAGGGTATGGAATGAGGCTGTTTTTAAGATTTTTAGGTTTCAACTATGAGTGAACAAATATCGAAGATTTTGGCATTTAAAATTTTTTACATTTTTAGTACTGATAAAAATTTGTATTTTAAATGCAAATAAATTAAAGTTTAATTGTGATTGTTATGTTGTACTCGGACAACATAAATAATAAATAAACGTTACCACACATTAATTATAATATAACGTATATTATTATAAATTTAACATTAAAAATATATATGAAGCGCACAGCTCGGCGGTAGGACACATACTGGTCATAAAAATGTTAATAAATTGATAATAAATATATAGTGGACTTCAGTCCAAAATATAACACATCCTTCCCCTTGAGAATGTTCTCAAATTTGAGAAGAGAACAAAAAAAAGTTTTAATGAACAATTATGTAAGTTACCCCTAAGTATGTGTGATACCGTAGAGACGTTTACTAAAAATGCAAACAAATCGTAAAGTAATAATTTTTTTTAAGTTTTATAAACAAATTACAACTTATAAGTTTTTAACCATCATAAAAAACTGTCATTAAAGAAATATGGATAAAAGTAAAATAATAATTTTAATGTTCAATAATATTAAAATAGATAAATATGATCTTTGATCATATTTCAACTCATCATAAAAATTAAATTATATTTATTCTTATCTTAGATATGAAATTCTATGAAAAATAAAACTAAATTCTTATGAAAGTAGTGTAACCATCAAACTTATAAAAAAATTAACTTATGAAAAAAAATAATAATTAAGTTTACTTAAAAAAATAATAGCAAATATTAAAAAAATGAAAGTAATATCTTTAAGAATAATAATAAAAATTTAATCAGGACTATAACGTTGTGGTTCTTTAAGTTTAGATCTACGTCTAAGTTTTTGTTTATAATTATTTTCATGAACCACTGGTGATTCTTCATTTGAAGAACTATCAGTTTTCCCAGGAGTTTTGGTTACATTATTTTCATTATTTGGTAGTACAGATATATTATTTTTAGGGTTAATTGATTTATTTGAAATATACGGAGTTTTCGGTGAAGAATAAGAAATGATTTGATCTAAATGTCTCCGTAATATTAACTTATCATCTAAAGTCTCTACTTCATACATTACTTTACCAATTTTTTTAAGAATAATAGCATCTGTCCAGCGATGACCCAGACGATAATCTCTAACCAAAACGCAATCGTTAATACTTAACTGATTAGTTCTCTTACCCTTAAAACTTGATATTTGTTTTTCTTTATTTTTATCCGACAACTGCTTCTGAGAAATAGGTAAAAGTAAATCAAATCTACATTTTAACTTTCTTTTCAGCATTAACTCTCCTGGTGAGGTATTTGTAGCACAGTGAGGTGTGTTTCTATATTGAAATAAGCATTTGGATAATATTAATTCAATATCTAAATTTGAATTTTCAGCCTTAGATTTTTTTAGGAAATTTTTGACTATTTTTACTGCTGACTCACCACTACCATTAGACTTAGGATGGTAGGGAGCTCCTGTAATATGCTTTATACCGCACTCACTGAGATAACTCTGTAGATGTGTTCCCGTAAAAACTTGAGCATTATCACTCACTAATTCTGTAGGGAAACCGAAACGAGCAAATGTTTCATTAAGTTTTTTAATAGTAAAATCAGAATTTGGATTATTTGTTACAAAACACTCTATCCACTTTGAACTAGGATCAAAAATCACTAAAACATATTTATTAAATATAGGGCCACAGTAATCAATATGAATTCTGTACCATGTGGATGGAGGGGAGGGCCACGGAGTCAGTGCAGACTCTGCTGGCATTTGCCTGTTTTCTTTGCAAATTTTGCACTCACGAGTGATATTATTGATATCCTCATCCAAACCAGGCCACCAAAAATACCCTCGTGCCAGTGATTTCATTTTTACAGTGCCTTGATGGCATGAATGTAATTCACTAAGTAAAGACTTTCTAAATTTTTGAGGAATAATAGCTCTGTACCCCCATAAAATGATGCCTTGTTCTACAGATAGCTGATCTTTTCTTTGAAAAAATGGTTGTATCTCAGTTTCTACTTTTGAAACAGGCCAACCCCTAAGTATATAAGCGCTGACTTTTGACAAAATTGGATCAACACGAGTTTCTTTACTAATGTGTTTCCAATCTATTAAGGCTGGAAAATTGTTTATAATATAAAATAAATAAGACGGAGGGAAATATCCTTAACCGGATTAGGATCTGGCACTGATATCCTCGATAAATAATCAGCCTTATTTTTTTGAGTTTACAAATTCTATATTATAGTCATAAGCAGCAAGTATATGCGACCATCTTTGTAATCTGTTAGCGCTTATTACGGGTATGCCTTTTTTATCACCGAAAATGGTTAAGAGAGGCTTATGGTCCGTGACGATTGTAAACTTTTGACCAATTAAATAATCACTAAACTTCTTTATGCCATAAATAATGGCTGCTGCCTCTCTCTCTATTTGAGAATAATTAGACTCTGCACTGCTTAATACACGTGATGCATAAGCCACAGGCCTTTCTGAACCATTTTCATCTACAACCGATAAAATTGAGCCTAAAGATTTTTCTGAAGCATCACAAGTTAGTTTAATATGCTTATCAGGATCGTAGTGCGCCAATATGGGAGCACTAGTTAAAGCCGTCTTGCAAGTTTCAAAAGACTTTTGACATTCATTTGACCATTTCCAAACTGAATCTTTTTTTAGTAATTTATATAAGGGATAAAGTATTTCTGAAGCTCCATTTAAAAATTTGCTATAGAATGAGATCATTCCTAAAAAAGATTTAAGTTCCGTCACATTAGTGGGAATAGGCGCCTTTTTTATAGCGGCAATGTGAGCATCAGAAGTATGAAGTCCGTTACTATCTATTACGTGGCCTAGATAAGTTATTGAACTTTGAAAAAACTTACATTTTGGTAATTTTATTTTAAAACCACACTCGTTTAATTTTGTAAAAACAAGTCTTAAAATATTTTCATGTTCAACCTTGTCTTTATGAGCTAATAATATGTCGTCCTGGAATATATATATACCAGGTATGCCTGCGAGCACTTGCTCAAGCTCTTTTTGGAAAATGGCGCCACTTGAGGTAATTCCATAAGGGAGTCTAGTGTAAGAAAATAAGCCTTTGTGCGTGGATATTACCAAAATTTTTTTAGTGTCGTCATCAACTTGCAACTGCTGATATGCGTCTTTAAGGTCGATTTTACTAAACAAAGTCGCACCTTTGACTTGTCCAAATAAATGATCAATCTTAGGCAAAGGATAACGGAGAGGTTCTAATTCTTTATTTACTGTTATCCTAAAATCTCCACAAATCCTTATACTATTATTATCTGTTTTTATGACGGGCACAATAGGAGTCGCCCAGTCACTAAATTCGACTGGTGTCAGTACCCCGCTATTCACAAGTCTATCTATTTCAGCTTCAACTTTACTTTTCAAAGCCAGAGGAACATTTCTATGTTTAAAATATTTAGGCTGAGCTCCCTGTTTTAAAGGGAGAGATACCTTGCGTTTAGTGTAGGTACCGATACCATCGCTAAATAGCTGAGGAACTTCAGTTTTACAATTTTCAATAAAATCATGACTTTTCTGTGAAATATGATTCAAGTTCCAAATGTTAGATAAGTTAATATTTAAGTCTTTCAAAGCAATACGGCCTAGTAACGGTGGGCCGCCTCCCTCTATAACATAAATAGTCTGTAAATAAATCTTAGAGTTATACTCAAATTTTAATAATAATTTACCCATAGGACTAATAGAATTATTTACATAATCTTTAAGAGATATATCACTTGGTAGCATTTGCATATGTTTAAAAAATTTTTGGTATAATTTTAAAGATATTACTGAGAACATTGACCCTGTATCAATCTCAAAATCAATAACGTGATTTTCAACTTTAATGGGTAATATATTGGCTTACATTTTTGACTTGAATCATCTTTCATAGACTTTATATTATATAATTGATCATAAGAATCATCACTGTCATTTTCTTGTTCTAAAAATTTATTATGAAATTTTTTTTTTTCTTATACTTTTTATTTTTATTTTTCTTGGGGCACATAGGGCTTAAATGACCCCGTTCTCCACAAGAATGACATGAATATGATGAGTACCTGCAATCCTTGGTCGCGTGATTAGATCTGGAACAAACCTGACATTTCTGCTTTGTACCTTGGGTTTGAGAAAAAGTACCAGCTTGAGAACTACCTTGCCCACTATAGCGTTGATTTTTCTTGTAAGGTTTCTGCCCTCCTACCTTCATATGGTTGACAGGCTCTTGTTTTATGACAACAGTTTGGTTGGCGAGGTTAGCTCTATCATTTAGTGCAGCTTCTTTAGCAAGAGCAGTTTCTAACAGTGAAGCAAAAGTACAAGTAGTTTTTGAAGCATTTTCTTCTAAAAGTCGGTCTTGAATAGGTCCTGGTCCGATGCCGGTGACAAAAATGTCTCGCATAACGGTGCTGAGTTCAGTCTGAAACTCACACGGGTACTGCTAATGATTTTACTTTAGCAGCCCAAGAAGCCACTGATTCATTTTGCGAACGCCGTGCTGCATAAAAATTTATTCTAGCCGCAAACGTAGAAACAACGGGTGTAAAATGAGAATCGAGCAATCGAAGAAGTTCTTCGAATGTTTTATCAGTTGGTTCATGTGGTATGCAAATGTTTTTAGCTAATATATATGTGTCTTCGGTAAATGCAGTAAGCAATATGGCTCTTTTCTTTTCTGCCGTCGAAACATCATTAGCTAAAAAATATTGTGTTAATTGAGCCTTAAAAACAGGCCAATTATTGCACTTGCTGTCAAATGTAGGACTTGAACCATGATTTTGAGGTGCCATGATATCGGGATTTTCAGAATTTCCACTTGAATTTGAGTGTACACTTTCTTCCAACTCACTTTCTGAACCGGAATTCACGCTTTCAGAACCCGAATGTTCACTTTCGTTTCTCGAATTTTCATTATTATCAGACATAATCGCGAAGTTCGAAATAGACTCGTCGCCACATTGTTATGTTGTAACTCGGACAACATAAATAAATAAATAAACGTTACCACACATTAATTATAATATAACGTATATTATTATAAATTTAACATTAAAAATATATATGAAGCGCACAGCTCGGCGGTAGGACACATACTGGTCATAAAAATGTTAATAAATTGATAATAAATATATAGTGGACTTCAGTCCAAAATATAACAGTGATGATTGCGACATAAAGTATATCATTTTAAAGGGAATTTAATGTCCTTGAGAATAGTGAAAACCGCATCTCTTTAGCTTTAGTAGTTTTCAAGTTGTAGATCGTTTTAGAGAATTAGATAGTAAAGTATCGAATAATTTGATATATCGATTTTTCTAGAGAACTATTGAGAATCGACCCTATGCTTACATGACATTTTTTGTTCATCCTGGTCCATAGAATCAAGATTTTTATTTTGTCCCATTAAGAGTAAGTCACCCTGTATAATAATTGTCAGGATGAGCGAAGTGAGTCGAAGTCATTGACACTTCAGACCAAAGTCTAGGATGTCAATTATCCATGATATGTCATGTCATTGAAAGGAATGCCACTCTAGAGTTTGTATCTGTGAGTTTGAGAATGTCAAAACATGAAGAGAACATTTTTTAAAGGTGATAAAATGTTCTAAATTCGGATGACTGCAACCAGAGTTATGGCTCTTTCAAAAACACTGAAAAAATGGTTAATTTATGCAAAGCCAGCGAATTACTTTGGAAAAATATTTGCTTTTTGTGAATTTTTTTGGCTATTTAACAAATGTCATTACATTAGTTGTATTTATTCGATTTTCACAAAAAAACACTTGTTGTATAAGAAATTTGATCAGCTTTAAAAAAAGTTCTCTTCATGTTTTGCACAAGACCTACAGAGAACCACTTATTGCAAGAAAACTGGAATATGTGCAATTTTCTAATATTTTGAGTAAGCGCATTCATATAAAGGTCTCCATTCTGGGTAGGCAGACTATGCTTTTCCTTCATAATTAAAAGTACATTTTCAGAAAAATTTGGTTTGAAATAGTACAAAATGAGTCACGTTTTTTAGGCCTGGCTCTTGGGCTATTAGCTTGACAGTAAATAGTTGCCATAGTAAAGACCTTATTCACAATCTTGTAACATAATATACTATTTTAATAAAAAGTCTTTCTGATAATGCTTTGAAATTTTTAGTGGCTTCCACAGTTCTTGGGATATTTAATAAATTAATAAATGTGCTTTTTCGTTTAAATATTCTATCTTAAATGGCGAAATTATATGCTCCTATAATATTATAATAGGCAGGGAAGCCCTATTCCATGACTGGTAGCTTGTTAAGTTTTGATATGTTAAGAAATCCAATTCTACTGTCCACACCCTATATTTATTTTAGTCTGTGAATTTTATAAATAAGGATTGGTATCCATGTAAATTTGTACTAAGGCTCTAATGGAATGGTACTTCATTGAATTGAATGTTTGTTCAGGGAATAATTATCCTTTTTACTTAAAACAATACTATTATCTCTTTTATTGTCTGTGTTTATTCTAGGCAAAGTATGAACATTTTACTGTTGAATATTTAAGTTTAAAGTGAGAGAGTTAAAACAAATTATTAATTTGCCTATCCTATGCTTATGAATTGATTAGGAGATTGTATCCATTAGGTTATGAATGACCTATTGCTTATGAATTAACTTAGTTGCTTATTAATACAAATTTTCAAATTTGTAACCATATTTTCCTTAACCATATTATAATATTAGTTCTTATTGTATGCTCTAATTATAATCGCTGCGCTATATCTTTAGACATGGAAAATCAGATCTTTTAATAGAAACAGCAGGTGTTCAACTTCGGAAAGAAAAAATGACGGGTGACATCAAAGAATAACTATAATACAACCCCCCAGTGGGCACATAAGGAATTAACAAATGCAATAATTATCTTTGCTGGTGCTAGATAATAAAGATGCTGAAAGCATTTTGTTTTTAACATGATGATATCCTATATATCCATTGGAAAATGGATACGTAGGATCTCGTTTTTTTGATATTCCTTGGACTTTTTTCTTCCCTTGTAGTGTGTTACAAAGAGTTTGGCCTGCAAAACCGGCTTGTGGCTATTCTTGAGCCAACTAAACAAAAATGTAAATAACATTAACATAGAAGCAGTGAGAAGAAGAGAGATAAGAAGTACCGGGTGGGTAAAATAACCTGACTTACCCCCACCTACACATCGCTCCCCTTGCAGCTATAGGGACTCTTTTCTTCCCTTGTAGTGTGTTACAAGCGTTGCATTTTCTCCCTTCCAGCTGACTTTTAGTCACGTGACCATGTTGAAAGATATAGCACGGCGAGTATAATGTTGGCTGTTGTTTTCATATCTAAAAAAATTCTGAAAATTGAAGAAATATAAGAATAATAAATATGCTGTATTGTGATTTTTTAGTTACTGGTTTAGTGAATAATTTATTTGATGGAGTAAGCACACTTGGTACTAAAGTTATATCCGGAGGATTGGACACTTTGGAAACTATAGGCAAGAAAACTATTGATGCTATTCCTTTAGGTGATCCTGAACTGAGAAAGACAGCCAATCTGTTTCAAGGAGAAAAAATTAATTTATCACAGGTAAATTGATTTGTTGTGAATGAATGTTTTAATAAAAGAATGATGCAATAGATACCAAAGTTGACTAAGCATCTAAGGGTACATTTGGCATCAAATGTAAAGTATTTTTATAAGCTTCATTTTCTAAATAATAGACTTGTTAAACACATCTCAGGTAAATAATTATCCATTCACCATTGTAAACAAAAATTCCACTATTTAATGCAAAATCAAAAATTTTATTCTCTGGCTTTTTGTTCACATCTCACAAAATTCTGAACCATCTTTTTAATGTATAAATATCACATTTCGCACATACATTCTGGCCCAAAATCAAATTTAAATTATTAATCCAGACATACTCAGTAGTAAAAATATGCAGAAAATAAAAATATCTAATTTATCCCTCTGAAAAATGAATTTAAATAATTTAAATTACAATCATTGATCATAATTATATTAAATTCTCACTGTTAAGTCAGTCTAAACTAGTGAATTGTTGTTTTAGGTAAATAGGTCTTTTTAGAAGAAAAATATTTTTTCTTTTGTGTGGTGAAATACTTTTATGACTTATTTAACAAGCAATATATCTAGCCATTGATGATAACAAATTTTGAATGGTGAAAAAGTTGCCAGATGTAGCATATTAGATCGTCCCGTAAATTCCGTAATTCGACTTACAGGGAATAGAGCAAAAGTCTTGGACCATATTTTTTTGTAAATTGTTTTGGACCATACCCGTTTTTTAAATGTCCCACTTGGCATATTTTAGAAAATAAATACTGAGAATAATTGTTGCTAATCTGTCACTATGTTTACGCTCCTACTTTTCCTTTTAGTTTTACTCTTTAAGATGTTCTTAAGTATTAAAATTTAAATAATTTCTTTATGTATTTTTATTTAGGTTCTTAGAGAAGCTAGAGAAAGAACTGAAGTTACTGAGTCCACTCAAGAATCTAAAACAAGATTAGCTCAGTATGAAACTATATTTGATGATTCAAATGGTATAATTTATTTTCCTCTTTTTTTATAGAATATTTCAAAAAGTGATCTATTTTATCAACAAAATAAGTCCATTGTGTTTATAAACTGGGATAAATATACAATTTAAAATTATCTATAGAAACAGTGCTTCTTAGTGAGATACAACCACATAACTAAACTTGTTCCAGGTCCGATAATTTCTTTTCATATTGGTCGAAATATCAAAAACTTGCGTCCTAATTTAAAGTAGTGCCGGTGTCAATATAGTCTGTTATCATTATCAGTTATTTATAGTTATGAGAGATGAATTATTAAAATCAAAATAATGTGTGCACATTGTGCAGTCCTCATACCATTACAACTGACACCACCACTCTCATTAATAGTTTTCAGGTCAGCCAGTAGCATTTATTTGGATTAAGTTGTTTGAAGCAATGTTCTTCTTTAACTCACAAAGACTCATCATAAACATAGTTACTTTAGATATCAAAATAGATGTGTGTTGACTAACTTGAAAAGTTTTCATTTGATTAATTATTGACTGCTGAGGATCATGTGTGTGTTAATGGGTTGTAGATTATAATATGTGCAGGAGATAAGCCCCTTAAGTAAGAGGAGAGGAAGTCCTCCTTGAAACCCTAAACCTTAACAACACTTTTACAAAATGAAGCTGTTTCATGTGCTTTCTCTCAATTCTGCTATCGCTGCAATCTCTTTTTGAAATGGAAGTTTTAGTAAAGTGTTAGGTTATTTCACATTAATTTTTAATAAATATTAAAAATCACTGCGTGTTTTGCTTGAACGTTAGGATTCTTGCCTTAACTCTAAAATCCTAGCGGCCATATTGCTGCGTACCAACTTCATTTTAGAAAGTGTTGTAAGTTGTTATCTTTTTATGATAGCCTCTTGAAAGCACCACTATGTTTCTATGTTTTATTCTAAATTAGTTGTGTTTGTATTTTATATACTTTTGTGCCACAAGTTTGATTAAAGTTTATAAAATTTAAATATTACATTAATAACTTTCAAATATCCTTTGCACACTACAATAGTGTGGACACATGTGAGGTTAAGTTCTAGCAACAAGTATCTGCAGTATTATATCATTGGGTCTTTCTAACCAGTTGTGTTACCGTAAATAAAGTAGAACCCACTTTTGTTTTTATTTTAGTCCAATTTGACAAACAATCAATTAAATAATAATTTAGTGAATGCAATGCTATTTAGTATTTACTTTCTATTTATAATTCTGTTTAAGGGTCACTTTATTTGGAAGCATTGCAAATGACATCTGATGAAAGCAAAGTTAAATTAAATTTATTGAGAAGCAACACTGGTTTGTGTACTTTAGAAGATTATAATCAAGCCGCCAAACAAGTGACAGATCTTTTTGATAACAATCCTTATGATTCAAGTGATGATGATGTTATTGCCACACTAAGCTTAGATGAATCTTTAAAGAATATAAAAGAAACTTTGTTATTAAATATTAATCCAAATAATGTAACTGAGGTGAGTGTTTAATTATTACTATTATCTTTTGTTAAGCCAAGCCCCCTCCGTTGTCGAAGTTGGTACAGCATCAGTATTTATAACAACCTTTGATAACACAGAGGTCTGGGATTCCTATCCCATGTTACACACTCAGTTTATGTAAAATTTCAATACATATAAAAGTAAAGGAACATAATGGTTGACACTAACACCTGAGGTGATTTTAGCAGGATTTATCCCTGATGAGCCGTAAGGCTTTAAATGGCCATTGTTATATATATGCATATAATATTTGGAATTCTTTACTGAGATGAGAACTGGTTTTGCACCAAGCCTTGTTAATCTGTTTATGGGTTGTAAGGAAGCTCAATTTCTCGATTTCTCCTCTCTGCTGGCATAGGTATTTGATGTTATATTTTTCGTTTGGCCCCACAATCTTCTTCACTCAATAAATTCCTATCTGACCTTTACTCCTCATCCACCCTCCGCTTCACCCTTAAAATATCCTTTACTCATGTAACCCTCTTCGACTTGCATCTGTATCTTCTAAGTGGTACTCTGGAGACTGCAGTCTACATCAAACCCTCAAATTGAAACAATACCTTCACTTTTCAGTTGTCATCCTTACTTCCAAAAATGCTCTATTTTTTCCCCTAGACCTCAGAGTGGCAAGACTTTACTCTAATGAAGCTTTCCTAGATAAATACATAGTATACCTTAAAGATTCTCTCCTTGCTTGTGGTTATCCTTATAAAATAGTCGACTAAAGGTTCAGCTGTTCGTCACCCCAGTCCTCCCCCTCCTGCTGAGCCTTCTTTCTATCTTTTTACCAACTATTATCCTGGCCTTAATATCCTCAACAAGGACCTTAAAAATAGTTATAATATCCTTTCACCCTGCCACATCCAAATTTCTTTCTAAACCACCTTCTGTCGCCTTTAAAAAACATCTCAACCTAAGAAACCTTTCAGTACATACCAAACCTCAAAATTCCTCTCAGCAACTTCCTTTTCTTCGTGGATCTCATCCTTGCAACAAACCCCGCTGCAAAACCTTCTCTCTCATGATTTTCTGTCTTACCTATAATTCAACCCATAAAACCTACCTAATCCTCACCTCTGCCACCTGCACTTCCAGAAATGTGGTATATCCTTTAGATTGCCAACAATGTGATTTGTTTTATGTAGAGTAGACCACCATTCCATTTAACCTTCGTATTAACAATCACAGAGCTTTTTCTTTGAACTCTAGAAGTGATCTACATGTAGAAGTGCATTCCTGATCCCCATTACACCTCTGGATTTAATTATTAATAAAATTCCATAATCCTTTGTTCCCTTAACCCCACTACCCTAAGTGAACACCTCCTTAAGAGTAATGATCTTGCTCATCAACTCGTCCTGAAATATGTAACGGCTCCCGGACTCAATAAACGTTAATCCAATTCTGTATTTTCCTTTTGATTGCCCTTTTTATACATATATTTATTATTTTATATTTCCTATCCTGCATTATTAATTTTTTTTTAATATTTTGACTTTATTTTTGTGTGAATGAAAATGTAATATTGGTATTATGATTAGTTATGATATTTGCTAAGAATGTTTTTTAATTTAAATTTTTAGGTCTACTCAAGGATTTCAAGCAGGATAGATGATCCCTCTTTGTTACCAAGTGATGCCAGTGAAATACATTGTTGTGCAATAACAGACATGGCACATCTCACTG
The DNA here is from genome assembly GCA_018340805.1 of Microvelia longipes. NCBI lineage: Eukaryota > Metazoa > Arthropoda > Insecta > Hemiptera > Veliidae > Microvelia > Microvelia longipes. The sequence continues at coordinate 29,965,981 of JACMZG010001863.1, forward strand.
CTTACTCATTGGGTGTTATACATAGAATGGCAGAATTAATCCTCATACAAAAAGATTCAGATGTCGATTTACTTTTTGAAGAGGTTTCTAGGTTGGTTATTTTATTGTTAACTTTCAGTTCAAATTTTAACCCTAAAGGTGATGAAATTTGTTTAAAACACTTGACAGAATTTTATGCTTAATGAATAGACCTGTGATCATCAACCCTTCTTACCTTTGTTATACTTCATTATATTTTTATTTTGCTTTTCTAGTGAGCTTGTTAAGCTTTACACATTCACTTTCATTGCTTAAAAATGATCTTTGATCCCCAAACTAAAGCTAACTATAAATTATTGTAATCATTATGATGACCAGTCAAACTACATGACTAATGTTGCTCGATTTTTAACTCATGAGTTTCTAAGGATGACATTACAAAATTGAAAGACAACACATCAGCATTATCTGCTGGGGATCTGTACGAAATATCTGTTCTCGTCCATTAATAGCATTAAGAAGTTTGTTTCTAAAAATAGTCATTGTTACGAAGTGGCCTGGATAGTAATTTGAATCAATATTTATACAAATTGATGTTGGGACTGTTGAAGTTATCACTTAGAGTTTTATTTTTGAATATGAATGTATTAAATTGTAATTAAATATAATATAATATATAATATATATATATAATATATATATATATTATATATATATATATATATATATTATATATATATGTATATGTATGTATATATTCTTGAACAGTAAGTCATCCCCTCCTTACTGCCCCTCCCAAAACTTCTCCCTCCTTATAAGTTCTTTTTCAAAAAGTAATTCTACAAAATTAAACTAATTTTATCTTTCATTTAGAGCATGTTTTAAAACTCATATTTTTAAATGTGTTTATGTTAATAAGATAAATTAGATGACCAGCAAGTGCTAGGTAGGTGCTATCACTAGGTAGCTTCTTTCAACAATCATCTCAAAGCCATTTTTATCATGATATCATTATTACTTATATTTTTCAATATATAATAATTCCCATTGCAATAATAAACCGTTATGGAAACCATCACTAGATATAGTGGCAACCTTTTCTTATGAATTGTAAAGTTTGCAACAATTTATTTGAAAAATAATTTTATAAAAACTGAGAGCTTTTCCTGGGATGTGAACCTCAGACCTCCTTGGTTTCAAAGGTCAGTGTAAATACTGATGCTTTAATGACCTTGGCCATAGAAGCGCTTGGCTTAACAATAATTTATAGTAATTAAATTCAATACTAAAGTTAAAAAAAAATAGATGAGGTTAGGACAATCTGAGTAAATAAAATTTAGAATAAATTCTGTAAATAAATAATATATCTTTGTTATATTAAATATTTGACACAAATAATAATATAAATTGATAACTTATTAAAACAGCTTGGAAAACCCTCTAAAACTTTTCTCTTTTGTTAAACTTACGTTTTATTTCTTCTTCGAAATCCATCTTTTTTCATTTTAGCTAAACCTGATAACTAAATGTTTTATAAGTCATGTTTCATATTATGTATTTTGACTATTGATTATATTATATTGATTATATCTTTTGTTTGTATTCAGGTTTGTAGCCACTGTGAAATCAATCATCAACAAAATTTCAGAATCTTATGCTCAGAAATTAAATGGAATTGATGATAAAAGAAGCAATGCTATGATAAATAACTTATTTTTAGAGGTATTTTCACTTTTATTGATTACTCACTTGTCAATATTTTTGTAAAAGTGTAATTTTAGTGTTTTAATAAATGGGCTTCAGTTAGACATTAAAGCTTTAGACCATTTAGGTGGATCTTAAGTGCAAACTTGGTGATTTAACTTACAGTCAAATGTTCATTTGGGTACTTCCAAGTGCCAGAATAGCGGTTGTGCACAAAATTATTTTAGAGCCAAAATGTCAGTGAATTATTCATAGAATCTAGCCCATAAAAAGTACATCCTTCAGTTAATTTTTTTCTTATTTTTGAATTAGCCCATAAGTGTGAGATGGCCGACGTGCATCCAACCATTAAAATGAAGCTCAGGGTTCAAAATATAGAAAGCCTTAGGGTTAAGATACAAATCACTTGCAGAATGAATTTTTTATATTAGTAATTTTAGTGATAGAAATGATTATCTGGCAGTATAAACACCGAAAGAGCTATTTTCCTCAACTTTGTCACGTCAGTATGTGAAAGTACTGATAATAAGTGGAGAGACTCTGTTTTATTTCATTATTTGAAACTCCTCAACTCATTTTCCTTATTATTATTAATATTACTAGGTTTCTATCTGCAATATCATTAGGTTTTATAGAAACAATATCACAGTGTCTCGTATGTGCCCCCTCATCACTACTGAACTAATTTTGAGACCAATCATACAAATCTTATCAAAATCATTTTAAGAATGACACCAGATGGGATGTGAATAGTAAGAAATTTATTAAATGATGACTATATTTAACCTGTTATTCCAGGTTATAGACTATAATCCGTACCATCTTTCACAATAATAATACGTCCAGAATTATTTCATAATAAATGGAGGCTTATGCCACTAATAACATTATCAAAATCAGTCATCATGGCTGTGGATTTAGTTTTTTAGTGTGAAGGTTTGACACGGAATGACTCATTTGTTTTATTAAATGAGAGAAAAGTGTTCTTATGTTCCACTTTGCTTCTATTAAATGTTTCAGAAACTTACCAGACTTTAGTAAGCTGCAAAGTTAATTTATAAAATTTAAATGATTAAGTATAAATATTTATTAAAGGAAATGAGTAAAGTTTATTATTTCTTTCTAGGACACTAATAGTTCTTCACATCTAGATAAAGCATTTGAACTATTTTCTCCAATTTTCCAACTTAAAGTACTAAGTCAGTCTTTGGATGAGGACAGATAGGACTAGATATCTGCATGTCGGTGAGATAACTTGTTGAAGTGGATACAGTCATCCGTGGATTTGTGTAACCATTGGTGTGTCAACAGAAAGATATTTTTTATACTGAAATTCTGTTTTCATGGTAAATCAAGGATGTTTGTAATAAAGATTTATTTAAGTTCTAGGATGGACATCTTCAAGAAAAGAAAGATAAAGAGTGAGAGAGACTGATTATTAATATTACAAGGTTCCTATAAGCAATATCACTAGGTCTTATGGAAACAATATCTCCAATACGCAGAGTTAGTAGTGATGACTAACTCACGATATGAGTTAGTAGTGATGACTAAATCACGATATGAGTTAGTAGTGATATGGTGAGTGACATATGACCACTAACCATAGTATTTGTCAGTTCTGTGGAGAGAATCTTTATCTTTCTTTTCTTTAAGATTTATTTTATTGATTTAATTAAAATTGTAAATGAGCAATTTAAAGTGTGAGGCATCAAGAAAAATATGAAAGATCTTAAAATACAACTTTACTTTAATGTGATCTTTTTATCTTTTTACTTTTCCTCATGTATAACATTGGTATGTTGGAAAGTATTGTGTTATGAAAACAAATCTAAACCCAAGCTTTCACCTGAATTATCCGTTCCAGGTGTTTTAAGACCTCCTAAATGGTTTTTACAAAAGCTATCTGTATGTTTGTGTGTGTCTGTTATCATCATAGCTCTCAACATTTTATGACAAAGAATTAAAACTTGATACAAAAATTATTTTTTGGTCTAGTTGTGTTATCTAGATAATATTTTTTTTTATTATGTCACTAATGGGAAATAATGACTCGGCAAACATTTTGTAAAATCATAAAACGATTCATAAAGATTTGAAATTTGGCATACATGTAGTCTCTCTGTGTAGTCTCCACTATATGAGCCAAGTTTCATCTCATTATCAGCATCATTTTAATTTTTATTGAATCTCTTTTGTAAGATGTTTAATAAATTGTAAAAAATAAAAAAATAATCCAATTGAGTTTATTTGGATACAAGTGTATCTCTTTTGGTAATAAATAAGTATACTTAATTTACTGCGGGTTTTGTTGGATCATAAAAGTTAAGCAGAATCAAGCGAGGTCAGTGCCTGGATAGGTGACCAATGGGAATAAAACTATGTAATTACTATCTGAGGGCGAAATGAGTCCGAAGTAGTGAGGATGAGCAAATGTGATGTGGTGAGGTACCCCGTACCCGATTTTTTTTATTTGTAAAGTTTTATTATTTATTTAATTTCTTCCTACCATCAAATACTTCAGGGTTAAAAAATTAATATAAGGGATTTACTAAAAATTAACTCATTTTTTTTCTTAATTTATTATTTTATTTGTAGTTATCATTTTATTATATTTTTGCGATTCTACCTAAGAGACCAAGCCAGTCGAGGAAATCTAACAGTTCTTATCATTCTTAGTTTGCTTGATAACTCATTACGTGTGTGTAACTCTACTATTACTCTTGCATGCCTCTGTCACTCTTTACCCTCCTTTTGGAGGGTTAGTTTTTAAGTTTCTCAATCAACAGTGAAAAACCCACTGGTGGTAAACCAGTCCTTCCCTTCCATCAATAAGGGTTAATCTAAAAGTTGTACTAGGGACTAAAGGAAAGCTACTACTATGTTGCCTTACCTCCATGGTTGTCTCTTTGAATACTAATAATTGAGGTCCTTTTTCAGGAGCTAAAACCTGGACCTAGTAGTCTTAAGACATTGCCATTGTATGGCCATGTGTATGCTTTATGTGGTCCAATAAATCTGATTTTCACTTGAGTTGATTTATTTGAGCTTAAGAATTCCATAGCTGCTGATTTTGTAGTGGCATTAACCTCTTTATCGTTTATATTATTATGTATTTATGTTAACCAAAAAAATTTGTTTAAAAGGCTGAGAGGTCGTCAACTGTACAATTAATTGATGTTTTTTTATTCAATCTCTAACTCTAGTTTACACATTACAACAAATTAGGTTGAAAAAGAATATTTCAGTTTTTTTATGGATAGGTGAAAGTAAGAGTTATTTTTTGCACCAAGGTAGTAAAGAATGCTATTATTTCTATAATAATGGGGGGGAGACCCCTCTTATAAATCTCGTTGGTGCCTCAAAAAAAAATAAACAAATTATAGCTCCAAAGAGCTAATTTGAGAAAATAAAAAAAAAATTTTTGGTCGGATCCCCCTGCTAAATTTAGAGATACCACTCCATAAAAAATGATAAATACCCCCGCCTATAATTTTTGAGGGCTCTAAACCCAATTATAAGGAACACTTTTTACTTCCAAGGAATGAAAAGTTATTTTTTACTTCCATGGGAATGAAAAGTAACTTTTTCTCCCCAGGAAGTGAAAAGTAACTTTTTACTCCCTAAAAACTAGTCAATACACTTCACATTATACACCTTCTGGGGATAAAAATGTTTTATTTATTAATTTTGTTATGAAACTTTAAATTTTATCATATGGAGAGTCATAATGCATGGACTAAGGAACATGGTGGAATAATAATTTTTATAGATTTCCTTTTATTTATTGAATATAATATGGCCTTGAAGATATATATTGGTAAATTTTTATTTAATAAGTTGACTAAACCTAAAGGACCAAAATAACTAAACTGTAGAGGCTGACAAAAAATATAAAACATGTTTTTGAATATAAACATTTCTTATGTTAACTTTTATTTTCAAATATTTTTATTTCCAATATCTTCATAGTCTGGAGAAATTCTTTGCATGAATTCGTAATTTTTCCTTGAAGATAGATTTTATTGTTGTAGTCATATATTGTAGAATGCAACAAAAAATACTACTCGATGAAATGATTTGTGGTGCAACCCCTTGAATTGTTTTATTTTCAAAAATTTTGCTTTGTAATTAATAATTGTTTAAGTCTATAGTTGATAGAATTTTGGCTTGGTTCAAAAAAACATTTCTCAGTGATCTTGGCCAATTTATCTGGAAGACAGCCTTTTTGTGTCTCCCTGGTTGATAAAAATAGTTTTATGTACATTACATCTATCCATTAGATTTATTTTAGGTGATATCAAATTTAATTAATGTTTATTTTTTTATTTACTGTAAATTTATCACTGTTGTTTAATTTTATTTGTTTTGTTTATAAAATTATGTAATAATAAAAACCTTATATTTTGAATTAGTTTTTTCTTTGTTTGCTTAACAACTTAGTAATAATAATTTGTTAATAGATTGTTCAACTCAAATGAAGCCATTACATTAAAATGTGATAATAGTATATTATGCTACTAGGCTGCAAAATGGAGTTTTCCAAATTATTTTTTTTAAATTAGCCCACAAGCAGAAACTTACCTGCCAAGGCTGGTAATGAACATATTTGACTGATGAAGTGAAGCCAAGAAAAGCAAATGGTGAACACAGCTAGAACCAATAAAGGGAATTTCTAGCATGAGTCAGTGTTTCCTTTGTTGAATAGTAGCATATACTAAATTATTTATTTACTGAAGAAAAACACACAAAAAGTTATCTCTCTTTAAAATGTTATAATAAATCATTTTAATTATTAAATTATAATGAATAATAATTCAGTCTTGTAGAACGAGTTTAACCCCAAAGCTCTGATTCTAATTTATAAATTTCACAGTCTATACATTTTACCCTAACTAAATGACACAGTTTCATCATATCTATGAGTACAAATGTTCTTATAAATGCTTAATTTATTTATTTTTTTACACACTTGAGGTTACTTTATTACAAAGTTTCTCAATTGTCAAAATTTTACGATGAAATGAAAAAAAAAACAAATTGATTGTAAATTATTACACAGACTGCATATAAACATAGACAGCATAACTTGAATAACAAACTTAATGAGAAATAAAAAAACAAAAAACCATAACATTACCTGAAAAACGCTAAACATTTAGGGTGGGAATACTAAGTTATCAGCTAAAAACTCATTAACATTATAGTAGGCTTTCTCAAGCAACTATGTTTGAATGCTTTTTTTAAAAAAGTTTTGGGTAGAAGTTCAAGTATTGAAGCAGGTAATTTATTAAAGGGCCTTATTCCATTAAAATTTAGGAACTGATGTGATTTGTTGAGCTTACAAGTGGGAATATTAATGTTAGCAATATATGTAGTGCCATAATTAAGGTTCTTAATACAATTGAACTCCCCCCTCATCATTATTTGCTTTAATTGTAATTCAGAGTTTAAAAAATATATAAAATAAAAATACAATTTTACAAACTACTTCATATTATGAATATGAATATACTTCATATATGAATATGAAGTAGTTTGTAAAATTGTATTTTTATTTTATATTTTATATATTTTTTAAACTCTGATGATGACAAAACAAAGATGAAAAAAAAACAAGAAAAACAAATTAATTGTAAATTATTACACTGACTGTATATAAACATAGACAGCATAACTTGAATAACAAACTTGATTAAAAAATAAAAAAAAGAAACCATAACATTACATGAAAAACACTAAAAATTTAGAGTGGGAATACTAAGTTATCAGCTAAAAACTCGTAAACATTGTAGAAGGCTTTCTCGGGCAATAATGTTTTATTGCTATTTTGGGTGAAAGTTCAACTATTGAAGTGGGTAATTTATGAAAGCACCTCATTCCATTAAAATTTGGGAACTGATGTGATTTGTTGAACTTACAAGTGGGAATACTGATGTTAGCAATATATCTAGTGGTATTATATACTAGTAGTATTATATCCATAATTGTGGTTCTTAATACAATTGAACTCCCCCTCATCATACTTTGCTTTAAGGAACAACAGCAATAAAAAATATAGGCTTAATAAATCTTTATTCTACTTTAAAACAATACCTGATATGCTACCTGATTACTTAATACATATTAAAAAATCTAACCCCAATTCTTTGGGCTGAGACTTGGTTATAAGCATTGTTATAATATGCTTGATGATTCAAAATTATTTTATTAACTGCAGGTGACCAGACCAAAGAAGCATACATGATCTGCAACCTAAAAACAGCTGTACAGATCCAAGCTTTGTCCGGTGTCCCAGATTTAACAACAGCTGAATGAAGTTGCCACAGTGCGGAGACATTTTTGTCCAATCCAATTTGTCTATATGGTCATACCAATTAAGTATTTAGTCTAAAAGAATAACTATGTAATTTATATTACTATAAATAAAAGGGTTTTACCAAAAAGTTGAGGTAGCCAGACATGTCTCCTCAGTCTTTCATAATGCCCACACATGAGACAGTTAGCCTCTCAGATTAAGATGTTTATTCTTTCTACAGAAATTAGTCAGAACACTAACTAGGTTTCTAAGACGCTTGCTGAGGTTAATAAAAAAAATTGTATTTTTCACACTTGGTCCTGAACATTTTTGGTTGTCTGCAACCAGCAAAGGCATGCTAGTTAAGTTTTAGGGCGTTCATTTACCTGCTATCCAAGAGTGTCTTAGCAGTGAATGGGGTTTCTTTTGCTCAGATTATAGCAAGTTCCTCTGCTTCTTCATTACCCACAACTCTTCATTACCACAACTGATTACTTAAGTTCAACATTGTTACTCTCTCCCAAGAGAAAAAAGTGAGCTCTAAATGATTGAACTAGGGCAGAGAAGCAACTAGAATTGGAAGTAAGGGGTTTAAATGTATTAAATTGTAATTGAATGTAATATATATATATATATATATATATATATATATATATATATATATGTATGTATATATATATATATATTATATATATATATTTATATATATATATATATATATATATATATATATATATATATATATATATATATATATGTATATATATATATATATATATATATATATATTATATATATATATATATATATATATATATATAATATATATATATATGTATATATTATATATATATATATATATATATATATATATATATATATATATATATATATATATATATATATATATATATATGTATGTATATTTAAATTTGTGTTTAATAATATATAGAAGTATGGATAGGGGCACAGTCAAACTTTAAAACCAATAAAAAGACCAAATAAACGTAATTGATTTTATTAGTAGTAGTAAAATTTTGTTATCAGATGTTTTAACAACTATAAATAATAAGAGTTCTTATTTAGTTTTTTTTGTTAATTTTACTTCTTTACTACAAAATAATTTAAATAATTAACTATAATTTCATTTATTTATTTTCAAAAATTAAAATAATAAGAACTTCATTTTTTTAAAAGTTGATATTTATTACTCATTTTACTTTGTATAGTAATGAAATTACCTGCTTAAAATTATGAATTCAATAGGGAAAATTAGAGGATAATCTGCTCAGGCTAAAAATACATTACAATTGTTTTATATTCTTTAAACTAAGCTTTCAAAACTATACTAAAACTCATCACATCATACTTCCTTACTTGTTGGTACGTAATATTTTTCAGTCAATTTAGTACAAGTGAAAAATCGACCTTAAGTATTTTTTAATATATCCTTCTGAATTAGTACTATAAAATTAATTATAAATTTGACTTTCTTTTTAAAATTTAATTTTTTGAAAGTATACATAAAATGTTGTAGCCTGAACAATGTATTGACAGCATAGGCTCATTTAAAGGCTAAAATAAATAAAAGTTATTGAATTTCCATTATAATAATACCGCTAAGAAAGGCACCGTTTCTGTTTAGGTGGAAAATACACAAAAAATCTTTTAATACTTTTTCATATCAACATAGCTGACTCTTTGCTGAGTACACCATTCCATTCTAAGTACTGTTAATTTTAATTAGTATTATTTTAATTGAAGCAGCTTTATTTTAAACAAACATCTTTTAAAAAGGAATGTGCAACTAGAAATAGTTTTTATATTTAGAAATTTTATGGTGATTTGTAATAATTTAATACACTAACAATAAATAGTATGGAGACATACATAGAAATATGACAGATGAAAAGAATTGGAAACATGTATTTTCATTTAATTTTTCACATCCTTTTTCCAGGTCCCTCAAATTTTCTACAACAGAAGTGTAGAGAATAGAGGAAAGAATTTTTCATGAATTAATGAGACATTAATCCAAAAAATGTTTGTTATCAAGTAACTATAACAATTTTAAATAAAGCATTTATTTATGTTGCCATTCTATATTTAGACTTACAAAACTGAAAAAATAGCTAAACAGATAATGTAGTATTAAGTAGTTAATAATAACTATAATGATAAATTTTCTAGTAACACATTCTAATAAAATATTTGTTTAAAATAATAATAATTAAATATTTATAGAGACGGAAATTTATAGGCCCACTCAATAAATTTATATGAAAGTTATTATTTAACTAATTTTTCAAATTTCTCTGTTAATTAATACTTCATTTGGTCATACATAAAATATTATTAAGAGAACCTATCAAGATTATAGTTTGCAGCTATTTTTCAAAAATTTTAATATTATTAATATTTTATTTTACAAATATACAAGGGGTTTCTTAATAAATATAAATTAATTAACACAAATACACATTTTCTTAAATTAAAGAGGCATTAATGTGACTTTTTAAAATGTATTTCAACAAAATAATTCTAAAAAAGGCAAACAAGTAATTGATTGATTAATCTTACATTATTAATTAATGAGGTTAATTTAGTTAGTTTGACTACCTATTTCATTAATTAATTTCATTATTAATGTTATTTATTCATATTGTTAAGTATTTTATTTATTTGTACTCAAGAACTATTATAAGATTTTTTTAACAGCTATGATTTATTTTAATATTTAAAAATATAACTACATAATTACAGCAGGGTTGTATAGATAATTTAACTTATAAATTTAGAAGAAGTAAGGTCAGTGTTAAGGAGTTCATAAAAGAAGAAGTATCTCCACAGGAAATATATATTTTTAATAGCAAAGCGCTTTCAACCTCAGGCCATTGTCAGTGCTAGTCTAACAAATGATATAATACAATAAATCAGATAAATAAGAGAGGGCTAAAATAATAAATAAGTAAAGTAAGTTTATTATTTATAAATTTAGAGTTTATTACATACGTTTTGTAATGTTTATAAGTCAAGATTTTTACATCATATATTTATACAAAGGTATACGACAGGGGGTCCGACTACAACGATTTGGTTATTTTGTAGCAGTGCCAGTATCCCAAAATTCAACAGGATAATTACAACAGTTTAACAACTGAATAAATTAAATCATTTATACAAGCCCTAGTTTTGATTAAAAATATACAATAATAATTTATTTAAATAAAATTAAAATTATTCATTTCATTATCCAATATATTAATCTGATATGTTAATAAATATAATACTTAAATTATTATAATATAATAAATAAATACAATGAACAAAACAACTTAAAAAAAGAATAATCAAGAAGCAATCAAAAATATAGTTAAAAACTAAATGTTAAAAAATTATAGTAATTAAGTGACTCAAATTATTTACAAAAATGATTATTTTTAGTTTTTAAGATTTTAATAGGTAACATAGTGAGTTATATTATTGACTCTCATTTGTCATTTTAAAATATAAATAAAACACCGAGGGATCAAAATAAGTAGTATAAAGATAGCTTTATAAAGCAAATTAAGTTGATTTAAGAAGTGTATAATTTCTTTTTAAGGAAATATTAACAGGTCTCAAAAGAAGATTAGCATATAACATTATTACTCTAATAATATCGTACAGAATTAACATTGAACAAAATAATAATACCGTGTACATTTAAATACTTATAATTTTAAGAACATAAAAAGCTTAGCAGGGGTGTTAATGCTTACAACATTTAAAAATAAAACAAATTAATTTAAAGCACAAATTAATTAAACTAAGTTCTGCAATTCTAACCATTCAAAATATTGAAATTTAATTTTAGAAACGGTAATACTTTCATCTTTATTTAATCTTGAAAAAGAATGAGATAATTATAAAAATCATTACAAACATATTTAAACTTTAAATGAGAGTACGGTAAATAGAAATATGTTTGCAACTTCTTACAATTGACTTTGTAACAAATAAAGAACATATTTTGTTTATCAAAGTGTGGTAAAACCTTTTAAAGGCTTCAGGCAAAGAGGTTGCAAACTTTTTCTATTAATTTTTAAGTGAAAGGTTCAAAAATTAATATTTTTAGACTATATTGGTTTTTGTTTGAGTCGAACTCATCATAACTTTCGATACAAAATTAACAATAGCTGTAGCCGGCTGTTCAGGCTCTAATTCTGCAAATACATGGCACTGATTATCTGAACCACTAGCTGGTTTGCGGGCAACAAATCCAAAAACTCTCCTGAAATATATACAAATAAAAAATTTGTTGCAATTACGAAAAAAGAAACAACTTAAAATGAATTATTACATTAAAAAAACTAAGCATTCCTATTGATCTCATTCCACAAAATTAATAGGCCTACTGCTTCTGTCATAACTGTATTTGCCACAGATTGGAGGTGATTATTGTACTAAATTTTGATTGAATCAGATCAGTTGCTTGACCTACACAGTGTTCTCAAGAAAATTGCACATACATCTATACATGATCTTTGATTTATCTTTGAGATCTCTAGGTACTGTAACATAGACATTTGATTAGTGGGTTGAAAAAAGTGGCTGTCACACTTTCCTTATCCTAATTCCTTCCCCTTTTATTTAGAAGACAGGGAAGCAAATATACATGGTTTTCGGACATTCATGTCAGATTTTACTTGATTATTAACTACTAAATAACATTTACAGCATGCATGAAAAAATAACTTTTAACTCCTCAAAGTCAAAAATACATGATAAAAACTTTTTCTCCTCATTGATATTATATAACAGAGTGAAAAGCAACAAGTTATAATTTTGAAGGGAAAAAATCCCAATATGTTCAATGCAATTGAGTTTTGTTCAAATTGTTGTATTTTAAAAGTGTATATATCGGAAAGGAAATATTATTTAAATAAGGGTTTCATAGTTTATAAGTTTTGTCTTTGTTTATTTTAAAGATTTATATTTGGTGGAAATTTAAGAAAAAAATATATTATGAATAAAAGAAAGGAAAAAAATTAAATTAAATAATCTGTGGTTGAGCACATAAAGTGCAATAATAAATTGCAAAAATAATAATCCCATTGAGAGTGATTTTTTTAAAATTACATTTTTAGTATCACTCACTGTCTATAAAAAAGAGATTAACTCCAGGCTGGTGACATGACTTGATCTGGTTAAAACTATTGTTATTAATCTGGGAAATTCCAATAGTTAAGTTATTATTGTTATTAATCTGGAAAATTCCAAGCCATGGGGAAATTCCCATAGTATAAGTAATTCTTGTCATCTTACTTCTTAACAACAAGTAAGCAAGAGAAAACCAAATTTATGCATTATATTTATACATGATTCAAACGAGTGGAAAAAGTAACTTTTATTATGCACTACTGTTTCTAAGTAATTCACTTTATTTGCCTACTCTTATTGTCATCTTACGAATTTTTATTTGTTTGACAATACATAACTGAGTTGCTTTCTTTTCTCTTCATAGAAACTATTTTTTAAAAACTTTAAACCAAACATACTCCTAGGTTAAACGTTTGATGTAATAAGTATTAGGGAATAAGTAAAGGTTGAGAAAGTTATAAGTGGTAGGGTAGAAGATCTACAAAAAACCCTTTCAATCCAAAGGAAGATAGGGGAAATTCAGGTCTACCACTACATAAACTTATTTTCCTCTATTACTATATCTTCCCTACTTTCCACTATTAATTAATCAAAATTTGAAAAATTCTGAACATTCTATTATCCAAAATGCAAATAAATTATATTGATAAATTTTAGAAATATTTTTTAGTGAAATTTTGATCCTTTTATCTTCAGCTGTTCAAAAGATATGAGTCCTAACTTAAATCATTAATTAAAAAACACAAACTTGACGTTTTGACTTGATATTTGGTACACATGTTTTAATCCGATATTTAAATGACCTGACAATTGGAATTTAATAGATTAAACATTTCATTTTATTAAAGTAGTGAGGTTATAAAGTTGAGTTTTGTAAAATGGATACCAAAAAACAGCACATTTTTAGTTATTTGATGATAAAATATTAAATTTAAAAAAATATTTTTTAGATAACATAAAATTTTATCAAATTTTCCGATTTTAACTTATTTTATTATATTGGACTTGGGGTTTACAAGTTATAAGCATTAAAAACTGAGGGGTCTACAATTTTGTTCATAGGCAGTAATAACTAAAAATATATTTAAAAAGGAATGCATCACATTTTATACAAAAACTTTAAAAGATGAATCTTGAGTAACAATTTTTTATATTTATGTTTCACTGGTATTATGGTGTTTAGATTACAGCAATTAACTTTTTATGTTCCTCTTAAGAGAGATAACACCATCTATTTGTAAAATTCCTTTTGATTTATCAAATATCAAGTTGTGTCTTAAAAAATAATCAATAATAAATACTTACAAAGAAGCTTGAGGAAGTTTAGAATTATCAGGTCTATATTGAAATCTTCTATCATCAGGATCTAGTCCACAGTGTGATATACTAGCTACTGGATAGTGTCTCCTAAAGAATATCTGCCTCTTATTGTCAGTTAGAGTAATACCTAGGTAAACAAATTGATAACAATCACATTCTATTAATGACTTATGAAAACCCAGAATTTTAAAGTGGTAAGGTAAGAAGAAAGATTAAGAAAAAAATCTAATTTCAGGGAGATATTTTGATAGACAGATGGAAATGGATTGTTTTTATTTCTCCATTTCTTCTAAGAAACTTTTTTTAACTATTTAGGTTAATTCTTATATTACCTAAACTAACTAAATATCCGCATTTATTAATATCAAACCAATAAAATAATATCTTCCTGCAGATAAAAAATATTATAATAAAAACATCTAAAAATTTATCTACCATTTACTTGAGTGGAAAGGTAATTAATTTAATCTTCCATAACTCTTACTTTAATTTGCCCATTTTATAATTTTGGAAAAAAACAAAATTAACCTTTGGGTGAAATACCAAAAACTAATTCACTTTTCAGCACTGACAGTGTATTTAGAATATTTAAAAAGTAAAATAATTGTCCCATCATTTGAATCTATTTCATTAATGGCTAAATCAGTGATCTTATTTACTTAAAGAACACAAATTAATTATTATAAAAAATATTTGATTTGAAATAAAGTATTAATTAAACAAATAAGTACCTTGAGAGGAGACTTTAAAATGTACAACAGCAGGTGCCACACTAGGTGGAGAT
>JACMZG010001863.1:29986071-30203571 GCA_018340805.1 Microvelia longipes
TCAGCCAAAGCTTAAAACGCATGCATACTTCCATTTAAAAATATGACACAGAAAAAACAATTAACACAATGCAATATTTTTCTTTTCTACATTTTTACAGTCCCATTCAATTTTTTTTGTAACAAAACTTACAGATCAAATATTATGCATAGATTTTGATCCAGTAACCTGTAAATTTAATTTTTAAAAAAATCTTTATTCTGAAATTCACAAAATAAGTAATAAGAACCGCTAATCATGCTTTTAAATATTTTCATATAACCATTTATTTAGTCTAATAAAGTAGAAAATATCCAAGTAAAGCTGGTATTGCATAATTTTATATAATTTTTGAGGAATTAAATAAAACTTAACTGGGGTTATTTTCTAGTAAAATAGTTTAAGAGTATGAAATAAAGTATTAACAAAGTAATTTATACTTGTTAAAAAATAATTAAATCACATCATTTTAAACACCTTTTTATTAAAAATGCAAAGGAATGCAAATGTTAGTGGTTTCAACAGGAAATTATGCTAATGAGGCATAATTTAAAAAAAAATAATGTAAAAATTTGGTACAGGGTCTCTCGGTACCTTTCGGACTCGTTTTGCTTGTACTCAGAATGTCATGTTTACCTTTGGGTGATATTACGTTGGTCTTACTATAATCGATATTAAAATAATTAAGTAAACCAATCAACAGGTGGTTATTACTGTAGTCTCACTACTTTCAATATTAGACAATAAAGGTTTTCTCATAGATATCATTTGATACTACCGAGTTTTGCAAAAAGTGAATAGTTGACGCACAACAAATCTTATATTCTGGCTAATAACTCAAGTAAGGTTGCCATTACTAGTTTCTAGCCATAACTCAAATTTGAGAATTATAGCGTGACAAAATTTATAAATTCAAAAATCAAAATTTTTAAAATAGTGGCTGATATAAAAATGAAATTAGGTTCATCCATTTGCCACTTGAATAGAGAGGTACATTTGTGTCATATTCCAGTTTGGTTTTTCATGATTTTTTGTTTAATTTTTGATGACTCAGCAAATAGGTCAACAAGACCTAAAAGTTAATCTTCCAGACAGAACAACTAAGTTAAGTAACAACTAAATGAAGTCTGATTTTCGTGCCAAGGTTCAACACACTAGAGCAAACACACCTGGAGCTATGTGTGATGGACACACACAGACAGACTGGCAATATGATAAAAACCACTCAGAACATCATAAAAAAGTCTAAAACAGATGATTGTGAAGAAATCTCATTTTAGATTTTTAATGTAACACAATACTTTTCCTATGATGGTAAAAGGTAAGGAAGAGTAAAAATTAGCAGTTCTAACATTAAATTAGAACGGAATTAAAGTGACTGGAAAGAAAAAGAAATACTAAATTGAGAAATGTAAAATAAATCCAATGCAATAAAAACATCCAACACCTAGAATGTTTCAAATGAAATAAATAAGTGAAAACTATAAATTAAAAAAATAAAAAGAAAATTTTAGGAGTAATATTTATCTTGTCAATAGAAGTAACTACATATGAATGTAAATAATATGTAAAGATGCAGCATTTTGTACACAGAATACTATGAATGACCTAAAAATATCAGTTGCTATTTATTTGGACAGAGCATAAATCATTTTTATGCAAATTAATGACATATCATGACATAAACATGTTGTATGAATGTAGTATTACTTTGCTGCATCTCATTTCCCAGTTGTTTTTAGCTTCAAACTGTATTTTATTTTAAAGCATCATTTTTTTGTGTACAAGTATTTTTATTAAATAAAATAAATATTTTTAGTCTAAATCTAGCTGTACTGTATTCTCCTATAATTTGACCCTACTATGTAGAACTAAATCAAAAATAAATATTTTATAAATGTGTGTAAGTATGGAGACCTGGTGTTCAAGATGGCCATGAGGCCAGGTGTCAGAAGTGTGGTTGTCATCACTAGAGTTGCTGGCTGAATGCTGACTGGCTCCTTCGTGCCCAGCTGATAAGCTTTCCATGAGACAGCTCAGTGTGTCCGCATGCCCTGTCACTCCAGACGACCCGGCCAGAGAGATTAGACCAGAATCTGTCGATGCGTCCACACCATCCGGACTCTAATAGCGTGTACGGGAGTGGGTTAGTTTTCAAATTGTTAAATAAAAAAAATAAAAACAATCAACAAACCCTGTTTTAAACTCACAACTTGGTTAGCTTAGAATATATTTTTATTTATGATGTGAATTGTTACTATAATAATGAAATGGATTGTGTCAGTACTGAAAAATATTTTATTTAAATAATAATAACATATAGATACCATTTATGCTTTATCTATTTTACACTTTAAAAATAATGTATGGATAAAATCAAACTTTTCAATAATGAAAGAAATACAGTCAATGCATTTAAAGTAAAATAAGCAAAGCAGGATCTAAATCATAGATAGATAAAACATTAAACCATTAACATTAACATAAACATTCTTGTATACTTTTGCCAATAAAGAACTTGTTAAAAAAACTATCTCGTAAGATTTATACAATGCACTGAGCTGTAAATAAATTTTAGAGGAGCAAACCTAAATTGCAGTTGCTTCGATAAGTTAAGTTAGGTTACTACTTGATTAATATGATCAATAAAAAACGATTAAAAGATCATTGAGAGTAAAATGTCAAATTAAATACATTCAAAAACAACACGAAAAATAAACACACAAGGATGCAAGGTTCGTTTTAAGCAATTATTATATAAATTCAGGCATCAAGAAGGCAAACACCCCCAATATCGTGCTTAAGTTAATATCCAAAATGTTTTAGCATACCCTGAGGAATGTGCTTTATGTTTATCCAATTTAGCAAATATTCTAAGGGGGAAAAATTTTTTTTCAAGGATTTTAAAATTTGGTCAAAACAGACAAGAAAATGTAATGAACATAGAATATTGTTGCTATTCTATTATTACAATCAATTTTATTGCAGTAATATTTATGAAGTTAAAATTATAGTGAGATCCAATTTCTATTGATTTAAAGAGGATAAGTTTCATATCACTTAAAGAAGACTCTCATTTTAGACCATAATTACTAAGAAATTTAAATATGCCAGGGTGATGAAAAGGGGTTTGTATACTTTAGCAATTGTAAAAAAATTGACAAAGTAATTTTTTTACTATTGTGGCATAAACTAAGAAATAAAAAACTAAAAATAAAAAAGTATTGAGAGATGGAAATAAAAAAAAATAATAAAGAACCAAATTACGTTCCAATTCATTATTATAGTTTATAACAATTTTTAGTTGATACTGAATTTTCGAAGGATATATGGTTGTTAATTAGCTTCCAAGCAGTGAATACTTTAGGGTGACAACAAAGCACGCAAAGTGAATCATGCAATGTGACAAATAACAACAAAAAATAAAATAAATATTAGGTGCAAAAAAAAAAATATATATAAAATATTAGGGAGATCAAAGAAATTAAATTAGGGAAAATTTAAATAAATATCAGGTCAGGGAAATTGATCACCATAAAAATTAAAAGTAACTGTATTTCAATAAAGTTTTTACGTACACATGCATTTTTTAAAAATTTTGAGTAGAAAATTAACTTATGCTTAAGTTATATTTTTTTAACAAATAATAGTCAACTATTACAAAATAATATAAAAACTAATGTTTCTTTTTAATTGAGCTATGACATGTGAAAAGTTTTAGAACAAATCAGGTAACTTCAATATTTAATGATAAGTTAACAAACATACATTGCAGCATAACTATGAATATATATTGGGAAAATATGCAAGTGCATTTTATTCATGTGTAAAAAATAAATTAACTTCTACGGCGACCTTAAAAAATTAACAAATAATAAAAATATACTAAACCTTTTTGGCAGTAACTCAAGCTAACTCAAATTAAATAAATAATTTTCATCATTCTAGGCGATTTTGAGAAATAAAACCAAAGTTAATCAAACAGTAAAAGTTTGAAAATCGCATAAAAATTAGAATAATTACTTCCAGAAATAAGTGTTACATGCCAAATAGAAAAGTTTTATTCGGGAGAATTCTAAGGTTTGGTTTACTATATAGATAAATAATTTGTTATCAGCTAAATAAATTATGATGAAGTTAAAACTTGTGAACTAAACGATTAAGAATGATCACCTAAAGGATTACTAATGTTAGGTAAACAAAACATCCTTGGATAAGTTGTAAACTACAAAATTATTGATTTAATAATAATTAGCTGGCATTAAAACCACTAATTACAATTTATAAGAGATAATGGGGCCCAAAATAAGTAATGAATGAGGTTAATTAGTCTTGAATTCATGAATCCTAAAAATAACCCTTGAGTTTGAAAATTAATGTTAAATAGAATACTAACCAAGTCACTGTACTTGTCCGTTGTATCTCTTGAGCGTCTAAGATGAACAAATGCTCTTTCCTTAGAGTGTCTATTTGCTGGTCTAGATGATGATCGGTGCGGTAGTAAGGGAGAAACAGGAGCCGATCCAGGTCTTGTAACTGAATGATTCATAGCCATTGGTCTTCCAAAATCATTAAGATCATCATCATCAAGATGAGTTGTGTCCGAAGCATATCCGTCCGGCCTCCTGCTTGGAGAAGATTTCAATTCCCAAAGTAATCCAGCTCTATCCCATCTTGTACTAGCTTCTCGTCTCTCACGAAGCTTAGCTTGTTGCCTTTGTAACCATGAACCTTCACCTCTCATTGCACTACCGCTAACAATATTCCTGTAACACAATATAATAATACCTTAATATAAACCATTGATTGCTATAATTAAAACATTACAAAACAAAATTGTTATACATTGAAACAGGGTTCCTTTTAGAGGTTCTTCTCCAGAAGGGGGATCTCAAAATGAAGGAGGGGGGGGGAGGGTATGCCAGCTGTAAAATAGTTTACCGGGGGTGTATAGCCCAATGACTAAAAAGAGGTTTAAATTTCTCCGTTTAAAATTTAACATAAGTAGCAGAATAATAATTTACAATGATTAACACAATAATAATTTCTAAAGAGTAACACGATAATAATTTCCAATAACAAAATCTCTGGGTCTCAACCCCCAGTAAATAGACTCTTGTGAGTTCAATTTACGGCACTCTTCCAGATTAGGTGTCCCTTAGGGGTCATCTAAACTTTGCAATCATACGGGACAGATGGGAACCAGGGGTTTTATGGGTGGGGGATAATACACTGGGAAAAGGATACATTTTCCTTTCATTTGCAATCTTTTCGGGACTGATGGGAACCAGGGGGTTTATGGGTGGGGGTAATACACTGGAAAATGGATACATTTTACATTCATTGCAATCTTTCGGGACTGATGGGACCAGGGGGTTTATGGGTGGGGGATAATACACTGAAAAATGGATATATTAACCTTCAAAAGAATCCTTTTCCAGTCTAGGTGACCCCACAATTTCAATAGTTTTAAAAGGTGTCATCTAATCTGGAAAAGAGGCTATAGGGATCCTTTTCCAGTTTAGGTGTCCCCTCAATGTTATAATAGATTGAAAGGTGTCATCTAATCTGGAAAGAGGCTATTAGGGATTCTTTCCAGTTTAGGTGTCCCCTGAATGTTTATACATTGAGAGGTGTCACCTAATCCGGAAAAGAGGCTATAGGGATCCTTTTCCAGTTTAGGTGTCCCCTCAATGTTATAATAGACTGAAAGGTGTCATCTAATCTGGAAAAGGGGCTATAGGATCCTTTTCCAGTTTAGTGTCCCTCAATGTTATAATAGACTAAAGGTGTCATCTAATCTGGAAAAGAGGCTATAGGGATCCTTTTCCAGTTTAGGTGTCCCCTCAATGTTATAATAGACTGAAAGGTGTCATCTAATCTGGAAAAGAGGCTATAGGGATCCTTTTCCAGTTTAGGTGTCCCCTCAATGTTATAATAGATTGAAAGGTGTCATCTAGTCTGGAAAAAAAAGTTATGGGGATCCTTCTTCATTTTAATTGTTCTCTAATAAACTAGTATTGATATTTTTTAACACGGAAAGTGTATCCATGAGTTTTGTCATATCCTCGGGTTTAGCATCGAATATTGCCACTACATGAACCTTTGGACTGTTGCAGTTTTTTCATAAAGATTAAATGAAGAGCGAATTGAGTGCCAATATGTGTGAACTTAAGCATAGGGAAATAATACAGAGACAAAAAGCTCTGAGGTATCCTGTTTTCGATCATTTTATTTTCTCTTTCATGTACTCTAATTTTAAGCGTACAATGACTTATGATAGTTTCTTATTCATATTAATACATATGTCAATACAGCGTTTTGACATTTCTATTTTACATGTCACTTCACTTTTTATTAATATTTTTCCAAAGTTTTTCTCGTTTTTTTCTTATTTATTGAAATATATTTATTAAAAATGAATCAGTTAAATGGAAGCGCACTTTTTGAATACTCTCAATAAATCAGACGGGAACTTCAATATGGTTACAAGGTAAGAGTTTCCTTCCCTTTTATTAATTATTTACTAAATATTTGATTAGTTTATTTTAGTAGTTTTCCTAATCTATTAAATCTGGAAATATTTGGATTATAATTTAGTTTGCCTATTTATAAATATTTGTATCACTGTTTTTTTTTACATTTGATAAAAATTGTTTAGTACTAAGATAAATGCTTTTTATGGAACTTGGCGTTTTTCCTGCATCTCTGAATATATCATTATAAACTAAATATATTCAATAATTAGAATGTATTATATAATTATAATACATTTTCATCTTTAAAGATATTACAATTCATGATATTATTTTGTTATAAATTTTTGTTTTTGACTTTCAGGTTAATGAACAGAGATTTCATCAAACCAGTAGCTAGGAGATGCTACCTGCTGCTCGACGTCATTCAAACCTTTGGCGTCAATTTCCAAGAGAATCTCCTATTCCATCTACGGAATGAAGAGCTGGAAGCTAGTGAAATGGACTGAACTTGTTTGTATTAATTAATTAATATGTATATTCCTTGTTTTTATACATAAATATATTGACCTCTAAATAGGGATTATGGAACAGTTATATTCATCCATTTGTAGAGTATTTTCCCCTCCTATTAACCCCCCTAGTTCCCGTTGGTCCATTTTCATTTTTTTGCCTTTAAAATAGGGGACACCTAATCTGGAAAAGTACCCAATTTACCATTTTGGTTACTATCAACCAGATATGACAATTCTGTTTCAACTTTCGATAACCTTGAAAAGCTAAGTTATAGGATAACTTAACTTAACTACCCCTCCCCCCGGGCTTCCCTTTCAAAGAAACCCTGGATTGAAATAAAAAGGACAAGCATGTAAAAAAAAAACAACAAAACAAATAAAACGAATTTTTCTAGTTTAAGACACAAAATAAGAGGATATAATAAACAAATATAAAATAAGAAACAAGCAGAGTATAGAATTTAAACAACAAATAAGTTATGGAACAATAAAAGTATATTTTATTCCTATCCATGTAAAATTCTCCATTTATACTTGATAAAATTTTACAAAAAAGGAAGCAATAAGAACATTCTGAATATGGAAGTAAGTTTATTGTATGCAGAGGATGAATGAAATTGAATATAAAATACGCATTTAAACAACAATATCAGCATTGCATGTCACCACTTAATCAAACAGGTTAACAAAAACCGTCTAAACAGCAAACAAAACAAATGCTATCTCTAAATCTCATCATTTCCATTTTGTTCATTCAATTTGTTCAAATCTGTTTTATAAAAGTATCAGATCAAATGAAACATCTGGTAAAAGGTTAGTGATGGATTTATAAAGTTTCGAAACTTTATCACAATGATTTGTAAAAACCGTTGTACTAAGCAGGAAGTTAGTTTAATAAAGAAATCGACCAACCAGAACAACTGAAAAGCACTCAGCCCGATTGCTTTTTATTTTTTCCTAAGTTAAATCTTATTATCTTTTACTTAAAAACATTAAATTCTGAAAATATGTATAATAACATGGAGAAATTGAAAGTAATAAGGCAGCTAAAAAGTACATTGTTTGTGCAGGAAATGGTACAGTAGGATCTAAAGGTACATAAGTCTCTATAGGTAAGATTTAAGTCAGTAAATGCTTGAGACTGCTTAATTACAGTCTATCGTTTAGTTTAAAATCCCCAAGGTCATAAGTATTTTGGGAATTGACCAATCAGAGCAGCCGCTGCCAACCTCTCACTTAAAAAATGAAAAAAATCCCTACCACAATAACGGCTGTAGGGAAAAACCTTCTTCCGGCAATCGTTCACTTTATTGTGGTTAAAGTGGAATAAAATAACAAGTGATTCCACTCCCTTAAAATACTAGTGCGGATTTTCAAAAACGATTGATCGAGTTTTACTCGATATTTATACAAAGAATGGCTGACTGACTATAAAATGACAGGATGTCGAAATATTTTATAAACAAATTTGAAGTGTAATTTAGTAAATAATCTTACACGCGATAATTAAAACACAGGTAAACAAGGAATAAAAAACAACATAACCTTCATCATGACAGGCAAAAAGACATCTTCATAACCTTACCCGATTACGATAGTCGCTAAAGTACCCCTAGCGGCCTAGCTTTTTTTCGTTTGACATTTTTCGATATATCGCAAGCCCAAAATACGTGAGTGAGATCACTTGTTATTCTATTCCACTATATTTGTGGTTCTTCTTTTGATTACATCGTTTTGAAAACTACTTTCAAATTAATCTTAAAAATGATATTTTAAAATAAATCTACACAAAAGAAATGCAAAAAAACATCGCCAAGAAAATACGGGTAAAATAACCTGATTTGTTTACATAATTTTTTCCCGCTCCCTTCTTGCAGAGATTTTTTTCTTAAGAATCAGTAGTGTCTAAACTGACTGTCAAGATTTTTAAACTAAACGATAGACTGTAGTTACTGCTCACTCCCTAAATAGAAGAGTTAAAAAGACGATAAGATAGTGACAATATGAGAGACGTTAGCGCCAGTGGATTCCATATATAAGGATTCAAATAAAATTCTATCCACAAATATAGCAGTATTGTTAAGGGAACTATTAAGAAACTTTTCCCCACTCTAGTCCAAGGATCTT
The DNA here is from genome assembly GCA_018340805.1 of Microvelia longipes. NCBI lineage: Eukaryota > Metazoa > Arthropoda > Insecta > Hemiptera > Veliidae > Microvelia > Microvelia longipes. The sequence goes on from JACMZG010001863.1 coordinate 29,995,169, forward strand.
GAAAAAAGAGGATGACACATTAAGGAACTTTTCTGACCCCATGGAAGTTGTATGAGATAGAGAAACAGGAGCAAACTTACCTTCCCCAGGGTTATAATGAAAAAAGCGCCAAACGCAGGTTATGCAGCAAGGTTGTCAAGTTTGCTTCTCAACTTTCTTCTGTGCTTCTCGTGATTGTTACATTTGAGGTGCTTTTTAAGCCATTTGTGCTTATTTTATTTTAAATTTTGGATTATACTTAGCCACTTTGGTGAGTGATAATTTAAGCGTGTTTATAACCTTCTCAAGCAATAAACAATGGGAAACCATTGAGAGGTAAGTTTTGAGAGGGTTTTAAAATTCTCTCTTTTTTTGGTTTTTGATGGGGTCATTTTTTGGTATGGCAAATCGACTTAGTGCGTCATCCCTGTATTCAAGATCCTTGATCTTGTCGGATAAGGTTAGTCTGCATTCAGTCTCAAATGAAATAACTTCTAAACTAAAAAAAAAAATTCTTCTCACCGGAAATTTTTCATTCCATTTTTTGTCTGCTATTTATTCTTTCTTATATTTTGATTGACCATTTTTATTTTTTACTTCTTGTTTCTTTTGCATTATATATATATTTTATCATCCTCTTTGAGGATAACCTTCATTTGGTTGAAAGCCGGTTTTACAATCATTATATGCTTAAAGCTATATTAGTGGATAGACCTTTATTTGAATCTATTTAGCGATAATTTTCATTTTTGGCCAATGTATTTAAGCCATTTTAATCCACATGATAAAGGAGAGGAAGGGTTTATTCCTCTCCACCTATTCAAAAAAATATTCTCTAAGAGTGCTAAAGAATATAATAGTTATTTATGCACCAAGTGAATAATAACCCTGGTCACTGTAATGATTCCTAAGGCTGAAAGCAAAAGGAATCATGATTTCTAGCAAGCCAAGGGATTAATTACAATTAGCTCCCGAGGCTTGCCGAGGGAGATAATTTGACGAGGGTTATAATAGGGCATTATTCACGTGGTGCATACAAAATTTATCTCCAGAAGGAAAAACAATATATATGAAACAAAAAAAACTGTATTTGTTTATATATAGAATCAGTGAAACATAATTATACTATTTTATGCAAAATTAACAAAAATACATTGAATAATATATTTTAACCGTATTTGCTTCTTCATCTATACAAGACGGTTGAGGAGTATCGGGGATATCGGGAAACAATTCATCTATGTCGTTTACTATCATTTCATTATCACTTTCCATCGTAAACAACCGCACTAAATCCTTTTATGATAAATATAACAGGAATATTACTTGAAAGATAAGAAAAAACTTAGTAAAAAAGTGGGTATTTATCGTCAAAACAGATTTGATATAAAAATTATTTGTTTACAGACAACTGGGATTTAATAAATCAGTGCTGCCAACATAACTTTGTTTACTCAAAAATTCTTTACGTAGATTTTTGAATCTGTAATTTTAACTATTCAATAATTAAGCTGGATTATAACCCGGCGGGAAATAATAAATTATTATTTCCCACTGGGTTAAAATGACGGTCATTATTACATAAAAACAAGCCCCAAAATGTTTTGATTATTACCCTTATGGAGATTAATATTTTTTATATCAGATCCTTTTGAAATGACTTTTAATATTATTTCCGAGTTTTAAAACAGTCATTGTAGCATAAACGTACTTGTGAATCATAACAGCGCGGAGTAACAAACTCTAAAAGAATAACTGTACGGAAAGAATCATACGCTAATTTTTAATAAATTCCTTAAAAAACTACAACAGTATTACAATTACATACCTAATTCACCACTACAAAAACGCCACACCAATACACGAGTTTAACGAACGCGACTTGATTTACACATCCGATTAAACACAAGGACAATTACAGACCCCATTATTAAATTGTCAAGAATTACTAATAGGCAAATCTATAAATTATCATCTAACAAATGAACTCAAATCTAACAAAAGCAATGGTACATTTCTTCATTAGACAAAGTACATATGATGATAAGTGGGCATGAGCAGCGTTACTTAACTAACATGACAAATATTTAGCTTATAATTTCTACAGAAACAAGACAGTAATTACAAAGTAGATTATTTCTCAGAGGGTGTTCTTATATAAAAAGGCTTCCACGCTACATCTTTTAATATTGAGGAATAATAACTAAATATGAAACAGTTCTAAGGGACTATAATAAATATATTATAAATATAATAAATGCCAAACCATAAACACTATCTTATATTTGGTTAACGCGTAATATGAAATGGGGATGGTTTTTAAACTTTCGTAAATTTTAGCGGAGAAGAATTAAAATATTAATAAAATGTTTTATGTATCAAAATCCAGAGACTCATCAAGCTCAATAAAAACAATCTCACAAGCTCCATTTTTCTTTGGAAGTTCGCTAAAAGGATATTCTTAATAATATTAGTCTTGCGCCCTTTTTTAATAATTTAAGAGAAGGATGTGTCCTAAAGGGTGGTAGTAAAACACGACGATTAGTGTAACGTTTCGGCTATAAAGCCATTATCAAACCTAAAAATAAATCAATTAGTTAGATAATTACAATGAAGATTGTTATATAAGAACCTACATCTCATAATTTAAAGAAGAAAAAGAAGAGTAAAAAGATTACTTACATTTAAGAAAAAGTAGACATATTAAAGATAGTCATAGTCAAAAAGAGAATAAAACTATAATAATCAATTGACAGCCCGCCAAAATCTCAATGCTTTCAACCCTCTTTTTTTAATAAAAAAATCCCTTCTTTTATGTAACAAAAAAATTCCCTACTTTGGCAACACTGAAAGTCAGGTTATGTTTTGAATTTTATTATTTGATATCGTATTTTTTTTTTTTTATTTACTTTTTAAGAAATATTTTTGTATCTTATATTAAAATTTGTTCGGGAAGTATGAATTAAGTTTAAAGTTGTTAATTACGTAATGCCATGGATCATAACAGTTCTTTGATAAAAGTTTGACGATTTAAATAAATTGTCAGCAATAATTACTTTTTTCCAAAACAAACTGCTTTTTGTGTCAAGTTTGTATAAGTTTGTCTTTGCATTCAAGACTGTCATCTATTAAAAGACATGGCATTTTCAAAAAAAAAAAAAATGCTGTCTTTTGGTTGACAGAGCACAGAACCTGCGCTGTACTCAAATAGCAAGAAATGCTTGAAAATACGTCAATCTCCAAGTGTCAATATAGGCACTAAGATCATACTACAACTTCGCAATAATTGGATGAATTGAACAGATTGGAATGAAACGAAACAAAATCAAACAGATCAATATGCACAATGAGGAAAATAAAAGCGACGCGGGTTACAAATATTTACAACCAGTGATGCCTTTTTATGATTTTTTACGAAAAAAATATTTTTTTTATACCGAGGTTGGCATGAGGTGGAGGGGGAAAGAGCGGGGTTGGTCTGAACCAATAGAATTCTTTCCCTCACAGATTTTTGGCGCGCTGTCAATTGATTTTAGCCGTGTGTCGTACTATAATAAAAACTTCTCCATCACCTATTGCACAGATCTGTGTTAAAATTAAAATGAGGTTGGTGAAAGCAAGAAGCAAAAAGAGCGGTAGAAAGACGTAGTAAGGACCAAGAAATTAATAAAAAGACTGCACCAAGGGAAAGTGAAAAAGGAAATAATAAGAAAAACTAAAGATAACCTGGAGAAAGGTTTTACTAAGAAAAACAATACATTGAAAGAGCTAAGAATCATAAAGGCTAAAAAAGAAAAAAACAACATTAAAAATTGGAATAACCTCCGGAGTAGAACTTGTTGAAGAATTTTGTGTCAGTTTTTTATTAACAGCTTTGTCCCTATGTATTGAAATCTTAAGGGCTCCTATAAGTTTCCTTTTGTTGGCATTTTTTTCTTTATCTAATATTTTGATATTGGCCAAATCAAATGAATGGGATAACTTAAAAGGATATCAGAACTGATAACTGTTTTATTAATAGATAATTATAATAATTAAAGTTAATCCATTATTGTTTATTTGTTATTATATTTTGCATATTAGCTTGTGGACCCCCTAAAATCTTTTCGCAGACCCCTAGGGCTTTGCGTATCCCTGTTCTAGGGCACGAAAGCATATTTTGTTCAGTTTCAATTAGGTCATAATTAGTCATAATCTGCAGGAAAATTATACTTAATACCAATATGATACTCTTATCAGACATGACCTGTATTATTCGAAAGCTAGTAGCATAATTAACAAATTTCGTCAGCAATTCTATTTTAAATACACGAAACACTCAAAGCAAGCTATGTATCAACAACTAAAGAATTTTTCAACTTCGTGTCTAATATCAGCATCTAAAACAGTTTCTTCAAACCATCGTAATTTTTTTCAATTGATTCCAAGCTGTCTTTATCTGTAATTAAAAGCGTTTAAAAGACATAATAATAAATTAAAAGATATAGACAGTAAATTTTGCTAAGGAAATAGAGACGAGTATTTTCGATACAATTTTTTGGGGACGATTAAAATTATTAAGCTAAGAATAAAAGAGTATTTTAGAGGATGACGCTAGTGGTAAGATAAATTCTTTAATTCTTTAGAATATTGCTTTTTAAAATAAACAAACGTACATTAAATAAATAAATACCCGTTTGAAGACTATATGGTCCATATAGACCTAAATTAGAAGCCTTTCTTAAGATTAATTCTGCGGAAAACACTAAATGTAATACGTCTCTACTCCACTTTGCTCAACAATTAAATTTAAGTTGGCTATTTAATTCAACGCTATCCAAATTGAAGCTACTTCTCTCGTTTCCGCTGCATCCTGCTAGCGTTGATAAAGCAGCGTGATAAACATAACCTTCTGAAGCGGAATGAATGAAACATATCGAGCGTTTCTGATTCGTAATTCCTGCCACAAAGTTAGGATTCCGGCGGCCATCTTGCTGCCAAGCAGCTTCATTTTCGAAAAAGTTGATCCATAGAAACTGAGAGGCTGCGAACCGCGTACGTCCGATCCGGTACCGAAATCAAGTACTTATAACATCAAGGTTTCAAAGCCTGTTAAGTAAATCGCTAATTTGAAGATTGACAAAATAATATACATTTATTAAGGCAATCAAATAAATAAATCAGTGGGAATGCAAAGTAAAAAAAATAGCCTTTTAAAAAATGTTTTAAAAGAACCAAAAAATATACATGTTTTACAAAAAAAACTTTCTTATTTTTTAAATTGATAAAAAACATCCTACACAACAACAGAATTAATTTTTACAAAATAAATTATTTGATAAAATTATTTGATTCACTGATCACTTTGTAGTAGTACAGTATCTCTTTGCTTGGCCATTTAAGGAAAAGTATTCAAGTATTAAATCTTGATTACCAAACAAATTAATGCTTAATTTACTCAAAAAGAATATTTGGACCCAATAATGTCCTTTAGTAGTTGTAGGTGTGTTTTTATAACAAATAAGGTGGGAGTTGGTATTTTCAAATATTTTTATTCATATTTTGATTTCAATAAGACGCTATTGCTATTTGTGGGACGAAAATCATACGAGAATCTTTTTGCACTGCCAACCGAGGATAAATATGTGGGCAAAAAGTAGCTTCGATTCTTATGTCGTCCCACTTATCTCCCACGTTTCATAGCGAGGTTGAAGATGGGCGTAATTTTTGTTTTAGCAAAAAAGATTAGATATTTTATTTAATAAAAACTTGGTTTCATTCATAATTTTACATTAGTATATCTTTGAGTATCCTTGAAACGATAAAATTAATAGCGCTAATTAACGCCTCTTAAATATAAGAAATAGTGCACCGTCACGCTTAAAATGCACATGATAAGTATGAAAGAGGAAGAATCGATTCTTACACATTTCACACTTTTGAAGTGCAGTTCAGATGATTATATATATATATAATATAATATATATATATATATATATATATATATATATATATATAATTATATATATGAAAGTTAGATATTAAATAAATGAAAATCAAATTCAACACAAAAGACATCTTATTTTAGAAATAAGATGTCTTATTGCTTGTAAAAACAAGCATTTAAGTAGAAATTAAATTTTACTAAAAAGACGTTAATTTAAGAACAAAAGTTTTTTTTTTTTAAATGTAGAACTATCTTTCATTTTTAAAGAAGTTCTTTTTACCCAGAAAAATATGGATTAAGTTTTAAAACAGAGGGAAAGGAAAAGAGGGTGGAGGTTCATTTAAAATTCTTTTCTTTTCATTTTCTGACCTTGAAAATAATGTTTTGTAACCTAATAAATTTTTTGTTGAGAAAATTAACTGAATAACCGCATGCCCTACGCTTTATGCCTTAAGGAAAACGAGAAAAATTGAATAATTGAGGAAAGAAAAAACTAATTTAGTCAAAATAATCGGATACAGGGTATCCACAGGGGGGGCCCGCTTCGCTCGTCCTCAGAATATAAAAATCGCCAAATTTATACTGTGACTGTCTTCGGGCTTGCTTTGCTCGTCCTTTAACAGAATATACATTCGTTTTATTCCGAGGCACTGACCTCACCCTTATCCAGGCACCGAACTTGGCACATATGTTGGTATTATATATGAATGCCCGGGTGCCAAATATCAAACCGATCGACAATTTTTTCCCCTTTAATGAATTTTTAAAATTCTTGTTGAGTCATAATTGCGGGTTATTGACGTCATAAAACAATTATTTTATGATAGCACAACTAGACCTAAAGATTAATTTGTGTACAAAGTTTCAACTCTCTAACATAATACACTTTTTAAAATTATTTAAAATAATAGGATGTTATACTTTTTTTAAAAAACTATTAGACAAATTTATCCATCCTTATGATTTTATATTATCAATGAGATGAAAATTAAATTTTCCCAATTTTGTGGGTCTAAAGTCAAAAGTATAATAGACTTAAAATATTATATAAATGCGAGACAGAATCAAGTCTAAAAATAGCATTTCAGAAGTATTCTGAAACTTAAAATACTTGGAATACTATAAATCAGATCTAACAGGTTCTCAATGAAACCAAAGCGTCAAAGAATTAAAACAGGAAAGAGTGGGACGTGGGTATTAAAACAAATACGTCAGGTTGAAGCGTGGGGTATTGACTCGGGTATAGCTTATAAATGTCTCTCTTGCACTATATGGGTCGTTTTTATTTAAAAGTTACATTTGGTGTTTTCAAAATCTCTCTAACACAAATTTTCAACTTCAAGGAATCGAGCCAATTTTTAGACCATGTCATTACTTGAACATTCTAATGCATGAATCACCTCAATATTTCAACTTTGTTGCTAGATATTTGCTGAGCAACACTTTTGTCACCAAAAACAGCAATGTCCACTCCTGAATGTCACGTCTATTTCACCTTTCTATTTTCTTTTTTTTTAATTTTATTTTACAGCAAAAGCTCTCTAGTGTGACACAAATGTATGACTGAATAACAATTAAGTGAATAAAATATTTTTATACCAATTCAGGTTACATATCTTAAAAAATCTCATGAATGTCACAAAAAGTAGATAATTTAATGACTAATTTGTAAAAATTTAAGGAAATTAATTTACAAAGTTATTTAATAGTAACAATATGACAATTGGTGGACAGTTATATATTTTTGTTAATATAAGACTGAGAAAAGTAAATTATTTGACAAATAAAATACAATGTGACATTCATGAGTCTGTAGATAATGTGACATTCATGAGTCTATAAACAATGTGACATTCATGAGTCTGTAGACAGTCTGTCTTTTTTCTCTGTATTTTTTGGCTCTTTCGGCTGGAGTTAAAGGCTAAACAAAATTCAAGTTAAATCTAAATTATTTAGATGTTAAGATGTGATAAAATACATAAAAACTATTGGATTTCTCATGAATGTCACAGAGAATACATGAATGTCACATGTGGTCGTGACATTCAGGAGTTGTGACAGTCATGAGTTTTTATTATAAAATATAATTTTTCTCTATTTCAATTAAAGCAATTAAATCAAACTTGAAAAATTAGTGAAATGTTTAGTAAGCACTATAACAGTCTGCTAATTATAATTATTAAATATAGCATAAATAATAAAAAAAAACAGTGTGACATTCATGTGTATGAATAAAAATACTTACCATGATTTTGGAGAAAAAAAAAATAGCAGCGCACCCTCTCACAGTCAAGACTCAGGAACAACAGAAAGTTATACAAGACCCTTCAAGGAGGGATACCAGGCTCTACCCCCACTTCTTTCACTTATCTTTAGTACTTCTACAGATGTGACATTCATGTTGTAGATTTTTTAACAAACCTTGTGGACATTGAACTTTTTCAATTTTTATGAAACCAAAACTTAAAACAATGATTATCTCTTCGTTAAGTGTTAGAATTAAACCTTAAGCAACTACTAATTCAATAATATCATCTGTAAATAAAAGAGCCTTTAAATGAGGTCACTTCTAAAAATTCACTAAATGCCAGAAGACCGTGACAGTCATGTTTTTTTTATTTTTAACTATTTTTAAAAATATATAAATACATAATTTTGATAATTAGCATATATATTGTAACTCTATGCATTGAGATGAATGCAACAGCGAAGAGAGAATTTTAAAATGTTTTGAATATCTCGAGATATACGTCTTTAAAGTGCGAAGATCAAATGGAACTTGGAAATGAAAACGACCCATATACAATATATAGCCCGTCATAAATTGCTGATACACCACTGGTATTCAGGAATTGAAGTCTTTAAAGAAAACTCTATTACTATACCCCTCTTAGTAACTAATGGGTCTTGAACTAAAGAAGAGGTGGGACTTTAAATGGTCTTTAATAGTAGGATATTAAGAAGCTTAAAAATTAATACTTAATATTTCAACAGTTAATAAAGGGTTTACTGATAGCTTAGTTGGTTAGAGCATCAGGCCATTTTTCAAAGTAAGGACTCCAGTCTCAAGATAATCTAGGTTCAATTCTCAGTCAGGCCACTTGGATTTTCCGTTAAATATCTCCAATCTCCAAAATGTCTCCTCAAATGAGACTTTAACATCAGTATACGTTTACAGTTTCAAGAACTGGAACTGGAGAACCAGTAGGAACTGGGTTTCAAGAGGTTGAATAAATGAGTTGTCTTTATCATGAAAGTCTCTCTTATAATGTCAGCCGTGGTAATTGCTAATAAAAGGTTGCTTGAGAAAGAGGAAAGATCGTGTCTGACACCAGTATTCTGGGACTCTGAATCGAGACTGCAGAGAGCTGTTCATGCATTGTAGCATAGTACATGTCAGAAATACCTGCTAATATGCTCGCTATAGAGGTAGAGTGAAGCAGATAAAGCGTCTCTTAAGTCTGCTCTCTAACTCAGGAGAAAGTAACGTCAATGCTAGAAAGTAACTGAAGTAGTTAACGTTATAGCACGTAAGTAACTGAAGTATTTAACATTAAAGCAAGTAAGTCAATAACGCCTTATAGGATTTTCAATTGAGTCTACAATAAAAGTCGATCAGTATGGTAAAATTCGATGCGTAGTAAATACGAGCTATCTAGTGAAGCTTCGTGGGTGTAAGATGATCAATGTGATCGGAGCACGTCTGTGTAAATTGTTTTTTTTTTTTTTCATTAACTCAAAGGGAGTTTGTAAACAGAGAAATAATGCTAGCTTGATAATAATAAATAATTGCTTGATGATTGAACATACGGTTCGTTTCTCTCTTTCGTTACTAACATTAATTAATTCAATAATAAATTATAAAGAAAATAATTAACCAACTGTGACACATTCATAAAAATTTATTAATAATTAAAAAAACATGTGAATGCAAATGAATTAAATTTCACACTATGTATATAGCTGTAATATGACACCTTTAGGTGTTATCTTAAAACAATATCTATAATAAATAAATAATTTATAATATACCCTGACGAGAGAAGGTAAGACACTTGAGGTAATTTTAAGGACGTATTGGTTGCACAGCAACTATGTCAAAATCTGATTACTTATTAAACCACCATTGCGTTAAAATATTGTGGAATAGCGTTAAAAATAAGAGTCCTGCAATATGAAATTTAATATCTATCATATTTATTCTAATTAAAACTCATTTAATAAGCAAAACCGCGTTAAGAATAAATTAAAATAAATATTAAATTTACTCAAATTCAATTTGACGGAGTAGTAAAGCATAATAAATGCATAAAGTAAAGTAAATGAGATCTAGTCTCGCCAAAAAATAATTGAAAAGACATTGCATTGAGAATAATTCATGTGCGAAGGTCCGCAAGAGGGAGAATTATATATATCTATATATATATATATATATATATATATATATATATATATATATATATATATATATATATTGTGTGTGTCTGTGTGTAATCAGGAGCGCAAAAGAAATATTGAAATTAATACTCCTACTCCTCCACTGATAAGTTAAAAGGTGTTTGGTAAGCCAAAAATAAAATTACTTGGTACCTTCATTCTTTAACAAGGATATTTCATTTCAATTCTAAACAAAAGCAATTACCAATCATAGTATTAGTCTTGAGTAACTGGAGTGTCGAGAACAGAATCAAATTAGTCCCATCTGAGATTTTAGTTTTAGTATTTTAGATTATAGATATTCTTATTTTCATGTACTTCATTTTCCAGTTCCTTTATAGAGGCGGTTTTGTCTTAAGGATATAATTATGTATACCCCACACAAAATTTTCATTTTTTACAAGAATATCAAAATTAACACAGAAATAATAAGAAAGATACTTTTAAAATATGTTTCAACTTTGCTTGATAAAGTAGTGCCTTAGCTTAAAAACTCTTAACAAAATACGCTTGATGCAAGGTCGAGAATCTTCAAATCCCTTAACCGTCACTAATTTTTACAAGTTTCATTATCTCAAAATAATCTAAATGTTTTTCCTTTCGAAAATAAATTTATAAGGGAAAGTCGCGAAAGCCCCCAGGGAGTAGAATAAGAAACAAATTTAACAACATTAGGCCACCTACTATTAACTTAAAATGCTAGTCAAGATAAAAATCATCAAAAAAGTTAACCAAAAAGATTAAAAACAGATAAACAAACATCAAAAGAATTTTCCGAAGAATTCAAATATGTTTTGAATTAATGTAGTGATAATAATAATACTTAAACTTTAATTATAAGTTTTAAATTGCATATTTTTTAAATGTTTTCATAAAATAAAAATAAGATAAAAAAAAATTTAAAACAGATCGGATACAGGGTTCCTCGGTAGTTATCGTCACAACTTCGGACTCGCTTTGCTCGTCCTTAGACGCGTGCTTCGGACGCGCCGACCACTTAAAGCGAATTAAAAGTTTCTATAAGTAACCATACACAAATTATACTATTCCAGGCTTAGTGTGGCTTGCACATATTGAATATTTTCTAGCCCCACGATAGATGTTATCAAGCATCTCATTTGGTAGAATATGTTTCAATTTAATTTCTTTAAGGTATTATTTTCATTATTAGTTTAAAAACTCGCATTACCTTCGTGTATTAATTGATTTAGAATTGGTATTTACTACGTTAAACCTGATAATCATGTTGAGTACTGTGTTTCGATAAATAAATAGGCTAGAAATAGGCTAAATAAGCTAGAATGTCTCCACAGACTTTATTTTAAAGCATCTAGCTTATTATGAAGTATGTATAATAACAATGTATCAACACAGGGGACTCAGGAAGCTCTACTTATATTAAGCATGTATAATAATAATGTATCAACACAGGGGACTCAGGAAGCTCTACTTATATTAAGCATGTATAATAATAATGTATCAACACAGGGGACTCAGGAAGCTCTACTTATAGATTTCCACATAAATTGAAACTTCCAGATTTGTATGTGAGATTAGTGATATGCCAAGTACGGTTTTTACGTAAAGTATGCTTTACGTGCCTTCAGCTTACGACTTCGCCATAACTCATCTTATTTAAAGCTAGTTATCCAGTCAGGGAACCTAAACTTCATATGTTATTTATATTTAAGAAATCTATTAATAAAACATCGAACTCAAATATCAGGCATTTTACGAATTTATCTACATGCATCAAGTAAATGTTGTTTACTTGCTATTTATTGTCATGCTAGACTATGCTATTTATTGTTATTATTTATTCTCGCTCAAGAAGTTCAGTCCTATCTAAGCAGTCTATTTTATGAGTACATGAGCCGGTACAAGTCACTCTGAAGGCTTAAAACGATTCTTAAGCCAATGGGAAGTAGGATTAAGTGTGGGCTCATTTTCGTTCGATTCTCATCACACTAACATCTGAAATAATAAATGATTTTGGGTTTGTCAGTTTTGAAATGGAATTGTCAGAAAAGAAGTAGCTAAAAAATGTCAGTTTGTCAAAAGATATTCTAGAGTGGGTTGATGCGGTCAACTTGCTATCAGATTGTCGGTATTTTGAGATATTTCATTCTTCTGAATTAGAACACGACAGCTAACTGGATCTCAGAGTAAATGTCTAAAATAAGATTTAATTCTTTTTAAACAACATAATTCATAAACATTTATTATTAAGATTAAAATATCATGCTTACGCTCAAGATGTTAGATATTTATAAAGTGATTCAATTTGATGTAAACAAACCAAACGCATTCGGAGGTTATAACCTGACATTTTTATGAATGTCGTGTGACGTCATTGCAGGAATCGGTATAGGTGGTCACAATTGAAAATTTACTATTTATTCCTGCAATGACGTCAATTCTGTACTATAACCTAAAATGTTTCGTTCATAAAAACCCTCCTATTGAATCACCTTATAAATTCTATCAGCTTGGTTTACGCTAACTGTAGAATGCGATGGATAGACGACAGAAACGAATAGTTCGATCGTTTTATCAAAGATAAATTAAATATATTTAAGTATATATTTAAGTCATCTTGGATCTTGATTATGTTCGCTAAATAAATATGGAAAAAAATGCAATATTAGGTATACATAACAAAAGGCTGATTAATCATCATTTGTCAACATTATCTTAAGTAATCATAGTAAATCTATAGTAACTATACATAGTTCTCATACTTCTATAATCAGTAATCATACAGTATTTCAAAGTAATTATTTACAGAAACTAAAAGAGCCTCGGCCAATCTATCAATCCAAAATATCTGACAGAAGTACCACTTAAAGAAGAAACAATTGCAGCAACTAATCATACGAGGAAAACACGGTAGTATCAAAACATAAGACTTATAAGTTATCAGAGCAGAAAAAGAAACGATAAAAAATCTGTTTGGCAGCTAACGTAACACTCCGGTATAAATGTCACTACATCTTGTCAAAATAAGAAAAAAAGTATAAAAATAAAAGAGGTCGAATAAGAGAAAGACTGGAAGCTGTTATAAGATGCTGGACAGAAGCCAGATGGTGGAATTTTCACTAGACAAAGCTTAGAGTTTTTCGCTGCCCCGTCCTACGCACCCTCGGAGGGTCACTTGTTCAACCTACTCTTTCAAGTATCAGACAAACCAGGCACAATCAAATAGTATCACATTTAATTCTCTACTCTATCCCACTTACTTACTCTTTGAAACTACCTACGAGTGTAATTGTAATTTTCAATTCTCAACAACCGTTATTCTCCCGTGTAATATAAAACGAAATTCTTGCCATAAAAAACACCCACAACACCACCTCATTAGCGACTCTTCCAAGAACTTAATTAAGTTTTTAACTTAAAGGTATTCAATTTCACCCCTCTCGAAATAATTTGAAACTTAACAAAACCACAAGACACCTATTATTAATAAAGGGAATTATAGAAATAATAAGGCACAAGGGAATTGCCATTTAGGCAAATTAGATGCGAGCAAATTAGGCATTTTAAGCAAATGGACTAAATAATCATATTGTTAATACTAGATAAAAGCTGAAGTAAAAAGAAATGCCTAACCGTTCAAAAAATGGGGTTTAAAAATGGAAAACAAAACATTGATACACATAGGCTTACTATCCATCATCTTTGGTTTAACCAAGAAGTATAGTATTAGTATTATTACTTTACTTAATATTATTAGTACATGGTATCATTACTTAGTACGATTAGTATCATAGTAATATTACTTATACTATACTCCTTGGTTTAACCTATAATAAATATTTAATCATTAGTTAATTCAATCCACTGCACAACGATGGATTGAATAATAAGGTAAAGATGGCAACATCAAGGTGAAATTAAGTAATTAATTAAAACTTAGGTACATTAAAGTCCTACTGTCATAAGCGAAAAACAAGTCCTCGGGTTAAAAAACAAGTCCCAAAGGTTTAATTCCCTAAATTGATTTATTTTGGCTCCTTGATAATCAATCAGGTGATCTGCTATTTCAGATCCTTGATCCTTTCCTTATGTCCCTTTCAAGTCCGGATTATGTCATTGCATACACTGGGTGGAAAATTTGAGATGCACCAAGAAGTAAGGAAAAATATGGTCCTAGACTTTTACAGACATTTGGTCTCTACCCCTATTAAATATTTACATTGTATTAGAAATTTGAATTCATAACTTCAAGAAAGAAATATTTTTAACAAACATCTATGCACATCAAAATAGCTTGATGAAAGTTTACAGAGGTTTCTTTAAATTAGTATCACGTTTTAGTATTCAATGCAGTTTCTAAAATACAGTATACTCTAATTCGAACACGCATGAGTCAATTTGCTGGAAGTAAATACTATTTTTGAAAGGCTATGCTAGGACAATGCTTTCCCTTACTTTAAGGGATTCAATCCTAGTGTATCTGAAATGTTTACCTGTACATATAATATATATATATATATATTATATATATATATATATATATATATATATATATATATATATATATATATATAATATATATATATATATATATATATATATAACCAACTTAAACCAATAGAATTTGTTTATTTGTAAACAACAAATTGTTGTTGTTTGTTTGTAAACAAACAAAACCCTGCCGGTACGTAAAACTTCGACAAAAATCGTTATTTATAACCTTAACCCCAACGGGCAACACTGTAACAAGTTAATTAAAATTGGAAAAATAAAGATAAAACATAAATAACTGGCGATTCTCTACCCCTAGGGAGCCTTGTAATTTATTACGATCTAACGGTAGAGGTTAGATATTGAATTACATCGATATATCAGAGATATAGTAGATACACAGAGTAAGCCTATAAGGCATTTAGTTTAAAGCATAATTTTCCGCCGCATTAATATGTTACGACTTAACATAGACCTTATAATTAATTTTTAAAGATTAATTGCACATACACAAATCATATTATCATTAATAAAATCTGCCACTTCGCGGGCATGGTTGTTGTCCCGAGGCAGTATGTCGTTGTAGAGTGGCAGTATATCGGCGAATTTCCAAATTTATCAACAGAAAAACGATGACTTTATGTAAATGACATTTAAATAAAATCATAAACGTTAAACATATACTTTCTCTCTCTTTTCTAAAAATGTTGGTACTTTGCTCGAACTGGTCAAAAAATAACTATAAAAAGCAATTTATGACAAATTCCATAAAAATACCAAAATTTTAAATATTGTCGTCTCGTAAATGTATTTATTACATATTAGATTATTTGAAGATAACACAAATTAACAAAACGAGATAAGAAATTTCTTCGTTTATACAGGTTATTATCTATTTAAATTATGAATAAAGTAAGAAAAAAATCATTAATATAAGAAAGTATGATTGTAATATAAGTTTATACAACCATTTCTATAAGAAAGTATGATTGTAATATAAAATACAACCATTTATATAAGAAAGTATGATTGTAATATAAATTTATGATTAATATAAGAAAGAAATCAACATCTGACATCAGAGGTGAGGCAAACACCTAACAGTGACTTAACCATCTCACATAAACTGTAGAAGCCGCCAAAAATAAATCAAAACGACATTCTAAAAGAATGATATCAATTTACATTAATTAATTAAGATGGACATTTTATCTGAAGTACTAAAGATAACACATATGAGAGAGATAGAGAGAGAAAAACAAATTACACATCTCTAAGAATTTTGATACAAATTCTTGAAACTTTAGTAAAAAAATGTTAAGAGAAGAAATATTAGAAATTGGCAAGGAAGATCAAATTTGGCAAACGTTTCAGTAAAATCTTACATTAGCAGATATTTTTAATTTATATCAACACTTATAGTTTGTTTATTATTAGAATAAATAAACAGCTACATATATAAAGCACTTATTTGAATACAAAACACTAATACACTAAACCAATTACTTTTATAGTTACACTTTAAATAAGTTTACTCGTACAATTTATTTGACAAATTAAAATATTATATGATTCAAGGTAACTATTGACATACGAAGCTTTCAATTTTATCATTATTTAGTAAATCAACTAAAAGAGTAAATAAACAGAAAAAAAAATTTTGTTCGTTGTCTATACTAATCTATAATTAGAAATACAATTTGCAGGCAATTTCTTTAACTGAATAATAGATTTTAATTGTATATAGACAGTAATATACATAAAATATATTGTTGTACATTTCGCTTTACATAAAAATACATTTTTGGCAAATTATCAACAAAGTGAGACAAATGATCATTTGAGTAATACACTTGCACAAAAAAATACTAAACATGCAATCTTAAAAAATAAATGATGACTTCAACGAGCTACAGTATTCATTCTTATAACGCATATATATATATATATATATATATATATATATATATATATATATATATATATACACATATATATGCATCTTTAGTTTTCTTATCAATAGTTATTTCTCATCTCACCCTTCCGCGCTATAGTCAGTTCTATCTTTTATTTACATTTTTTGTTTACATTTTTAGATTTTATGCTTTTCTTTTTGTTTCAATTATTTATTCACTTTAATATGAGATTGTAGTGCCTCATTTTTCCTGTTCATGTAGTTTTCATGTAAGTTCTTTTATCAGTTGATTGATATTTTTTTTCAGTTTTCCACTTATTTATTTTCCTTGTTTTCGTAGTTCTCTAACATTTTTTGTCTTGTACTTTTTGTTATAGTTTACTCTGATGATGATGACGTATTTAAGTTTTCGAAACGTTGGCTTAATAAAACTGTTTTTCATTTATCGGACTTTAAATCTCCTAAAAAAGAAGAAATAAAGTGCCTGTATAAACTGTAATTGAATTGATTATATTCGTCATAGTTTTGTAAAAGCGCTCTTTTAGATTGCTCCTTTCATGAGCTTTTGAAGCTGATTCTAATGTATTAAATAAAATAAATTAATAAGATAAATAATAAATGGTAATGGTTGTACTGCCGTTACTGACAGCATAAACACCTTGATGTCACATTAGAAAGCAAAAACCATGAATGTATAATTTAATGTAAATATTTGTATTGTTTATTGTTTACAAACTAAATTAAGTTCACACTTAAAAGAACTTAACCTTCAATTTACAGATATTTTGCAATAAGGCATTTGTGTACTTACTGTAGTGGTCATACAATTTTATCCTTCTCTTAACCTGTAGCTATGCTATGTCATTATAAAGATTTAATATTGTATTGAAGAAAAACCTCAATAACCAAGGATTTTAACTTTAAATTGACTTCGTAAAATAATATATTGTGTATTCATACCCTAAGGAGGAAGTTAATAATCTACAGTAGTATCCATTATATAAGTTGTATTTCAATTCTGATAGTTTTAAGACAAGCAGCTTAATATGGAACTAAACTTACTATCTTTTGTATAAATAATCATAAGAATACATTTTTAAATTTAAAAATGTAGGTATTTAAATACCTTGATAACTTTGCTAGACACAGATGTGATCGGGGTCATTTTGGAATCCATTTTGAAAACTCAACATGGCCGCCATTTTCCTCAAAACTTAACGTCATTTGAGAACGTACCAAGTTATGAGAATGATAAGAAAAGAGGTAAGCATGACAAAGTCAATAGTAAAAACTATTTTTAAAGTTAAAAAGATCAGTTAATATTACGTACATAATCTTTGTATTTTATATATCTCATAAAATTTTATAATATTATTATATTATACTATTATTATATTATTATATATTAGTATTTTATAATCATAAAATAAATAGATTCTGTTTTACAGCATGTTATTTTCAGCATTTCTTGACAAGAGGTTAACGATAAAAATAAATGAGTAATATCAATTTGTATCTAAGCAACGAAAAAAGTGTTCCATACATCGAGTTTACTCACATCAGATATAATTTAATTCGTATTCTAATAGGTAAGTAAATCATATGGAATTAATTATAAGGTAGAGTAGATATTTCAACAAAAATTTAAATAGGACAAAGCAAGGGTGGAAAACGCATAAAATACAGAAAAAATAAAAAACATGTACAAAACTGTTTTCAATTATAGCAAAACAGCAGCTGTACAACCAAGCAGTAACTCTACTGCCGAGCTGTAGCTGTCCGATCAATATTTCATTGTTGCTGATACTACATCTCATTTTCTAGGTTATAAGCTCTATTACATTCTATATTTAGTTTCACTATGCTCGACATAAGGTAAAAATTAATTTAAGACCATTTTTTGCAGTATTTATATATTTACACCTTGATAAATACACTGCTAATTCATACATGCAGGGATATATGCTGAAAATAAAAAAAATGCTGGCATTAATAAAACTCTGCAATAAATTTTTATCTACCACATTGGCACAGCCAATAAAATAAATAGCATATAGCAGTGCTTCTTATAAGTTTAAATAATGTAAATAAACCATTTATTTATTGAACTGTATTGAACGACCTAAGGCATTCTTGATAAAATTCTACTTCTAGGCTCCCTATATACACCTATGTAGACATGCAACATTTCTTCAACTTATTATTATTATTATACTAAATGCATGATGTTATTCAAGAGCATTAGAGCCGTAAAATAGTGGCAGGATTTATAAATTATATGCACCAAGGAGTAAAGAGTGCAATTATTTCCCTGAGCAGTTAGTTGGCCCAGTAAGTAATTCTTGCGAGAGGAAAAAAAGCATTTTACTCCTAAGGTACAAAAAGATTTCAGCATTGTATGTATCGATAACGTTATTTAATTATTGTTATATTCTTATTTTCAAACATTCATTTTAAATTTTTATTATTTATATTTCATATATTTATATTTATACCTTTTAAATTTTCATACGATACACCCAAAAAATTAAAACAAAAAATATCGCCTACAAAATTCGGTCCTCTTTATAAATTTAGTGGATAACACTTCCAAAAAATGAATATAATTGGCTCTAACCCCAATAATAGGACGTTTCACTCCCAAGTAACTTTTCCCCTAGAGAGTGAAAAGTACTTCTTTACTCCCTAAAAACTAGTCAATAAACTTCACATTATACACCGTCTGGAGATAAAAATTATTTTTTTTCTTAAGAACCGATATTCTGAACTTATAGATATATATGAGGAAGAGCCAAGATCAATTGGTCGAAGTATATAGTTTTGAAGCAACTGAGAGTTACCTTCTCAATTTAGCTACGCTATCTTTCTAAATTACCATTAACCAAATCTATTTTGTCGTCACACACGAGTTCGACGGAAATCTTATCGAGTTTTTAATCAAAATTGTTAACTATTTTATCAAATAAATTAGGCATTTCTTAATGGTTTCAATAAATTTAGAGAAAGTAAACACAAACTTAGTTAATAGGTACAAAAAACTATAAAGAGAAATGAAAAAACGATCAATAATTCTAAGATCAACTCTACGACTATGTGAGTAATTAAGTCCAATAGATAATAAAGGTTATGAAACGATAAAGAATCAGTTATAG
Organism: Microvelia longipes; assembly: GCA_018340805.1. Lineage (NCBI taxonomy): Eukaryota > Metazoa > Arthropoda > Insecta > Hemiptera > Veliidae > Microvelia > Microvelia longipes. The sequence continues at coordinate 30,015,048 of JACMZG010001863.1, forward strand.
CAACTAACAGTCTAACTAATCATGATTATCATTAGATAGTCGTTAAGCAATGACTTTGAAACCATCTGTGGTAGAGCATCGTATAGAAAGTCTACAGCATTCTTCAGGACGAAAAGAAACGTCCTTTTAAAAGATGAATCAAATAAATATCAAGGTCATATCAAATACAGTCAAACATGTATTTATAGTATCGAAGAAATAATAAATTCTATTTTATACTCCTAAATTCTACTTAGTGACGGTAGTAATAAATTCTAAAACTTAGAATTTTATGGTTTTTTTATTAAAAAAAAAAAAATAAGACAGTAATGCGTAAAAATCGGGTATAGGGTACCTTGGAACTTTTCCTCATAACATCGGATTCGCTACTCTCATACTCCTTGCTTCGGACTCGCTTCGCTCGTCATTAGATAGTAAATTCATCCGTTTCATTCACAGGAGTCACCCATCTAGGTACTGACTGCGCTTGATGCAGCTTAACTTTTAAAAGCATGTATATACTTGTTGTAATGAAACAAGTGCACTAATTTGTAGTACGAAACTTGGCGTACTAATTTATAAAGGTACAGATACTAAAGGTACAGTTGTGCCGAAATTCAAATCAGTTACAGTTATTAATCCAATTTTTCGATATACAGGGTGACTTACTCTTAATGGACAAAATAAAAATCTTGATTCTATGGACCAGGATGAACAAATAATGTCATGTAAGCATAGGGTCGATTCTCAATAGTTCTCTAGAAAAATCGATATATCGAATTATTCGATACTTTACTATCTAATTCTCTAAAACGATCTACAACTTGAAGACTACTAAAGCTAAAGAGATGCGGTTTTCACTATTCTCAAGGACATTAAATTCCCTTTAAAATGGTATACTTTATGTCGCAATCATCACAATTAAACTTTAATTTATTTGCATTTAAAATAAAAATTTTTATTAGTACTAAAAATGTAAAAAATTTTAAATGCCAAAATCTTCGATATTTGTTCACTCATAGTTGAAACCTAAAAATCTTAAAAACAGCCTCATTCCATACCCTTTAAAATGATATAACATAATCTATGGCTTGTTTTAACTTTAACCGAGATATTCTTAAAAAACTTGATGTAAGTCGCTTAGATTCTAAATTATTCACTATGTAAACAAAGACATTTACATTTAAATTATTTCAATTTGATTTACAAAATAAACTTTATTTTATTAGTTATAACTATATTATTAATTATTCTATGTTTTGTTAATCATAGAAAATAATCAACCCCCTCCCTCCACTCCCATATAGCTTAAAAAACTTAATTTAAGTCTCTTATAATAAAACAAATGCAACAAAAACATTTCTTGAAGAATTTTGTTGAAAGAATACAAAGTAATAGGTATATTTATACATAATTAAATAATAAATAAATAATTAACTTTTTACTGCAAGGGGAATTAAAAAGCATTCTTCATGTAAATCATAAGAGAGATTCAAATCTTCCTCCTTTAACTCTAATACATAGTCTACATCTTCTTAACACTGATTGTGTAGCTTTTTCAATTTGTGCTGCAGTTATTGCAGCTCTTGACTCATGCACTTTTAGCATCAGGTCATCTCGATTTTGTGGGGCTTGCCTGTATACTTCATCTTTCATTGCGCCCCAGAGAAAAAAATCTAGAGTGTAAGATCAGGAGATCTCGGAGGCCAGGCTATTGGTCCCTCTCGTCCAATCCAGCGATTGGGATAATTTTCATTTAGCCCACAAAATTGAGATGACCTGATGCTAAAAGTGCATGAGTCAAGAGCTGCGTTTTCAAAAAATTGAAATAATTTAAATGTAAATGTCTTTGTTTACATAGTGAATAATTTAGAATCTAAGCGACTTACATCAAGTTTTTTAAGAATATCTCGGTTAAAGTTAAAACAAGCCATAGATTATGTTATATCATTTTAAAGGGTATGGAATGAGGCTGTTTTTAAGATTTTAGGTTTCAACTATGAGTGAACAAATATCGAAGATTTTGGCATTTAAAATTTTTTACATTTTTAGTACTAATAAAAATTTTTATTTTAAATGCAAATAAATTAAAGTTTAATTGTGATGATTGCGACATAAAGTATACCATTTTAAAGGGAATTTAATGTCCTTGAGAATAGTGAAAACCGCATCTCTTTAGCTTTAGTAGTCTTCAAGTTGTAGATCGTTTTAGAGAATTAGATAGTAAAGTATCGAATAATTCGATATATCGATTTTTCTAGAGAACTATTGAGAATCGACCCTATGCTTACATGACATTTTTTGTTCATCCTGGTCCATAGAATCAAGATTTTTATTTTGTCCCATTAAGAGTAAGTCACCCTGTATATTTAATAACCTGAGCAGTAGCGTCACAACTTATTATATAATATTTTTTGAATTTTTCAAAGAAAATGCTTGAACCGAACTTCAAGTGAATGCAAATAATACGGTGCTGAACAATGTATAATCTATAAAATAAATATGCGCATTTTTTTGAAAAATAAAAATATAATAATTTGAAATGCTACTGCTCAGGTTATTAAATATATATCGAGAACTTATGCAAAAATTGAATCAATAAGCAAGAAAGCGCCCATATTAAAGAAACTCAGCGCCAGAATTTTTTTAAATTTACTTTAAAGATACTATAAACAGTAAATATTATTTTTATATATACTAAAATACTAAAGAAGACAAATAACTAATGACAGGGGTGTAAATTCGTCTTTGAACAGACGTTAATACAGTACAAAGTATACTTCAACATAATAATATCATAGAAATAAGATATACGAATGCTACAAATAAATAGAAGTACAAATAATATATTCATATCATCGAATAAATAATAAATTATAGAACAAATAGTGTTAATAACTACTTTAGTCCAATACAGTACTTTGTAGTAGTTTTAAGTAATAAATAATCCGCTACACTTTCTCACTCAAATAAAATATATATAACTTATAACTTATTTATTTATAACTTATAATATTTATACTTTTAAAATATTTATAACTGATCATCTAGAGTGAAGAAGAAAATAGTTTTCCATTCAAGTAAAACCCTTGCATTTCTATGCTGACATTTATAATACATTAAACTCACGCTGTAACTAATATGGCGTGATTTTCTTTAGCTAAAGTAAATAAACAACAGCATGAAATAATTACTACTTAAAACTTGAACATGAAATATTACTTAGAATTTTTATTTGTTTTTAAATTAAGTTCTTTATGGCAAATGAATGGAAAAAGTATTTAATGTAAACTGAAATCATATCTTACTTATTAAATGAAATTTAAAAAATAGAAAAGGCCATTGGTTGAAAAAAAAGGAAAGTAAAAATCATTAACTTAATACAATTACTTTAAAATACTAATTTCTAATCATGAAAATAAGTAAAGAATTTAACAGGAATTAGTCAAATTCTTTGATGACATGCATGAAAATATATATTTTTCTCTTTTAAAGAATCTAAAAGGGATTAAACTTTAATGCACGTCTCCTTCTATAATGCTTCAAACCTTAACCGCATTCATGAGAAAGTAATGACTAAAAGAATTTGACTGATTGACTGACGAGGAAAATATATTTTTTGCCTCTTTTTGGATGTTCTATGTACTAATGAGGTGTACAAGGGATAAGATAGGAAAAAAGAAGTCGGCAACAATCAAAGAGTTTAGGATATAAATCACTTCTTCACTTGCCGCGTCCAAGAGAATGACCGCCGGCTGAAAAGGATGGCCTTCCTTCACCTCAATATCCAAAGTACCTCCCAAGTACCCTGTTATGGTCAACAATTTGGTACATTCTTTTATAAAAGACAGTGGCGTCGAAGATATTGTCGATGATTCGACCATATGGCTCTTTTTAAGTCAATCGTGAATAATTGTGCACGATCCATATTTAAGATACGAAAAAAAATATTCTGAAGAACATTTACATCATCCATAAAAAGAAATCTTAAAGTGATGGACCATAAATGAATATTTACCATAATGGAATTGGCTGGAGAGCAAAAAGGTTAAACAAACGCTGGATGTATGCTCGTCGATTCTATCTATTCAATGATAGGATTACACTTTTATTGCCCAGTATTTACAAATAGTCATTTGAAGGTATCCATTTAAGTTTAAAATAAGTAAAAAGAAACTAAAATTAAAAAGAAATCATTAACAACAAGAGACAATTGGAACGTACATACAGATAATGCGTCATGTAGCTTCAACGGGTTATTTGACATATAGATCGATGGATTATCAGTCATACTGTTTCCAAAAGTTTAAACACACACAATATATCTTAATAACCTGTTATACTTCATAAAAAACCCAACAAATATTTTTTCGAATCATTTTCAGTATTTGTTTTTGGAAAAATAATTTCTAAGGGATATAAAAATGGTTTATTATGTGAATTAATCCAATAGAAAATTGTGCAACAAAACCTACAAGGATTAATAATTTATAAATGTAACCAAAATGAAGACATAGTTAAAAATAAATTAAGAAAAAATATATGGATAATTGAAGACGCAAGCGTGAAATTTTTTAGAAATATAACAAGAAAGCAAATTTCAATACATTTACAAAGAAAATATGTTTAAGAAAGCTTGCTTTAAAAGAAACCACCTCTTGTTCTTTCACACAAAGGTTGCGGCTTGTAATACCTTAGAAAAATAAGTTAAACAAATAGGCGATATAGATGACTTGAGCGAAGAAAGGAAGCTACAAGACAAGGTAGGGATCCTGTTACCTATCTTTGTCATGATAATACTGAGTAAACAATATTCTTCGGTTATAAAGATTTAAAAAAAAGGTAGCAAGGCTATTAAATACCTGTGGAACATAGTCTTTGGTAAGGCTTCATAAAGAATACAAAAAATGTTTAGTTCGTAACAATGACAATAATGCAATAATAATAATGAATAATTATTAGCAGTAAACATATATTGTACTAAAATAATTTCAAATAAGCGTATTTTTCTTTGAAAAATTTCACAAAAATGGGAGATGAAAAATATAAGGCTATTTTCTGTTTCAAAGAGCCAAATTCAATTTTGTACTTTTTAGGTATGTTTTAATTTCAGATGTTCTAACAGTCATCGCCAGTCATCATCGGGAACTGCTATCAATGATGAGTGTAGTAAACATAACTAACCAATACTAAAAATTGGTTATTATCAATAATAACCACTATAAGTAGCAAACCTGACCTTATTTCAAATAATAATTCCATATATTGGGGTATTATTACTTTTTTCGTGATATTCAAGAAATAGGGATTTAGTATTTATAAGACCAAGGTATAAGAATTTATAAGACATGCAAGATATAGGACTTTATAAGGCATGCAATATATAAGAAATTATAAGACATGCAACATAAAAGTCTTTAAAGAAATTGCAAGACGTAAACCAGAAGTCTAACGCACTGTATTGCCCACTGCTTAGCATTTATATGCCCTTATAAATAAGAATTATCATGTTTCACTCATAAATGTATAATGCCAATAAAATTATAATATTAAATCTAATAAAATAAAGAAGCTAATTAGGAAGTTGTCTACTACGTATTAATTTAGCTTGTACGTAACAAAATACTTTTTGAGTTCCACAACCAAAGCCACAATATACATCGAAACTTTAGTAAAAATCTCAAATTACAATAAATAAAGTATTAATACATTTATAAATGACCAAAAATTAAAAGTTGGCTTCGGTACAAAATATTATATTTGAAAAAATAAAAATTATTTTTACGTCTTTCAGAAGAAAATGTCACAGAAGTTTTCTTTTGGGAGTCTAGACTAGAACGAATATTTTTTTGAAATAAAAAAGATGTTTTCGAAAGAATTGATATGTTTCTTACAAAAAGTTGACGGATGGAGATCAAAATAGATTTAAAAATATAAGCAAAATTAAAAAAAAACCAAATGTTAAAAATGTTAATTAATTATTAATAAATATCTAGTAAAACTTAAAATTTTCTTTAGTATTAGGTAATAATGCGATTTATCATGGAAGAAAGCAAATTCAAAATGTTTAAATTTTTGGAATTTTGAAATACTTCGTAAATTTTAGAAATTCCAAAGTTAACATTTTTGGTATTTGGGGCCCGGGAAATGTGAAAACCTTTACAATTTTAAGTAATTTTCCAACGAATTAATATCGATTAAAATAAATCCAAAAATTGAATGTAATGAAGAACGATAATATCCTTGATTTCATTAGAAAAATTCAATAAAATAATATTTTTTTATTCTATAGATTTATAAAAAAATAATATAACGGAATCATAAAACAATAAGTAAAAGGAAGCATTGTTGTTGTGTCAATATGCATATTTTTCCATAGTTATTTACTAGGAAGCAGTTTTCATTCTTGATATAAAACAAGTAAAGGCATGCAGGTCGAATATGTATCTTTTTATAGAACTTATAAGAATACTAATACTAAACTAGCAGTCTAAAAGAGAGAAAACAGTCCTCTCTCGATATTGTATAGTAAAAATAAAAACTAGCCTTCGGCCTCTTGGCCGCGGCGTCGGTACTGGACGCCGCTTCGCGGCCCCCGGTCTCGCTGAGGTCGATTGCGGCCACATAGTTGTTCTCCTTTATTATTTTGTCATATTACTAGTTTATAAAGGAGGCATACTGCCATAATATAACCTAATTTTTAAATGTATTAGTCAAAAAAACGTGATTAGTTTATATTATGTTATATATGTCAATCAATAAAACCGAAACTAAAAATGATAAATAAATGTAACTTCGTAAAAACTTTTAGCCCGATCTAAACACTTCTTGAAGATTTGTGATTTTTTGAACTCTTAGTGGGGTCATAAGTGTGGATAAATGACGTCACACATCTTTCATAAACAATAGGGTTTGGGATATTAACAAGTTTGAACAGCCTCAAATGGGTGGAATTTCTTATAACGATACTATTAACAAGACTGAGAGTATTTCTCGGGTTGTGAAAACCGAACCTCCGGAGCCATAAGCAAAAGTGATAAAATTACAATTAAAATTTAAATTACTTTTTAATATATAACATGTGTAACCAGTTACCGGTATTATTTTCCCACAACAAAAAAATGAATTTTTCAGTAACTATTCTTAGATACTATTAATAGTGCTGGCATTTTCTAAAAGTTTATACAGACAATCTGCTAAGATTTTATACAGACATACTCAGTTTTATTGTTAGTTTACTGACAAATTAAAATATACACATGACTCACACCTTTGTTTTAAAATAAATTTGTAAAATAAAGTTTTTATTAAATTTATATTGTACAGGATATGTTTGTATAAAAAGAAAACAACATCCATTAGAATAACTTTTGAAGTTAGTCTGGCAAAAATAGAGTATCCTTGAGTAGGACGAGTTTTCACTTCTCCTTGGAAAGAAGTCTACGTCCGAGGGAGAGTCCAGGCCCTGCCTCTAACCATATAGGTAAGGAAGAGCCGCTAGGTTCGAGTTTGACCAAGGTGTGGACATTACATGCATTCTATACCGAAACATTGAAATCACAGGAATGCATCCTTGCACTTGAAAACTGCATTTCTAGACAACACATTTCTCATTCATGAGATTTTGATTCTGTTTTTTGTCTTCCGTTATTTCCATAAGTTATACAGGATGAAATTCTTTCTTAACACCATTTCCAAGTATTTATGCAGCATTATTCTTTAATTACATTAATAAAAATTTATACGCAAAATAATTATTTGACGTCACCTCGCTTTTAAGTAATAATTATAATACTACATTATACTCATTTAGAATAAAATGAGATTAATGTTTTAGCTCAAAAAGTAATTTGTAATTTATTCGAAAGTAATTTGAATAATTAAACTCAATAGTTTGTCGTTTGTTGCACTTCTTAGTTTATAGAATACCATCCTAAAATATTTGATAAAAGTAGGCTTCAATTCTATATACAAAATGTATTTTTTTAATTATTCAGCTCACATTGTGGTCATCTTAACAGCAACTGACTTTACATAAAACTATCATAGACTACTTAAAAATATAGAAAAGTACTTATCTACTTTTGAATAAAGCCCTACTTTTGAAATAAAAATTTTAATTATTTAAAAACTATATTACAGTAAAATAATACAATAACGAGATACAAAACCTCACTATTATTGTTATAGTTTTGAAAATAGCCACAATGTTGGCTGAATAATCAAAACAAAATCAAAATAAATGTATTTTTATGTTTTTAAGAATAAATACGAAAATATAAATTAATTACCGAATTAATCACTAATTGCAATTAGTACCTAATGGTGTTTTTAACTTACTACTTAGATAAGAATCCAGATTACTTAACATACCTGCAACAAAAATAGTAATATTACAATTAGTGTCAAATATTAAAAGTATAAAGAATAAAAGTATATTTATGCTTAAGGAAATACAGTCAAAGAAAATTAATGAAAATAAAAAAAAATTCTATTAATATTACAGAGATTATTAAAAAAATAACATTTATATTTACTTTTCCTTATTTATACTAAAAAATATTGTAAAGAACAGCAGGATATGGTTTGATGTCGAGCCATCAATAATGACGTTAGTATTATTCAATAATTTAATAAGTTGAATTATGGAACAGTTAACAGTTAGATATTCCCAGTTCCCATTTTGTTTGTTACATCTCCTAGGGGTCAGTCGCAAAATTATATTGTGTCAACTATTAATTTTTTGTTAGAAAACTTGGTGGTAGAGTTAAATGATAAAAGTATTGTGTGTTGCGTGGATTACCACTGGTATTTAACCTGTTCCTCCCTTTTTAATTGTTATATTTGCTTACATTGACTATTACATTAAACAAAAACATTACACTTTTCTTTACCAATGTATTTATTACCGATAGACACTAACGAAAATATTCTTTGTAAGAGATAAACAATAAAAGAACATATTATATCCTCCATAGAGATATTATTACTAGATGGGCCCAAGAGGTTAAATTTCAAACATCAAAAAAGTAATCTGACAACCTTCGCTAAAAATATAATCCAATAATCAGTACAAAATTACAATAACACATAGCAGAATGTTTTTTTTTGTTAAACAAGTTGGCAAAAGTATACAATATTTATTTTGTGTTAACCGGAGCCATATTTTATTTATTGAGTTGGGGTGATTCATGCCTCTTTATTTTTATTTTATTTTTTATTTTGGTATGAAATTTGGTTATTTTTTGGGGTGTGAGGGGGTTTGTTTGGGATAAGGATAATTTCCAATTTTTTGGTTGAGTATTTTAATTTTTTTTTATGGATTTGCAAACAAATTATATTTTAATGGTGTTTTGAATAGGTTTGTATTGTAAAGTGTCAAAGAGGGTTTCCTATGCAGTCTGTGGACTGACTTTTGATGAATCAACCTGGCATTTGCATGTAAAATTAAGAGAAACCACAGAAAACCTCAATTAGGTTGATCGGACACGCGGGTCCTGGGTGGGAAGGTTATAATATTATTTTTTTTTACGTTTGGGGGTTTAGTTGTTAGGGTTTGTTTTCTAGATTTTTATGAGGCTAAGGGGAATTGTTAAATTCATTTACGAATTAAAGTGTATTTATTATATTTTTTTAATTTTGAGAAGTGCAGACTCTTGATTTTTTCAGTCTTGTCTTGAATTTTGACTTGATATAATTTTGATCGTTATGTCTTGTATTTGGGACAGTCTAGTAAAATATAGTAGAATGTTAAAAATACAAATCAAAACACAATCAATGTGCAGGAAGCCAAAATCAATTTACTTATTATAACTTTATCTCATTCGTGAATGAGTTTCCAGTGAGGATGCACAGAGCCCCTGAGAGCCCTAAAATGATGTTTTAGGCCTCCAAATGTATTAACATAAGGTATGCCCCCTCTAGTATATATCTCTATGATATCCTTAGTTTATGATAAGCAAAATGAGCTACAAGGGTTCCCATTTCAAAAACAATCTTCCAGTGTTACCACCGCCAAATCTCTTCCCTCAGAAGCTATATAATCAAAAGCTTAACTAGTATTAAATTAAATAAAGATCTACCACACTAATAACAATCAAAGCGAGACTGAATAAAAACTAAATTATAAATAAAAGTTACTCAATTATATTCTGAGGACGAGCAAAGCGAGTTCGATTTATAAATTTCGAGGTAACCATTACGAAATTTTTAGTATCTTTCTAAACATAAATGTTTTTTAAGTTGAAGGCGTTAAACTTTTTTAGATTTTCATTGGGTATAATTACCCAGGTGAAGCGAGAACTAAAATAAAACAAACATTTTCTCTAAAAGTACAATAAAGTTTTGCCATTTTCGAAGGTAGTTACTACTAGGAGATTATGCCCAGGGGGATTTTGTTTGAGAGACTTAAGATAAAAACTTATGATTTTACAAGCTAGTTTCGATGTTGAGTTTTATTTCAATTCTCTTTCAATAGCTAAAAATTACTTGTTTAATTACATTTAATAATTCGGTGAAATAGCCAAAGAATGATAATTAGTGCAGGGAATAATAATAATTTTTAATAAGTTTATTAGAACATCTACAGTAAATCTTACACAAATGACAGTAACAGTAATTAGAGTACCTTACATATACTAACACAATATTTTTTACAGTATGGGTTAAAATCTCTTTTATTAATTAAGAGTTTATGGATTACAAGAACATTTAAAGTAACTCAAACTGTGGGATAAGAATAAACTTAATGATAAAATAAGACCATGGTTATGTGCCTTTAAGTTTCAAAAGAATTATATTTGACAAATGAAATTTTTTTAAACAAGTTCTTTATTGACAAAAGTATACAATATTAATTTTGTGTAAACCAGAGCCATATTTTATTTATCGATTTAGGGTAATTTGTGCCTCTTTATTTTTATTTTATTTATTATTTTTGTAGAATAAATTTTTATTATTTTTTTTGGGTGTGAGGGGATTTTTTTGGGTTAAGGATAATTTTATATTTTTTGGCTTCGGTATTTTATTTTTTATATTATTACTTTTTTTTTAATAATGTCAAAATATATTTTTGATAGTGTACTGAAAAGGTTTATATTGTAAAGGTAGTTTGAAGAAGTTTCAAAAAGAGTTGCCTATGCAGTCTTGTTTTTAAAATTAGAAACAATCTCATAAGCGTCATTTTGAAAAAAATGCTTCGTGATGAAAATTCGCTATTTTATCATTTTTAAATACAACTATTAAAGTAAATTCCTAACAATTATTAATTTTATAAATACTATAATTAAAGTAGGCTAATTTTATTACATATCAAACTTCTAATTCATATCAAACTTCAAAATATTTTTATCAAAATTTATCTGAAGTTATATTATTGTAATATAATTAAGTTCAATTAAACTCTCCTACGACATGTTGATTTTTTTACATAAAGTTTTATTTCATCTTGTATTATATTTTAACAAGCCTGTAAAGTTATACCAGACTCCATTTACAACAGAGAATAAATGGAGTTTTATAATAATATCAATTAATATAATGTTTTAAATTACTATAATTATAATTAAGTCATATACCATTTAAAAATACTTCTGACATATAAACAATATAATTTCTTAAGATAATAATCATTATTTTATTAATAAAATTATTTAATTTAAATACAGGGAAGAAGAAGGATTATCTTTCTTATATCAATTACATGATTGATATCTACAATTTTAAAAGGCTAACAACAGATTATTAAGTTTGAAGAATGAAAACGGTACGTTTAAGTTTTACGATAATAAATATTTTCAATACAAATATAAAGTACATATTTGAAGAATCAGCTACTTCTATTCTTTTGGCGGAACCTTTATTTTTTTTCTAACCGCTTTTTCACCTCCACTTAAATTTATATATTATATATATATATATATATATATATATATATATATATATATAATATATATATACATATATATATAGATAGCTGCCACCCTAATATACACACACACACACACACACATATATATATATATATATATATATATATATAATATATATATATATATATATATATTATATATATTTGTGTGTGTGTTTGCATTTAGGGCTAGTGTCAGAAAAAAATATTAATAAAATACAATACATAAACAATATTGAAATGTATTACAATACATATTTCTCACTGAATTTTACAGTGATAGAAATGACAAACAAAGTAATCTTTTCTATAAGAACATAAATGACAAAATAACAATTATTCCCTTATAGTGAATAGTTATATTGAATGAATATTTATAGTGAAGATACGTGTGATCTTTTAGTATCTCCAATACATTCCCTTTTTTTCAATAAATAATCAGGATCAAGCCCTCTAAATACTTACCTCCATTACGTCTTCCAAAAAACCTTTATAAACATTATTTTTAGAAGAAATTTATATAAAATAATTGAGCCCCAGAAATGACAGGGTGTTGAAAGCAAAAAATTATAAAACGCAAATAAATCTTAATAATGAATGTAAAACCTTATTATTCACATTTTTTTAATCTATCGTCTTTTCTTTATGGCCAATTTAAAACAGAATAAATTTGAATGTTAAAGGAAAATTAATCTTTAAGGGATTTTTTTTAATGTAGTAGGATTCTCAAAAACCAGTATCTAGTTAACTATTTTTAATAAATGAAAAAAAAAAACAGGGTAAAATCTCTCCATAAAATGTGGAGAGATTTATCTTATATCTGTAATTATAATAAACTTCATCAGTCACGCTCATTTTAAGTAAATAATTTTATTTTTAGCGATTTTTTTTATAATACAATGAATTGGGTTACACGACATGCTGTTTTACTTTTCCTCATTTATTTTGTATAGGTAAAAGGAAAAGTATTGTTTTTGCAATAAAAAGTTCGAAACCGAGATTTAAAGACCTGCTGTCGACGATATATGTTTCAGGACCTCCAGTGAGGTTTTCACAAAGCTCCCTGTCTGTGTGAGATTGCGTGCGAGTGAATGTTTGTGTGTGTCTATTGCAAAAACTTGAGAGATTCCTGAAATAAGACAAAATGTTATATAAAATAACTTGTATCAAATTTCAATTCAAATTGATTTTGAAAAATGTACACAAGTCATTCAACAAAAATTAAACTAAAGATGAAACTTGGTACATTTGTTATACATTTGTTTTATACATAGCTTCATGCGTGCAAATTCTCAAATTTAACTGATTTTTGTACAAAGTTTTAACTCTCTAGCATATAAATACACTTGGAGCTACGATGATAATAACAGACACACATATAGACAGAAAACTTTGTAGAAACACTTAAAATGACTTAAAACGCCTGAAACGGATAATTCAAGTGACATCCTGATTTCGGAGTTTTTGCGAAAACATTTTTTTTTATTACCCACTGTTAACTGTGGTTACTTTTATTTCAATACGGCAAGTATATATACGGTTTTTGTTGGATTATAACAGTTAAGCAGTATTGAGCAAGATCAGTGCCTGGATAGGTAACCCCTAGGAATAAAATGAATGTATTTGTCTGAGAAGAAGCAAAACGAATCCGAAGTAGTGAGGATGAGCGTAGCAAATCCGATGTGGCGAGAAAAACCTGATGTTTTAATATTGGTTGTTTTAATATATAATTGACGGAAGCAGAGATAACAAGATTAAGTGGTTATACATGAGGTTAGATTATTTTTAGCGCTCTTCTAATTTGTGTATAAATTCTCTCTGCCCAATCTTTAACCAATCAGTCTTAGTCATGATAGGTTTGTTTACAAATAAACGGATTCAAAACTAATAAATCACCAAGGAGGTAACATCACTGTGCGTGGGTCATTTTCAAACCAAAGAAATAAATAAAATAAATGAAACACCCACCCATTATTATTTTTTGGGAAAAAAGAAAACAACCTGGTCAATATAATTAGAGCTGGAGCGAAGATTGGAAAAGAGAAACAGTCATAAATCAAATACACGTCAGAATCACATCAGAAATTTATAGAATAACTTGTTTTCCTCTTTGGATAAATTGAAAAGTTAGTTCCGAACTTATAAACATACATTCGTTTTAGCAACAAAATACGTTAAATTAAAGTAATGTAAGAAAATGTTAGATTATTCAATTTTTTTTTGGCAAAATAAAACAAATATTCGATGCTTAACACTAGTGATCCAATGAAAACAAGGCGTATTTAAATGGAACTTAAAAAGGAAAAGAGTTCCTTGAGCCAAATTTCAATACAATTTGACGATTTTCCGATTTTAAACTATTTAAAAACCATTCAAAAATTAACTGCTGATAATAAGATATACATTTAGCACATTTTTGTTCTTATATATATATATATATATATATATAAATAACTACATGCGTACTAAATTTTAAACCAATCTGTATGTTTTTCTGCGTTTCATTTTTTTTTAAATTTTTGCTGAGCAATAATGACGACGTAGAAAATAAATACTTCTCTGAAAATTCAATTAGACTAAAGCTAAATATTGATTTCTGCACTGTTTTAAGTCTGCAGCATAAACACAATGAGAGTTTTGAGAGTAACAGACAGTCAAACAACTTGATAAAAACCGTTGTGTGTTTAAAATTAAATGTTTTATGGACACCTGACACGAAAAATTGAGTTAAATAAATTCCTATCATTAAAATGTGATCTGTTCTTAAGCCTAAACAATTTAAAATTGATAACAACTTAGTTCGTTACCTGAATTAACGACAAAAACTAGTTAGCTAAGCTAGGGATAACTGGGACTTTTTGAACATACTAAAGTGGAAACTATTCAATTTAATTTAGGTTAACAAATTTTATTGATTGTAATTGATAGAGACTAATACTAATAGTATTACAAATTTTATTGATTAAAAAAATCAATTAACTAGAAAAGAGCGACACCACGAGAGGAGATCGCTCCCACGCAGGACCCCGAGGCCAATCGAGGTTTTGCCACCTCCGATAGCGGAAGAGACCCGGACCCAGAAGCTTCTCGACGGCGGCGAGATCCAGCGGGGACCAGGAAACTCCCCCGACGCAGCACCCAACCCAAGCACCGAAGACTTCTTAACACACAAAAGCATTCCAGCAGATAAATATTCTGGGTGATTTTCTTCTACAACAACTCCTCGATGACTTGGGTCAAACAAAGTTTTGGCAAAGTCAGCCCTGTAATCAGGCCTAGCATTGACTAGCCTATCTTTCTATCTAGACTGCGCTTCCTTATCATAGGACGGATCAGATCTTGGATTAACTAATGACCGAGACTGACCCAGACGTAGCAAGCCCTGCAACCAAGCCTAACTCTAACTTAAATCACTAAAATAAAGCTAATTAAAATTAAAGTCATAAAGAAGGCATGAAAAATGCATTGAGATCGAAATGAAACTCAAATTAATTAAGCACTCATAAATCTTAGTTAATAAAATAAAATGACCTTCTCAGTTCTATAGTGTGACGGGATGTGCCCAGTAGTTAATTTAACGATAACTCGGACCGATACGGACGATTGACACCCGACTATTTAGTGGCGCGACGAATGAAGACCACGATTAAAGAAGACTGGCTCGGCAAAGAGTAGAAACTCAACTGACTAAACCTTAGTTCGATACTCAAATGAAAAAGAATCATGAAATAAATTACGAATTTCAAAACAAAATAATACGAAAACGTATTTATATCTTTGAAATATTAATGTTTGTGGGTGGATAGTAATAGACTAAAGGTAGGAAAATATTGGTGTAAAGATAATTTTAGATATTAAAGATGGCGGTGTCTGTGGTCCAGTGATATAGGAGGCAGAGGGGACATAGATTAAGAAAAGATGCCAGATTAATAAAAGAAATAGTTTGTAATATAAGAACTTGGCGCCGTTAGCAAAAATATTATACAGTGGGGGCGTCTAGAGATGAAAATAATCGAAATACAAATATAAATAAGAAGAAATATTTAATTGGTCTCAAGGGGACGACATCTAAGCTAATTATTTTGCGTCTTACGAATTCATTCTATAAAATTAAAACTTATAAGTGTCAATGATTTTAAAGTTTCATTAAAACTGCTTGTTTCACTAAAGTATTTCAATCTCGAACTGCATATTTCTGCAGCGAAATGATATCTCAAAATAAACACACGTCACTGCTAAAAGCCTTCGAGATTGTTGACATGATTGAGTACTTCAGACTAAAAATAATTACAAATAACATAAAACTTAATTAAGTGTGTGAGAAAACCTAAATAATATTAAACTAGTAGAACAGCGTAAAAAATCGGGTATACGCTGTACCATGAAACCTTTCTACATCACATCGGATTCGCTACGCTCATCCTCCCTACTTCGGACCCGCTTCCCTATATTTAATAATAATATTATATATTGTTTCAGAAACCTTTTATTATTATTTATGATCTTTATAATATCAGATAAAAAAACAGAAAAGTTTATTTCAGTACAGGGGTTTTTTTGTTTTTTAGTACAGGTTGTACTAAGAAACAAATTAAGGTGATTTTAATAAAAAAAAATTAAGGAGTCACCAAGGAGTCAGAGACGGCATAAAATGCTCGACTTACCCACCCTGATTACTTAATATGGTCACTGTGCCATCGTGTCAATGGTGTTTGCGTCCATGAAACGGTTGAGTTGACACTAAGTTTATGCCAAGTTACCTAGTTTAGTACCTAGATGTTACGCATATTTACCACAAGACTAATTTAATCTCTTTAGAGAGGACTTTTTAATTGCTTTCAAGAGCCACGAAATGTAAAAGGAAATTCCATGCAATATTATTCTGAAAAAAAAAAAATAGTTAAAAGTCTGCCATAATTTTTTGTGATACCCAGGAGAGGAAATTCTCTTATTTAGGAGTAATTATATGTTTCCTTCTCCTTATATGAGTTCTGAGACAGTTTCTGACGGGCATGTAAATTTACTATTTTAAGCTCTCGATCATACCATTTACTTATCCTGACGCGTTCTTGAAGTACCAAGTACAAAGAAAATATTCAAAATAATAAATTCACTAACATATCCACCAGACACAGAAGAGTAAAAAAATCGATGAGAAAAAATTAACGTTTAGACCCCGTTTAAGGGGTTTAGACCCCCTAAAGCATAAAAATGAGATAAAGAGTTGTAAAAAATGAGTTTAAAAAGTTATAACATGTTTCTCCATATGACGTTTTTTATAAGATAAAAATCCGAGAGAATTAGAATTCATAGCACGAATATCTAAACTGGAGGAGTCGTATGTTGAGATCTTTTCATGTAACTAATTCTTTGTACAGAGGAGAAAGTATCTAAGATTTGAAATTAAAAATTTTGTACATGACAAACAAGCATGTAAGGACCTCTAAAATAATGTCACCTACAACAAACGTATTAAATGTAAAATTATTTTGAATATTTTGTTTTGCTCAGATGTAAAAATCTCAATGCTACAAGATTAATTACAAATAAATTATAAAAACGATTTTAATTTAAATATATATAGTTCTCAAAAATTATAAACACAATTTTAATTCGAATATACATGGTTTTCTTGAATTATAAACACGATTTTCATTCGAATATACATGGTTTTATTGAATTATAAACACGATTTTAATTCGAATATACATGGTTTTAAATTATAAACACGATTTTCATTCGAATTACATGGTTTTCATGAATTATAAACACGATTTCGAATTTATGAATTATATAATTTCATTCATGAATTATAAACACGATCTTAATTTAAATATATATAGTTTTCATGAATTATAAACACAATCTAAATTTGAATATACATATTTTTCATGAATTCTCAACATGATTTTTTGAATTAGCATATTTGACAATGGGATATTTATAGTCACTTAATTTCTTATTTCCAAAACCACTCTTTTTACTATCGCAAAAAAACGTAAAACAGGTGGCCATAAATGCAGGAGTTGGACTCGGAAGTGTGACCATTGGCCCTTTTCTAGGTCCCTAAACAATTGTTATAAAAAACTATATATATATATATATATATATATATATATATAATATATTATAATAATATATATGTATATATATATATATTAAATACATATATTTGATTTAGTTCCATTTATAGTGATCAAAGTCAGTGCCTTTAAAAGTTCAATTAGTTCCTAAACTTCGCCAACTTTAGTGCTGCATATATAAATCATGATTGATGTTAACTACTTCACACGTGTTAAAATTAAGTGATGTTCAATCAACGTGCATTTTTGTTAATAGCAGAGTTCTTGCTCTTATAAAGAAGATTAACAATTAAATTACTTAGGATTAAGAAGTGCTAATGCATTGTGAAGTGCAATTTGCAGTGAAAATATACTTCAACGAGTAAAATCAAAATTACTTCCTTTAAAGTTTTAATGGAGACAATTTTTTACGTAGAAATTTACCTATTCTATATAACTTTATTTCAAAAAAGAAAAGAAAAATTGGAATATGATTGGTACATTATATTTACTACTTATTGAAGGATTATACGTATATATGATGAAATCTACGTAAATAATACTCTACAGTATTTTGAGCAAAGTGCAGTATTTATAAAAATTAGAACTGATTATTTTAGAAATTTTTAAAGTATACTATTAGTTGAAAAAGTGTTGTCAAGTACTTATATCACTTAATTCATAAAGTTTTCTTATTTCCTTATATTGATTGATTTATCCACTGATAAGTGACCTTTATGTGGTTGAAAGCCGACTTTGTTAATAAAGATATCTAATGTAGAGATTTCTTATTTATCATTATTATTAATGCATTTATTATTAGCAACATAATATATAATACAGATCACATACTGTGCAATTTAATGTATATTAGTTATAATACAAGTTACTAAGAATTATATTATTTCAAGGATTACTTGATCACTTAAATAACCATTATCATTTCTATTAATGTAATATTTTAATGAAACATTAGATACATAGTTAGTTATTTGCATTCTTGTGTTATTTATAATCTATGTTGTGTATTTAATAAGATATTAAGTGTAGCGCGTACAATGTTAAAGCAGAATCATGATATATTTCATTTTTACCTGTTTTGAAACCACGTTAGGTACCTATAAAATAAATAACAAGGTAAATACAAATTTAAAAAATATTTTATGAATATAAATTCGTCAGATTATTTTATAATTGAATTAGTTAATAATTTAAATAGTAATTTAAAACATAGCATACTTAATTAGTAACTTAAACATAGGACACACCTTGTAATAGTTTATAGAAACAAGTAGGTAGTTATCAGCATTATGTACATTATGATAATTTGCTAAAAAAACTGTCGGCATCGTACATTTAGCATAATCTTAAATATAAAACGCTGAATTATCCAACATATTATACTTATTTGTATAGAATACAAATATGTTGAATTTTACATGGGTTTTTAACGACTTTTCTTTCAAAAATAGGTTATGAGGTGGCGACGGTTGGATCAGAAAATGCGACCAAAAGACGTTTCAAAGGTCCCAGACCCCTGATGAATTCGGTTAAGAAACACATACACACACACACACACACACACACACACACACATATATATAATATATATATATATATATATATATATATAACATATATATACACACATATATATATACACATATATATATATATATATATATATATTATATATATATATATATATATATTATATATATATATAATATATATATATATATATATATATATATATATAATAATAAAATATATATATATTATATATATATATATATATATATATATATATATACATACACTCATCGGGAAAATTTTGGGTTAAACTGCGCGAAAACATTTTAAAATTAGCATGAACTGAGCTATATTGGATTGATGAATATAACTTTATCTAACCTGGGAAATTTACACGCGCATTTTCTTTTTTAAAATCCGGAACAAGAGCAACAGGGAGCAAAGTATTGCTCTGGTTTTAGCGCATAATCCGGAAACTTAAACAAGGAACAAAAAGAAATGAGCAAGAAAGCATGCATTGATAAGTGAATTCGCCCGATTTGCGGACTCTGTCTGAATTTGAAATCTGTTTAAGTTAATAACAAAAAGACATTAAGTTGATAAGAAGACAATTAAAATAAAAAATTAAACAAAAAGCAGCAAATTAAACAAACTTTGAACACTTTTTTTAGCATATTGGGTATAAAGATTACATTTTCAATAAATAACCAAGTCGTGACCTGTCCAAGATGTTTATTTTATTTTTATCAAAGCAAAGAATTAGTTTGTTAATGTCAATTATAAGTAAATAAATATGATCAACAAAGTATCAAGTACAAGTTTACAACTAGTATTTTAGGTTTAACATTTTAACTGACAAGACAGTTAAAAGAAAAGTTATATGATTGTCTAACATAAATTATAAGATAGACAACCATGACGACTACTATATCTCAACTAGAATAACAAGATACTACCAGAACGACGAAGTAAATCAAAATCGTAAGCAGTGGGATAAAAAAAATAATAGAAGTAACTTTTTTAAGAAAAAAAATCTCAAAAAAGTTACTTTAAGGTTAAATCAATGCTGTATAATTTATGGTTATTAATTTCTTTTAACAACAATTTTGCGTGAAAGAGTTAAATAAGACATTAAATAAACATTTTGTGAGACGTTCTCCTCGAAGAGTTAAGTTTTTTGAGTCTTAAAATACAGTGTTTGTTAGGCTTGTTTACGTCGATAGTAACTTAGCCTTGTAAAGTTTGTCTGAAAGTGAAATTTACTTCAAAGAAACCTTTTAGTTTCATTACACGTGTACTTAGCATGAAAACTTCTAGGAGACAAACTTTGAGGAAAATAATCAAGAGGCACAGACCACTCTTGTAAGACATCAAACGAGAAACAACTAATAAGAAGAGAATTCAATGCAAACTTTTAGTTCATAGTCTAAAAATGAAATATCAAAAACAATTTTCAAGATGAGGACTAGTTTTCAAAAGCTCAAGCAGCAATATAAGGACATTCAAAGGACAGACAAAATAACCAAGAGGTTTTTGATTACAAGAAATACTTCTATTAATTATGATTATAGAACACTAAATTAAATAAATACTATTGAGCTGTAATTAGAATTGACGATATAAACTAGCTTCCTCTAAAGAAGAACTTAGTCATTCCTTAGCAAATTTCCATCTGTGACTCCCATATGGTTGCTTCGGACGTAGTATATACATATGTTATGTATGTATGTATGTAAGTATATACTACGTCCGAAGCAAGTAAGCATATATATATATATATATATATATATATATATATATATATATATATATATATATATATATATAATATATACGTTATAATATTTTACCCCTCTCTTGAAAGAGAAAAAAAATTCCCTACTCCCATAACCCCTGTAGGGAAATAACCTCCTTCCCGGCATTCGTTCACTTCGTTTGTGGTTCTTCTTGTGTTTATTATTTCCCTTCACAATTCATTTTTTCCACATTTGCATACTTCCTAAATAATAAAACTACAAAAAATGTAGAAACATCGCCAAGAAAACACGGGTAACATATCTGATTTGTTTACAAAGTTTTTTCCCGCTGCCTTTGTAGGGATTTTTTTAGAATCGGTGGTGCCTAAACTGAGCTGTCAAGATTTTTAAAGTTGTCGATACACTGTAATTCAAAATTTTAAGGATGGTAGTAAAATTTATCATTCCATAGTTTCTTAATCATTCAAAAGTAAATAAAAATATTTTTATTACAAACGTATAAATAATTTATTTAAAATGCAAACGCGATTTGGCAGAAATAAAAAAAAATTGATACGTTGAAAATTAGACTAATAAATAATAATTTATCCTAATGGTATATTTTAAGAATTTTACAAAGATAACTCAAGGTTATTTTCCTTTCTACACGTCAATTATAGCATCTTGTTTAGCTTTAATGTCCTGTATATTGGTTATTTTGTTTTATTATTTCATAATTAAGAGCTTGTTATTTTATAATAAGCATTTATTATAAATTTATTAAAATAATTGCGCAAGATATATGCATTTAAGAGGCATAAAATATAATCAAATACTTGCTAAAGAGATATGTGAATTTAAGAGGTGTATCTGGATCACAATACTAATACTAAATACGGCCCTAAATTTCTAAGGGAAAATATTTTATTAATAAATAAGGATTAAAAACAATCGAGTTACTATTTTGCTCAATTGTTTTCATACTTACAACAAATGTGTCTCCAGTGATTTAACAGTAATTTTGACCTGGAACTCATAAAAATAAAACAGCCTAGCGAGTGCACTCTTTGGTTCTTTGGGTTTAGCGGATATACCAGGTTTCTCAGGGTTTGTAGGGAAGTCAATAAGTCTAGTCAATCAGTATGATTAGACAAATAAATGAATACATTAATTTATTACTTCCCACATGGATTCTTGAAATATTAACAACAAACTATTAAAAACAAAAAAATATTACTAAATAGATTGAAAAAAATGTTTCATAAGTTGAAAGGATACGACTTGGAGCGGCGGCAAACAACACTTGGTTTACTTTTTTATGCCCGGTACAATTTTACATTGATCCTAACGTAACGTTTTCAACTTTCTTTATGGTTTCTACGTTACAATAATAAGTAATTGTTCCTCTGTCCTTTCTTCCATATGAACAGTGTGTTCAAGGTTGACTTTTTTAATAATAACTATACTATTTAAAACATTTTAACTCTTCCTCATTCATATCATAGTCATAAACGAAAATAATGTAAAATCTGAGAATAATTCAGATTTCACCTGAATTATTCGTTTAAGATGATTAAGAGACTTAGTAGTTGGTAAAAAAGTGATCCCTGGGTAAGCACCCAACAAGATAGTCCTCTATGTTTAAGTTTATGATGTAATGTATTCTACTTTGGATCTTGTCAGTGTATGAAGTAATGTATTCTACCTTGGATCTTCTCAGTGTATGAAGTAATGTATTCTACCTTTTTTTTTTTTTTAGATAGTAACCCTATCTAAAAAGCATTTATTTTATCACAGCCCCATTTAAAATATTACATGTGTTATTAGATAAACACTTCTAAAAGGACGTGAATTTTAAATATTGACTTTTTAAATATATAGTCATGCAAAAAAGGAGTAATTCATATATATATATATATATATATATATATATATATATATATATATATATATATATATATATATAATATATATATATATATATATATATTTATGGCATAATTAATTAAATATGTTGGATTATATTAATTAGTATAACTTTTATAAAATATAA
Organism: Microvelia longipes; assembly: GCA_018340805.1. NCBI lineage: Eukaryota > Metazoa > Arthropoda > Insecta > Hemiptera > Veliidae > Microvelia > Microvelia longipes. The sequence continues at coordinate 30,038,319 of JACMZG010001863.1, forward strand.
TAATAAATAACAATGTGTATTAAATATAAATGAATATAAATTAATGAGTAATAAATAATAATAAGTAATTAATGAAATAGAATAAATTGAAGGGATATAAATATTGAATCGATAGATGGTGGTATTCAATGAAAATAAAATATTTTATTTGAATAAATCAAAATCAATGGAATTTATGAATTTAGAAAATAGTGGGAAAATTTCTGTGAAAATGGATAAATTTGTTGGAGACCAATCTTTCCTTGTGTCATAACGTCTAGCATTAGTGTTCTCCTTTCTTTCTCAAACAGAAATTGAAATATAAGATGGGTCCAAGTTTGCGGAGACGTTTTGTCACAAGGACAGGATGGGTCTGGGATAATTTTAAATCTATGAAGATATGACTTATTAGATCCATGTCCGGAAAGAGCCTGAGTTAATTTGTAAGTTATCTTTAGGTCAATACTTCTCCTTGAAACAACGTGGGGAAAAAATTCTTGGTCCATGAGCCATTATCAGAAGAACTCCACATTTCTTCCATTTGTTAAAAAGAATTTTGGTCTCAAACTTTAGTGTGGACTTAGGGATAGCAAGATAAGAGATCGTTTGAGAGCTTGAAGCTGCATCTTTAGCTAGTGAATCGGCTTTTTCATTTCCTTCTATTCCGGAGTGACCTTAATCCATTTTAGTTTAATTTGAACATTTCTATCTAAAAGTTGGAGAAGGAGGCGTCTGCAAGATTCAGCTAAAGGGAAGTGACAGTCTTGATTTTTGATGCAGCTTATTGACACTTGACTGTCAGTGATAATGATGATTGGTTTAACTGTTGTTTCGTTTAGGAGCCAAGAAAGTGATTTTTCGATGGCAAGCAATTCTGCTTGATTGTTTGAGCATTTTTGGACAGACTGAACGATTCTTGATGGACAACTTGTCTTTGTTCGAAAGCAATGAATGCTGCTCCAACGCCATTTTCTTGTTTACTGCCATCGTGTAAATTTCTAAAGAATCTAATAAGTCATAATCTACATCATCAGTAAAAGCCGAAGTTGGATAATGTGCTGGATGAATCCATTGTGACTGGGGGGTAGGTTTGTCATAATCAATTCATTAGACAAGTTGGAAGTCAACGAGTATACTTGGGCTACAAGATCAATCTCATATTCTATTGGCAGTAAATCTGCCAATAAAATAGCAGCTTCGTATGAGATTGTTCTATAGACTTTAATCATTCTTAGGGCTATAACCTTTGAACTCTTTTAAATTTAATTATTTTATATTTTTTGGACATAGCTTCTTGCCAAACTGGTGCTGCATATGTGAGTAAAGGTATAATAGCTCCTTGATAGATAGTGCGAAGTGCATGGTAACCTAAGCCCAGTAAATTTTTGCAGAACGGGATAAAATTCCAATGATTTTGAGTGCTTTATAGCAAGTGTTACTTGTGTGTTTATACCAAGTTAAATGTTTATCAAAAGTGACGCCAAGATATTTAAGTGTTGCCACTTCTTCTAATTTTGCTCCATTAAGATAGACATCAACTGGGTTTACTCTTTTTCGAGTAATTAATACTTGGGACTTTGATTCATTATAAGATATTTTATTTTCATGCGCCCATTGTTCCTATGTAGAGAGCCTCGTTTCCTAGAGCATTCAGCATGAGTCCAACTTTACCAATGATTAATAAAAGTAGATCATCAGCGTAGGAAATGATGTGGACTCCTGGAGGATATTTTTTTTTCAAGATGGAGTCGTACTGAATGTTCCAAATCCTGGGCTACTACATGAACCTTGTGGGCAGCCTTTAGATATTAATTTTGTAATGATATGATCGGAAAGAGATAAATTTGCATAACGGTCTTGGAAATAATTTTTGGTTAAATGAAATAAATTTTTTGGGCAGTCCCACAATTTTAACTGGTTTAAAATGGATGGCCACCAGGGTGCATCGAACACTCCTTGTACATCTAGTGAAATAAGAAGAACTTCTTCTTTATTCTTCAATGCTTCTCTATTATATTTTTGGCTTTCATAATTGCATCTGTGTGTTGGTTTGTGGATAGAATCCATGCTGATTTTCATTTAATTTGTTATTAGTTGCCAAATGATGAATTATTCTATTAATTAAAAGTTTTTCTAGAATTTTACCTGCTACTGGAAGAAGACTAATTGGTCTTGGATTATATAATTCTACCTTGGATCTTCTCAGTGTATGAAGTAATGTATTACTACCTTGGATCTTCTCAGTGTATGAAGTAATGTATTCTACCTTGAATCTTCTCAGTGTATGAAGTAATGTATTCTACCTTGGACTTTGTCAGTTTATAAAGTAATGTTTCTACCTTAGATCTTGGCAGTTTATGAAGTAATGTATCCTACCTTAGATCTTGGCAGTTTATGAAGTAATGTATCCTACCTTGGATCTTGGCAGTTATGAAGTAATGTATCCTACCTTGGATTTTGTTGATTTATAAAATAATCTATTCTACCTTGGATCTTATAAGTATCTAAGTAATATAAAATTACTATAAGAGAAAGAACTATATCTACCGTTATGAGCCAATTTTATACATTATTTTCTTTTGTTAAATAATACTCATTTAAAAAGATTTTTAAATAAGACCAGTTTTTAATTTAAAAAAAAATAATTTATGGAGAACAGGGATAGGAAGTTGAAAAAGCTATTATCAGACCGAGCCAACTCTTTTCCTAATTTTCCTCAAAAACACCAAATTCTACCATAATATCCCCACCAAAAAGGAAGAATTTTTTTTTGAATAAGAATAATTTATACGCCGTCATAATAAATTGCAGAGCTTTAAAATGATAATAAAGAAAATAAAGTTATGCAACTCGAAAGATAATGTAAATTTCACAAACGGAATGACTTTAAAATTAAAAAAAAAATACACAATTTTTTTACAGCTCTAGGTTTTGAGGTGTATTTTATTTTTCCATTTTACTGAGTAGAACTATTTTATTATAAAGACTCAAATTTGTTTTGTTGTTCTTCATAAAACTAAATTAAACTTTTTTTAGCTTTTTCCAAAACAAAACCCAATTTAAAATGGAATTAGTATCATTTAGTTCAAATAAAACAAAATTTATTTAGCTCTAAATAAGATCAGCGATGGTTATAAAACTAAGTTATTTGTTGTTAGAACAACCGAACGAATACAAAATACTTATTAAAACTTAATGAAAACATAAAATGCTATGGTTATAACCACTAAACATTTCTATACAAAATTATTTAAGTCTTACATAGAATAATTCATTTATATTTTAGAACCCAGGTAGAGTAATATATATTTTGAAAAAACTAATTCACAGTATCTTTGTGTTAATTATAAAGCCTTCATATCATCTTACCTAATTATTTCTTTTTACAGTACTTTTATGTATTGTACTTATTTTAAATGTGAAATAAATAAACTTGGAATGATGTATACCAAGCGAAGCACATTTAGGAGTAACATTTTAATGTTAAGAACATTTAGAATCCATAATTCCAAAACACGCTCAGTAAGAGTTTATAATTTCAAGGAAAACATATTGGGAAAATAAAATGTAATGCGAAGGATCATTCGAAATTCATTGGAAACTTAATTAGAGTTTAAAACTCTATGTAAAGCATATTTAGGAAAAATAATTCCAAGACAAACCACAGTTAGATGTCAAAATTCAACAAAAGACATTTTGAGTTTAAATTCGATGAAAAGCACAGTTAAAGTTTAAAAGTCTAAGTGAAGCAAATTTAGAGATCAAAATGTAATGTAAAGGAGATTTATGGTTCAAAACTCTTTTGGGAACCGAATTAGAGTTCAAAACTTTTTTTAAAGCACATTTAGAGAAAATAATTCCAAGCAAAGCACATTTAGGGATCAAAATACAATATAAGGGAAATTTAGAGTTAAAAATTCCATAGGCAACACAATATAAGTATAAAAGTCATCGTGCAGCACATAAAGAGTTAAAAATTCCATAAAAAACACTATAATTATCCTATGAAAAGTTAATTAGGAATTTGAAATATCAAATGTTTCAGATTCAACGCAAAGAACATCAACAGTCCATGTGTATCATTCTACAGTAATACTGAAATAAAAACCATAACTATTAAAAAAATATACTATTTGAATGGTATAACCTGGATGAAACTAAGCCAGCACTGCTCTGTTCCATTCCAGTATTAAAGGTTTTATTCTCTTCCTTTGTACTAGTTTATTGCCTTTTTCAAATATCAGTTTAATTTGTCACCCTATACTATTGTTTTTTATGCTGCTTTTTTATTCTGTCAAATAAAGAACGACCACTTGCAGTGTTTTGGAACGGGACTCCTATTTGCATGAATTCATTTCGTTTAAAGCACTTTTTTCTTCTTTCATACCGTATATTTTTTTTTACAAAAAAAAAACTTTTGTTCGATAAAAGTATGGTTATAACAAAGTTTGCCATGAGGGAGAACTAAACATATTTTCTTTACCTAATAGAGTTCTATTTATGTAACAAAAAATGTAAACAAAATACCTGCTAATCAATAGCAAGATAATGAGGAAAAATGATAACAAGAGCCGATTTAATTGTTTTAAAGTTATTAACTAATATCATTGATTTCTCTGCGTATTATTCTCTAAAAATATAAGTTGGGAGTTTTTATTTCTAATTCAATTTACAACAATAAAAATAAATTCCATATTATGGTGTTTTGAAGACGTCTTAATAATAATAATACCAGTTTAGATCTTTCAGCCCCATCAGAGATAAGCCCAGCAGGAACCACCTTAGGTGGTATTGGCAACCGTGACGCCCCAAAAGAACTCTAAAGTTTGCGATAATTTATCTAAACAATATTCTTATATGGTCTAAGAGCGTAACCTGGGATGCGAACTCCAAACCTCTTGAGGTGTCAAAGGTCATCATAAATAATGACGCTCTAACGACCTCGACTACAAAAGCAGTTAAGGCGTCTTAAAGATCAACTTTAAAAAACATTCAAAAGAAGTTTATTTTACAATTTGTAATTTTATAGCCATATGCGATAATAAATACGAAAATATACATCCAAACCTACTTATTTTTTCATTGTTCGGAAATAATAAGCAAGTCTAAGTATGTATGTAAATTAAGTTACAAACGGTGTTTTCCCCTCATGCAGATTTCTAACAACATAACATAAAGAAGAGTTATATTCTTTTATTTCGTAGTTGTAAAACGTAAAAATGAACGTATTTTTATGTAGGTGGAATTAAAAAAAAGAAGGCTGCGTATGAATCCTTTTTTAAGCTCATGAGTCATGCTATTTAATTTTTTCAAATACAAGTCTAACAAATTTACTTTGAAAAGCTGTTCGAAGGATACGAGTACAAAAGCAGTATTTGGAAGGTTACACAGGAAGTACAATAAACTTCTAAGAAAGTTAATGATGAATATCTGTGTTTCAATGATCTTGTTCTAGCGGAGTTTTTTGTTTTATGACAAATGAAACTTGTTAACCATGAACTTGATGAAGGTTTTAGGTAATGAATAAATTTAAAATTAAAAAGTTTGCCAAGAATAGCTAAATAAGTTACGGAAGGTCAATGAAGTTTGTGATTAGCATGAAGTATTACTTTAAAGTACAAATGATACCTTGAAATGACAAATAATGCACTTAAAATGTAACATAAATATGAATTATTGCCAAGAAATTCAAGTCAAAAAAGTAAACTAGTAACATATGATTATACAGGTGATAACAATGATTACTAAGATTGTAGGTGCCTTTTTTTTTAATTAAATTCCAGAGGAAATAATTTCCTAGGTATACTTAGACCTCGTATGTGGGTCCATTGTACCTTCGTAGGTGCCTTACGAAATAAGAAGAAAATACAAAGACATCAATAAGACTCATTGACGTTTTTGACTTTTAGCGTTTACAGTGTCGTTTATTTATTTATTTCCCCTTAATATTAATAATAACATTTTAATTTTAAAAGCAAACATACATTATAAAAATTATAAACAATATCTAAATCTAATAACAAAGAAGTACAAATTAATGTATTTGTTTAAAAATACAATCAATTAATTTTTAATAGCCGCAAAAGCTTTGGCTTGAGCGCAGCTACGTATTTTGTTTGTTTTATATTTTCACCAGTGTAAATACAGATTGGTATTAGTTTGGTAATTGTTTTTCTTTAATTTGCATAGTTAAAAAGTATAATAAATAAAAAATAAATGAAAAAAATAATAATTTAAGTAAAATAGATTTGTTTTTAAAAATATTTAGTTACTGACTCTGAAAACTGTTTAAGAACCTCTTAGTAGCCATTAGAATACCAAGGTGCTTTGTTTAGGGTAACTACAACCGTAAACACAAGACGTACAAAAATAGAACTGACAATGCAATGGTCAGCAAATCAAAATAATGAACAGAAGAGAACGTAAGCTCATGTCCATAGATATATATTTTATAATAAATATATAGAAGGGATGCTAAATCCACAAGAATTAAATATAATCTTCATAAATAGTCAAGTCAGGGAAGAATTATTTTGTGCAATGTAAAACTCGGTTGTGTCAAGATAAGAAGGATGCTGGGAAAAGTCCGTATTTGATTTAGTACCATCGAAGGAGACTCAAACGAGTCCCGTTTATATGTTCTTTGTAAAGTTAAAATTATTAAAAATATATTTCGGTGAAACTATTAAAAATTGTGATAAAATTATTAAAAATATATCATGTCGTAATTATCAAGGCCTTCGGGCAGGGGCTTTACATAAAAAAATATTTATAATATCAATAGGATAAATTTTATAAGATAAAAAAAAAATTAGAATATTATTAGGATTTAAGGTTTTTACTATTATTTTGGTCTGGTACTTCAAATGCTGTTTAAGGGCATCGGGGATATTCCCTGCTATGTTAATTTCAATTTTTGCAAGGGATGTTACTAACTAACTAACCTTAGTTAGTTAGTTAGGAATTAGTTAGTTGCTATTTTTTGCTTCATTATTTGAAGCCTGACTTTGACCCTAGCTGCCAGATTTGATTACAGGGCATGACAGCCATTATTTATTAAATCATATCTAACAAAATATTTTAGTAGTATTATTTCTTTAAAAATAAATAAAATACAGATAGAGGGAAGAAGTACCTGGGGTTATTTATTCCACTGATTTACTTACTTTAAGTAAATGCGATTTTCAATTCGCAAAGCAGTTTTACTTTCATAACAAGCACCATAAATATTGATACCCGATGCAAAAAAGAAGTTGCCTAAAAGGCATTCTCTTTACATTTTCTCAATTACAAGAGGAGTAAGAAAAGGCAAAGCAAACAAAATGAATAAAATCACACAATAACTCACAAATATATCATTTCATTAAATATAAATAAAGAAACAATACATTTTTTTAATAAAAATATACTATTATATTTAAATAAGTTATTAGCTATGTTACTAATTTGTTAAAATGTGCTAAAATATATTAAAATAAAATATTTGCAAATGCCGCCATGTTGTTTCCTTCTAGAGTTTAATTTATATTGCAACTTATTATATCTATTAAATATAAAATTAACTGAGAAAATAAATAAATTTATGAGGTTTAAAGTAAATGGAGTATATGTAAGTTAAATAAATCCGGATAATAACATATAAAGCAAACTATTACGACAGATATGAACTTCTTTGATAAGATATATCTATAAAACACTCAATAATTCTCATGAAATTAAAAGGGGAAAAATAATAAAAATACCAAACTTGACCAAAGTGAAGTCTTTAAATGAAAGTTTACTAAGTCCTGAGAGAGAATCAGGACTTGGAAGGTAAGTTAACAAATCCATACAAGGGGGTCGACAACATGCCTGATAAGGAAGAAATAGTCTCAGGAGCTCCTTGATCCACATTATCTCCTATCATATAATGCTTTAGAGGACTTTACAAACCAAACTCTCACAACAACTCATACAGTCTGTCTGTATCCTTAATCATACAGATATTTCACAAAGAAGAATTTTTCTTTTTGTCTAAGTTATGAACTTGAGTAATGAAGGTTTTTTTTATGTCTGGTTAAGACAAATTGCTTATTATTTTTATTTTAGCACGAGGAGTAATGAGAAATAGTGAGTCAACAATATTAAGGACGAACAAAGACATTATTATTCAAAATGTTGTAAATATATATGCAATGATACTAAATATATGCAATAAAAGAAGAACTATTACGTCAACAAATAAGACGATAACTAAGGAGCATTGTTGAATTACTCTCGTTGTAGATGTTTGAGAAAATCAACAAATTAATGATATGTTAATATCAATAAATCAATTATTCCCTTGATATTTTTGTCAAGAAGAACCCCCTTTTATATTCTTTCTAAATTTCTTTAGTTTTTTTTTGACGACTGCTGCCAGAATAGCATAATAGTTCATGAATATCTACAATTTTTTCTTCCAGTATTAATAACTTTTCTCTGTATTTAATGTCTACACTACTTAAATAAAAGTTCTCAAAAAGTTTCTTTAAAAAACGAATGGTAGTAAAATAAAACAAAGGAACTTTTAAAAAATAAATGATTGCAGAGTTATGAAAGAAATAAATATTATCAGTGGCACTAACTTAAATCTTCACAATCTCCAAGTGAATAAAGATATGCTGTCCTATTTAAGTTGGCTACACTTATCAGTAGGGAGTTAAATTTTAACTCTATTTCTATTAAATAACACTTCATACTCTGAAAACCAGGCTGTAAATCTTGTTGTTTTCTCCCGATTAGAGGTAAAATCTATTTAAAAAAAAGATAATATACTTTTAAGATATTAAAATAGTCACAGATTAATCTAAACTTTTAATGTAGTTTATGCTTCATAATTTAATGGGAATATAGAAATTTTAAACAGAAAATTAATGATCATGTTGAAAACATATAACCATTAAATTTACAAAACAAATATAAAGTAAATAAACATGGTGGAAGATGCATCAACATTAAAACATAAAAATAAGGAGAAAACGTGGTCCTAGACTTTCAAAACATGGTCGCTACCTCCAGTAAATTTACTCGAGTTCAAATCCCCATTATTACTTAGGTAACCGTTACCCAAGTATGGTAATTTTATTACAACTTTTGGTAACTTAAAAAAGATAATTTAAAGGATATACGTAATATTAGCTATTTTGAAGAGTGCATTAAGTCTAAGAAAATGTAGACTACTAACAACATATCCTTGTTATTGTTTTCAAGCTATTGTTTTACATATATCATACATTTTTGTTACAAATATTTCTCTCTTGTGGGTTGGAAGAAATCTATGGATATGTCAAACAATAGCTTAATAAAAAAATACTAGAATATGGGGATATCAATATCTGATTTCTTCGGAGTCAATGCAGTTTTCAAAATAACTAATATTACGATATGCAATAATTTTTTTTAAGTGTTAAGAAAATAACCACTTTTGGTGATGGTAAACAAAGTAATTTAATAATTTCAGTAAGCAAACGTCAATTTACTAGGTGAAGAGTCCATTTGATATTCTACAACCATGTTTTCTTCATGTATTAGGAATTTTATGTTGGTTCGTCTGAAATGATCCACCCAATATACATTTTGGTAATTAATAATAAATAACTCTTAAAAAGAGATAACTCTTATTTATCCATAATATAATATAGATGAATAAATCTAGATATTTGCAATAAAACTATAAGCTGTATTTTATTCAGTCCATACATCAACATAACTATTTCTATTTAAACTATTTATTATATAAATAAAGGCAAAAAAATATTAAACTCTAAATAAAAAGTTTCAATAAATAAATTGAAAATCGGATATGAGATACCATATCAATTTTAAATTATTCAAAAAAAAGATTTTTAATTAAAATCTAATAAAAAGCATGGAATTCATTAAAAATAGTATCGTCTATTCTAAAATCGTTAAGTAAAACGTAAATTTAAAAAATGCATTCCAACCTCAATATCAATTAATTAAATTGAACATAAAATAGTCTAGAATTTATTACTTACTTAAAAAACAATAAAAAAAAAACTAAATTGTGTTGATGAAGAAAATGTATCGTGGATTCAAGTCTAAGGTTGATATAGAAAAATATTAATTTAAACCATCCATGCAAAAAGTACAAAAATATTTAAAAAAAATAGAAATAAAAGTAACTTACAGATATTACGATATATAAAATGAATGTAAAACTCTAATAAACATACCTAAAACAAACAATAAAAATATATAAATTAACAAAAAATATATAAATAAGAAGGTTTCGATGTCTAATTATTTAAGTGATTCTAAATGAGTGGCATGAAGATGAATCTATGTTATATTTTTTACAGAAATAATCTATTTATATTCTTGTGTGTTCTTTAGAACATGGTATTTAGCCATTTGGTCCATACACCATGGTATTGGTATTTCTTAAGAACATGGCAATTGAGAGCAGTCTGTACGGTAGAAACATTAGTTGTGAAAAACAATTGCAGCAACTGCATTACCCGTAAATAATTGACGTTTAAGAGTTGACTCTATTTAAGTTACTTTAGAGAGAATTACAACTGTTTCTGTTACCCTTCAAAACTTAATTAGCGTTAAAGAGTTGTCTCTACTGAAGTAATTTTAGAGAGAATCAAAATTACAAGTACAATAAAATAATTGACGTGTAAGAGTTGTCTCTACTGAAGTAATTTTAGAGAGAATCAAAATTACAAGTACAATAAAATAATTGACGTTTATGAGTTGTCTCTACTGAAGTAATTTTAGAGAGAATCAAAATTACAAGTACAATAAAATAATTGACCTTAGAGAGAGTTGTCTCTACTGAAGTAATTTTGGAAAGGTCACAACTACAAGTACAATAAAATAATTGACCTTAGAGAGGTTGTCTCTATGAAGTAATTTTGGAAAGAATCACAACTACAAGTACAATAAAATTATTGACGTTTAAGAGTTGTCTCTACTGAAGTAATTTTGGAGAGAATCACAACGACGATTAAGAGTAACCTCTATTAATCTTACATAGGAAAGAACGATAATACATACTTATGGTTCGCTAGAATAAGTTAAAATTGAAATTTTTTAAAGATCATCATAAATATTTTGACACTTTATAAAACAGGAACATTATTTTAGTGTCGCTTCATAACAAAACAGGCGTGTATTCACATATTTCTAAGAAATGTAGACAGTTAAAAAAATTCACTCCACAAAAATTATAATAGGAAGCGAAGAGATCGTATAATAATTAATATTAATTTAAATGATTGTATTATCTTTGTAAATTATGATAAAATTACAAAAATCATTTAAAAAGTCCTGGGCAGGTGGTTGAAATTATTTTGAAAAACGTTAAGTTCTTTAAAATAAAAAAAATGGAAAAAATGTAAAAATAAAAATACTAATAATAAATAATAAAAAATATTGGTAAATGTATAAAAATACCAATAAGATTTGGTATTAGTACCAATAGCTTTGCATTATTACCTTAATTTCTATTTATTAGAAGACAAGAGATTATTTAACTACAGAAACCTTTTGATTGTTTTTTGCAGAGTCGTCAGGCTGTCTCAAAACGTTTCACGTATTTTCTCGAGTTGACAAGCAATTATCAGATAATAACAGTAATTATCTCTGTTATCATTATATGCATAAAATGAAATTAATGTCACAAAATCCACTTCAAAATTTATTTTGCAAGTAGAGTCTGTTTGTTCCATGTATAAAGAACATAGCCGCATCTTATGATGTAAACTAACCTATAAATTATAATAGAGTATGTCTAGAAAAGGAGAAAACATTAAGATCTACCAGAGGTCAACTAAAAAGTGCTATATAGCCAATACTCGAAAATATAAATTTAACCTTTTCTTGAGAAAACACTGTTATCAATAAATTGTTATTGAACAATTAATCAAAATTACGCCACAACTTATTGACGTTATCATAAACAAACGAGAATAACGGAACACTAAAAGCAGGTTTGAAAAACAACCATGTACTTGAACTCATCAATCAAAATTTATGAGATATTAAACCTGTATTACGTTTTTTTAAGATATAAACCAAAGTAATATTTAATATTTAATGAAAAATATGGCCGGATATCAGTAAGATGAAGATGGTAATACGGGTAGGAAGCTTAATCCAATAAGCCAGTGATTACCCAAGGATGGATTACTATATTATAATCTGAATTAACATCTGGATATTTTAAATCCATTGAAGGAATATCCAACAAAAATTTTTAAAGATAAAGAAGGTACCTTAACATTATTTAAGAAGGAATCTTAATATTATTTAATATTTCTTTAACATTATTATTATAGTTATTATTATTTTATTATTAATAACAGATACACAAACAAACAATTTTTTTAATAATATGTTCACTATAATCAACGTATTTTTAGATTTTTTTTGTCTTTTTAGTGAATTTTCAAAGACAAAATAAACTTATGAGGATGGGGTCATTGAGAGGGGACACACTGATCAAAAATGTATATTATATATATATATATATATATATTATATATATTATTAAGTGTATGTGTATGCATTCGGATTAAAATGAAACTTAAAACAAAAATTAACCTTGTTTATGCTCAGAACCCTATAGTTGATTAAATATTTGTTATCATTAACCCATAATAAAGACTGCACAAACATTTCAAGAAATAAGAGCTTAAATTGGGCTGACATTTTTTACACATACTACTACATACATTCTTAACAAAAATACGAGGCTACATTATATGATCAGAATTAGTTCTAGTTTTATTGATTGACATATACAGTACAATGTAAAAAAATACGTTTATGACTTATACATATGAAAATTCGCTTACATTAATGACACTTAAATAAACCAGTATTATTACGTACCGATAAAGGACAACAACCATTTGGGCGCGAAGCGGCAAAGAAGTGGATGCCTCTTGTTTATAAACCATCGTATATATGCAAAGTATGATAACGAAAAATGCGAATCTGAGGTTTCACCTAAATTATCCATATTGTATGTCGGTAATCAACGTAATCAAGTGAGTTCACTTGACAAGAAGTAAAACTTGGGACAAAAATCAATCTTTTGTCAAGCTTTTCTATCTTTAAAATAGTTTTTATCACGTTATAACCGTCATAACTTAGCTATAACATTTTAGTGTGTGTTGGAGGAGAGTTGCTCTAGAGAGGGATATGTGGAGGATACTTAGTGATACATATGTAGAGACTTGGCTCAAACCGGAAAATTAAGTAATGTTTAGAAAATATTAATATGGTTAAAAATATAATTTTGAATATTAACATTACACATAATAAGCGAATGTAAACTAATTAAATATATAAATGCTTTATTTATAGTCTTAATAAGAAAATTAAATAGATGCATGCACTAGCATAATTGAAAATTAAAATTAGTATAAATGAAGTAGTTTACCTAATTATTAAAAAGTATATAATACATCATTATTCATTGAATCAATTAAAATAATATGGAATTAAATAAATAAAAAATAATAAATATAGCTTTTCAACTTACTAATTTATTTATAGAATCTACAACTCTAAAATTATTTTTAAGAAATATATCTATTGCATGTATGTATTTGTTTTACTTACTTATTTAAATAAGTGTGTTATTTATTTTATGTTATTGCTTTTAGATGTATATACTCTAATATTTACAAAATAAAATATAATGCATATAAATATATTAAAAAGTAATAAATATACTTGTAAATTTTGTCGTTCCTTTATGGAATCTACTAATCTAAAATTATTTTTAAGAACATATTTGTTGCATGTAAATATTTATTTTCTTACTTATTTAAATATTTTTTATGTTTGCTTTTTTATTTTATTGTTTTTAAATGACTCTTTTTTTGTTTAGTAAATTTAGGCATATCATTAAAATAAGTAATATACATTAGTAATGGACCGAAATTACCGTTATCGTGGTTTTAATATTACTTGCACGTAATAAAAATAATATTGTATTGCAATTTTAGTATGAAATAATAAACCATTTGTATTAAATCAAATTGGAAACACATTTATACACTAAAAATGAGAACTAACAATAATTTAGTATAGTATTAAGGTCTTCTTTAACCACTTAAAGCTGATTAGGTTAAGACCTAATTAGCTTTAAATTGTTAAGTTAAGTAAAATATGATTTATGGGTAAACTTGTTAAATTAAGAACCTAATGAATGGATTATTTATTTATTTATTACTTTTTAAAACAAGGCTCTTGGCCGCTCCGCAGATTTAACGCTATTTGGGGTCGGCACAGTATGGTCATGTTACCAGTTTATAATCGCATAATGCTCCAATATAAGCGAATTTTCAAAATATGTTAGTCAAATCAAGTGATCTGTTTAGTTTACATTAGTGTCCATGTCCATATAGCAATGGATAAAACCATTACTAATGCTGACATTTGTTAACATACATAGTACATATGTCATAGATCGATTTGTGTAACAAGTGTTATTTCGATCCGAGAAAACGTTTAAAACTTATCGTGTCCCATAGAAACGTCTATAGGAACAAAATCTCGTACATAATACAACACACACAGATAAATAAATAAATAAAAAATATATATATACATATATATATATATATATATATATATATATATATATATATATATATATTATATATAAATATATATATATATATATATATATATATATATATATATATATACATTATATATATAATATATATATATATATATATATATATATATGTATATATATATATATATGAGTGAATGTGTGTTCTTAAAATCATAAAACACAGAAAAATGTAAGTGTGTGTGTACATATTCTATTAAAAATTTTAGTGCGTGGTATTTAATACATAGCAGTCAATGATTAGAGTAAAGAAGGCAATCCGCAAAGATTATAAGTTCTTTGAAATATCATTGGAAAAAAATAAATTCATGAAATCCATACAATTCAAAACGTAATTCAACACAACGCAATTGTTTTATTTAAATGATGTTCCATACTAATTCTAGACTTCTATTTTTCTATTCTAGAAATTCTATTTTTTCCTAACAGTAAGTTTTTAAAGAGAGTTAAAAAGTCCTATTTATTAAAAAGGTAAGTTAGGTAATACTTCACTTCTGGAAAACAATAGTGTAACGGAAAAATAATAATAAAACAAGGCAAAAAACTCCAACAAAAGATAATAAATGATATTGAGAAAATAAAAGGAAAACGTGCACAAGTGTGAATGAGGAAAATGTCAAGAGCACATCGATCGCTTTTCCATAATTTTTCACTCTAACTGAATTTCAAACTAAGGGTTGAGAAAGTTTAAAACTAAAAATTTAATCAAGAAGAATAAGACTCAAGAAGTAAATTTTTCAAATTAGGATAATCGAATTTTTTAAAAAGGATATGAGCAGGTTGTGCTAAAGGATTCGACACGTGATTTCCTTGCCATGGGAGTTTCTACTTTTACATTTCTTTTTACATTTACATTCTACATTCATTTATACTGTATTGGTATATTTAGGAAAAGTATTGTGTTGATAATAAAAATGACAACTGGGAATAAAATTTATTTATTTACTATCTGAAAACGAGCAAAGCGAGTCTGAAGAGATACCGCAGTATATTTAATGATTTTTATACTCTGAAGACGAGTGAAGTGAGTCCATAGTAGTGAGGATGAGTGCAGCAAATCCGGCGAATACCCGATTATTTTTAACATATTTGTTACATAAATATGAAATAAGTTTATTTCGATTTTTTTTTTTTTTTACTTAAACTTGGTTAAGTAGTCAAAAATTAAGCTATGAAGGAGTAAATAGATACTTTTAGGAATAAACCCTTAAGCATTAACCGTAACACGAATAACTTTAAAATATAATCTTACAATTAACTAAAATAACTCTATTATTCTGAAACAAATGTAAAACAAATTTTCATAGAACACGATAAAACATCAATTCAAACTCTAAAGATTATATATAGGAGTCAAAATTCTTCACACTTTTTGAATAATTTAAGTAAAAGATAAAACATAATATAATATCAAGAGTGATGTTTTAGAGTTTTTTCTAACCTTTGATTTATAATTTATGGAAAACAAGATAGATTAAAGGTTTAAAACAGGTTACATTATCGATAGCTAAAAGGCAATTTCACAGCCAGTACCTGACAGGTTGGTTGTACTTTGAAGGATGAAAGTTAAACATTAAAGAAGATTTTCTTCTGGGATTTTTTTAGAAGAAGAAGATGAAAGTTATTCATCTTAATAAATTATCTCATGTTCACTTTAATGTTGATAAATATATTAAATAATTTATAGCTATCATCAATAAAATAAATTTAATATGAGCAAATATGAAATACTTCAAATTAAATTTTATGGCTGAGTAAGCAAAAGGAATTTATAAATTAGAATTAATTGAAGAATCAGCTACCGTCAATATTTGCTGTTCGAAACAGCAACCTCGTTGATTCTTTGCTTGTTCAACTTGCGGTAAATGTAACCTCTTCACTTAGAATTTACTTAATTCTAATTTAATTAATTTTAATTAACATACAAATCATGTTGTCGATCTTATACTTTTAAGTTGAACACAATACCTCTAAAAAGATGTAAATGCTTAAAAGTAAAAGTTTAAAATAACCATAAAGTTAATGGAATTTCAACGTATTAAGGGAAACAAGAAAGATGTAGAATGATGTTGGATGTGAAGTTAAAAGGGACTAAGATAGGATTGAGATAAAAATTGATAAGCAGATGGTCCAAATAGACAATAGAATACGGTCCATATAGTCTACCAGATATTGTCTCAACGAACAAAAGAAATAATCACTGAAGGCGAACATTACTGGCGCCTATAATACCTGGCGAAAAAGGTTTGAAAAGAGAAGAAACGAAGGTAACATTATGAATAGAATGACACACAATACTAACCCCTGCGGTACACCAAAATACGTAATATTTTAAATCAACCCTACTTTAAAGAAAACCTCATAAATAAAATTATTGTCGTTCATTTTATAAAAACAGAATCCTGTGGGTGGCATCAACACAAAGCACACCACCAAATTTATTTATTTATTATATTATGTAAAGAAATCTAAAAGCATTCTACCCTCGTTTCAAAAGAAAAATTTAAAAGTATGCCACAAATTCAGCTATTGTCTATTGCTTGAACAAAACAATAATGTGTTAAACACAATACTAAACAAAAAAGAGGATTTATTAATTTTTAGGATTATAGTGATGATAAAAATAATTTAAATTGATTAAATGAGAATTAATTTGTAATTTTAATCGTTTTATTATTATCTACGATAATCATTAGATTAACTTGAAATTCTAAACTACATTATTAAAATTAATGTTATCTATTACAAAGTATATCATCATATCCTATTTATCTTGGCATGTTTAAAAACATACGATTAAAATTAGGGCCGAAATTTAAGGATAATTAAAGTGGTCTGAAAAATAAGCGTTCTCAACTTGAAACAAATCGCATCAAATTGAGGCAATTACTAGCTACATAAGATTGTTGAGTGTGAAACTTCATGGCAAATGAAACATATTTTTGTTCTTATTATAAGCTTAACAAAATATTACGATTAAGAGCGTGAGAAATCAACTAATTTGATATAATTGCTCTTTAATATAACATAGAACACGATTATTCAATTGGATTATAAAATAAATTATCAAATGATATATTTTTGATTACAGACCTATCAATTTTCAAATTATTTAAATATTGCAATTTAACCCAATGTCAAATTCAATCTTTATGTGGCAACATAGTAGTGGGCTTATAATTAAATAATCAGTAGCAATAAAATCATAGTAATATTATTTAGTTGAAATATGTTATTGCTAATAATGCGGTGTCACTCTCTTCACTTATTTTTCACTGTGTTGTTATTATATCTTCCTTCATCAATACTTTACCAAAAGATTGTTTAATACATTTAAATAGCCGAATAATTAATATACAATTCATTCTAATTATTTCAAATTGCATTTTAATGGTATAATTGTTATACTATTTAAATTTAAACAGGGTCAAGTGTAAAAGTATATTCCACACAATATTATGAAACGACACAAATTTAAAACAAGTAAGATAAGTTTACATGATGCAACTAAAACCTATAGAGGATTTACCCAATTATGGACATGGAAACAGGATTCCAATTATATGTTATTCGGGGATTGAAAGCGAATAATAGGAATACAAGAAGTTTCCTAAACACTGTAATCAAGTTGAATATGTGTGTTAAAAGAATAATAATACTATATTTTATACGGAATTTAAATTGAAAAAATAAAACCAGGCAGTTGATTTAAATATGCCCGGTAGGGGGTATCAATATTAATATGAATTATACATCAGAGACTACTGTTAGCAAGCATATCGTTAAATTTAAAATTTAAAAAATATAATTATGGAAAATTATTAAAGAAAGTCTAATAACGAAACTTGAATTAAAATTGACAGCGTGAATTGAGCTTGTTAAATTATAATTTTTAAATGGGATAGAAACTCAAATAGAAGTAATAGTAAGAGCAGCACATTGTGTTAAAAAAATACACATTGTGTCCTGGACTAATTACTCGTGTACAAAATGAAAAAAATGAAACCTCATCGAATTATTTAATACAATTATATGATAGAGTCCTGCGGTTGTAGTAGTAATATATTAGGATGAGGATGTATCCCTAAGCAAATAGGACACGTTGTTCTCCTAGAGAGAAATACCAAGAGTGTCTTACAGATTGTTAATAAACAGGAGAATATGTCTTTAAGAAAGGGAAGAAAGCTTTTCTTCCATCAACAGCAAATATGCGGGTATGGCGAGAAGAAAAATCCTTACCCTCTACGAGTAGAGAGGGGTTTTCTCCTCACCACACCTACACATGGGGCAGTTCCCTCTGACTATAGTACTTCAATACAAGACGATTGAAACTAGAGAGAACTGCCGAAGTTAATTTAGTCAAATTATCAAATAAAATTTAAAAAACTGAGAAACCCTATGTGACACTAGTGTTTTATTTTAGGCTTTTTATTTCTTTATTTATATTATTATTATTATTTTTTTTTTGTTAACCTGTTAAATATAATTCTTATTATAGTAAAAAATGATTAAAATAATGCATTATACGCAGTTCATTTGTTATTAAATTGTAATACTGGAATTTCAAGGAAATAGTATTTCTTTGTATCAAAGAGTTCAATATATGTTTTGGTTTTCATGTGGCTTTCAAAACTAGATCAAGACTAATCTTTTTTATTCAACGTTGGTATTCACCACACGCCCAGTTTGAAGGTACTTCAACCTTCCCAGCATCATCTAACTCATGCCTCATAGCATTTAACATCTAAAGATTCGGATATTATTAAGTATAAACAAAATTTACCAGAATTTCATTGGTATAAATTATACCACTTTATTATTATAAGAATTAGTCTCCATTTATTATGAATTAATTTTAAAATTATCATACCAGCAATAATTACAACATAATTTGATGAACTACAAAAAATATTTAAAAAAAGTCATATTAAAAAGGTATAAGAAAATCTATAATATGAAAAATAAAACAATAGTAGGATAAAAATGTATCATACATAAAACAGTGTCATTAAGTGTCATACTAAAAAATTATTACGAGAAAATAATGTTTACATGCATTAACCTTTTTCAAAAAAGTAATTATTATTTTTTGGAAGTTCCCTTTTTGGAAAGAACGACCTTGTCTAATAAATGCAGCCCACATTAGATAAAATAAGAAAAAGTAGCTTACAAGACCAGATGCTAAAACAAAACAGAAATTGTCCTCCATCTTACCAAATAGAGTAATCTTCAAGGAGAATGGAAAAATGGAACTCGTGATAAATTACTTTATTAAGGCATTAAAGCAAAATACTTAAGAATAAGATAACATAAACAAAAACATATAGCTATATAAAGTATAACAAAGGCAGCCAAAATATTGATTATCCATTAAAAAAACAAAACTTTTGCTTCCTTTTAATATTTTTTTTGCGAAGATGAAGAGAAATACGTTTTGTTTCATTAATGACACTGACAAGGGTGGTTGCAGGTATTACTGACAAGGCTCAACAAGGTAAATCAAATTGTACGCTCATTTAGATCTTAACTTCAACGTTTTTAAATTTTCGAGCAGACCGTGTTCTGCCGAAGCAAGTAACACCTAGCTGAACAGGCATTACTGTTCAGCTGAGATAATATAAATCAAAGGATTGTTAAACACTCGGTTAGTTTGTCTCTAATCAACTCCAGGAGACTCGTAATGATTATGGCCAGAGAGACCAAAATGACAAGACATAACAAGAACAAAACCTCTTATTATTATTTATAGCTGAGAGAGCTAAGTAACTAAAGTTACCATTAGTTACCTAAATAATTAGTTTACCTGATTGGGACCAACCAAATTTACCGACGATAACATTACGCTTCTACATGAACAGAACTTTATACGATGACTGAAGAACAAGACAGATATAGCATTTCTCAATGAAAAAACTGATGTATCTTCTTCACCACTATTCAAGAAATTAAAAAATATAACAGAAAAATAGTTAGACTTATTAATTCAACCATTGTTATCTTAACTACGGTTATCCTAAAATTAATCTTTAGTTTGTTGTTTTAGTTAAATTTCTTAACACTGTGTTATTAGATAGTTTAAGCCTGAAGATGACCCAAATGGGAACGAAATAATTATTGCTTGATAAATATATTCGCTTTATAGAACTGAAGTATTAAATTTTTCTTTAATTATGTCGTTCTATAAGAAATATGTTTCTCTTTACAACAAGGAGCTAGGTAACCTGAAGTTTCTTTTCATTTAACCTGTTTCACTCAAAGATGCAGATAGGCAAAATAAATTATAGGAAATTGCTTAGAAATAATGTAAGGAAAACTTTTACATCTAGAAGTTACATTACAAAAGCCTGTAACATCAGTTGAAGGCTATAATTTTCGACTGATACATTTTTAGTCAAAAATTATAAAACTAGAATTCAGAACTACACATCCTGCGAGTAGTTCTGGACCTGTAGTTCAGTAAGTTGAATTCTGTGGCCACACAGAACTTAAGTCAAGTAAAAATAGTGAAGAATATTAATACTAAGCAAAAATAAAAGAAACAAGATAAAAAGAAAACAAAAGTAAATGGTTTAAGAAGAGAAAAAATTAAATTAAACAAAACAACTTAAAAATGCAAATTACAGCTTATATAAAAAGCTATATGTCAAAATGTTTAACGACAGTCAGAATGATGTAGGCAAGATCAAATATTTGTTACAATTAAATATTTGAGTCCATTGTTTGAAACATCGAACCATCAGTGATTTATAACAAAACAAAAACAAAACTCTTTATAAGGTATTATAAATTATTTCGTTCGCTCATATAAATCTATCATTGCGACGTCAAGATATAAATGGGAGATAAAAGTTATAGTTACTTGGCAAAGTTTAAATCATACAAAAACAACGATACAAAAATTATGAACAGGATATCAAAATTCTATTGTGATGAAGTTTATTTAATCTCGGGTTAAGGCACAATAAAATTAACTCAGATACTAGTTGCTAAAACACTTGTTCTGTAGTATGCTTGGCTTGATCCTTTGTTCGAAAAAGAAAAAGACATGCATTATTATAGTTATTTCAAGATTATATAAGGATGTAAAAGAAATAAGATCATAGTATTACAATATAAAACATTATTTAAGAAAATACACAACTTTCACAACAGTATATTTTAATTTTAAAATAAAAAAAATATTTATTATAAAATAATTATTTATTTTTTTTATTTATTTATTACATAATTTGTTAAAAGACCTTATGGTCTCATACAAATTTCTTACAAAAAAAACATTTTTAAGTAAATAAAAAAGTAAAACAACAAGGAAATAAACTAAAAAATAAAGAAATTATATACTTTTTGACCAAAAGCTGTTGCAAGAGAAAGTGACTAATGAGTATTTAGAAATTAATTATAATAGAGAAGATATTATTTAAGCTATAAAACAAAGAACAATTGATAAAAATAATAATACATTATATATGTACATACATACATATATAAACATAAACAGAAACACATACATAAAATGAGCTAAATGAAGTTAAAAAGAATAAAAAATTGAGAGAAAAAACTTTTTTTTTTATTTTATTTATTTTTAATTTTTTTTTGTAAATAAGAGCTTTTATTAAATTTCTAGATATTTGTTTTTCTAATTTATAAATAACTGTTATAAATAGTTTTATATTTTTTTTAAAAATAATTCAAATCTATACATTTAGTTGTTTAATTTCAAATTAAAAGATAAATAAAACCATGTATAGTATATTTATATTAGAAAAGGATAGGATAGTTAGATTGCAACAACTTCTGTCATTACATAAGATTGGCGCTATACACTTCAATAAAGAATCCAGTTAATAGCATTAATATTAAAGATAGTTAGTAAACTTTATTATAAAGTAGTATTGATATTGGATGAATAGAAAAGATTACAATAAAAAATTAGAAGAGTAAACAACATGAGAGGCGAAAAACAAAGAAATAAAAAATGCATATACATATAAGAACAATTGAGCAAAACAAAAGTAAGGTAGAGTTAATTTTCACCGAGCTGAAAAGCTCTTAAGCACAAGGCATTAATAACAAATTCAAAAAATATTTTTGCAGCTAAAGGAGTGCTGGGATTGAGCATTTGATCATAATTGTTGATAGAAAAGTAGTATCTAGAGTTTGGGTTAAATCTTAAACTTTGGTAAGCTGTACACTCTAACAAGAAATGGGCCATGCTCTCAGGCTCACTGCGGTTGCAGAGTTGGCATAGTTCAAGTGGCTTTAGTTTATGAACATCTCCATTATAATATACTTGAGCAACATAATTGTTAGAAGCTCTAAGTTGGGCTATAATGTAAATTATCCCCTTTGGGGCACACAACAATAAATAGTTAGAAACTTGTTTTAATGGCAATGGGTATTGAAAAAGGTTAGAATAATATGAAGCTGAAAGCTTACTGTAGTCTTTTTGTTTCAAATAACATTCGTAATCAAATAAAATTTCATGAATGTTATTAGAAAATTATTGGATTAGTTAGTAATGAAGACCAGGCATCGAGATGACCACTTAGACAGAAGTAATTTTTTATTTGAGAGGCCCAGTTGTATTTACTGAATGAATTACCAAAACTTAGGGTGTACAATCTAACAAAGCAATTTTAGGTAATCTATCATCTTGCATTTGAAGAACCTTTGCCAACCAATTGAGGGCAAGTTTAAAAATGTTTATGATAGAGGAAGAACTCCTACTTCACTTCTTACAAAGTACCCTGCAGTTGACTTAGGCAAATGAAGTAATTTTTTAAAATAACGAACTTGCACGGTTTCAATTTCATCACCATGCCGGAGGGCCCAAATTGGGCAAGCGTAGAGAACTGTAGTTTTAACAATTGAGTCATAAAGGCGTTGCTTGGCCTCCCAGTCTTTTATACCAGCTGACAAGGACCAGCTTAAGACTCTACTAGTGGCAATGTGCCTTTACATACAGCACTCTGGACAGCTTTATGAAATAAACCGGAGCTCGAAAAAGGCACGCCTAAGTAGGTGTATCTATCAGTCACTTCTATGCTTTATTATCATAATAAAATTTATATTTCTTTAAATTTATGTGACCTTTATGAAAAATAACTACTTTAGTTTTTGCTTCATTGACAACGAGCTTGAATTTTGAGCAGTATTCGTACAGGAGTCTGAAGATCTTATTAAGATCTATTTGAGACTGTGCAAGTAGGATAAGATCATCCGCAAAAAATAAAACAATAATATCTTTCAAGCCGTTAATATCAAGGCCCACACACCCATTAGCCCTCAGAAAGTCTTCAAAGTCAGAGATGAACAAGGCAAATATTATTGGGCTTAAAATTTCACCCTGTAACACCCCTTCATTAATTTCATTTTTTTTGGAAAATTTTGACCCCACCTTCACCCTCATATGGGCTTTATCATAAAGATCTTTGACTGTGTAAAGCAGCTTGGGACTCCACCCAAGTTCAATTAACTTTGTCCACATATAGGGGTGGAAGAGGGAGTCAAAGGCCCTTCTGAAATCGATAAATCCACAAAAAACCTTTCTTTTAGGAAGTCGAAGGTGTATATTAATTAAAGCATTAAGTGTAAATAAGTGATCCAAACAACCCCTACCAGGCCTGAACCCTGCTTGATTTTCAGGTAAAATATTATTAAGATCAATCCAAGAAAAAATTCTAGCATAAAGAATGCTGGTAAATATTTTGGCTATACAGTTCAGTAGGGCTATGCCACGGTAGTTATTTGGATCACTTAGACTTCCTTTTTTTGGAATCATACACATCGAAATTTCACCCCAAGAATCAGGAACTGTTTGAGAGTTAAATACTTTGTTATAAAGATTCTGCAGATACACAAGGCCATTAAGTGGCAAAAATTTAAAAAATTCATTAGGTGTTGAGTCAGTACCTGGAGCTTTAGAACATTTAAGTCTATTAATACTTTGAATAACTTCAGTGATTGTAATACTGGAATCTAAAAATTATTAGAAACTAAGGGGACAGGTATTGGCTCAATACTTTTAGGTTTAGCTATACTGGTATAGAAAGTTTCCCAATCTTGGCATGAAAGAACTGATGCATTAACTACTTTATTCTTATAAATGTTTAATAGATTCCAAAAAGTTTTAGAATCCTTGGCCTTTACAAGTTTTTCATGATAAGTTTTGTTATAAATTTTCTTCTTTATTCTGATAAGCTTTTTGTAATTTCTTTTGGCAATTAAATACATATTTTTTTCATTAACAGCAAAGTTGGCAGCTTTTGCTTTCTTTAGGTAGTATTTAAACATTTTTCTAGCAATATAGCATTCTACATCGTGCCAAGGTTTCCAATTAGACTTTTTAGTAAACATTACTCTAAACATTCCTAAGTCAAATGCTGTTTCTTTTATTTTAGAGATTAACATATTATTAATTAAGGTGGTATTGCTGTTTATGAAGTCCAAATCATTGGGTATATTAGATATAATAGCATGACTATAGGTCTCAGAGAGTTCAGGAATCCATTTAAGATATTTAGTCTTGTCTCTATTGCTAACAGTGCTAGTCTCAGAACTCAATAATGATGGTATGTTAAGATAAGATGACAGGGAAGTGATCTGACAATGAAAATTCATTATAAACAGACAAATCATTTATTAAATAAAAAGAGCTGATTTTGCTCCATACCAAATCTATAACACTTGATCCAATTTTATTAAGAAAAGTAAACTGGGCCGGGTAGTCGCTCTTACTTCTACCATTAATCAAAACAAATTCATTTTGCTCCATAAAAGTTACAAACTCTGAACCTTTTTTATTACATGTTGTATCTAGAGATTTTCTATCACAATATAGATTACTACAGTCAATAAAATTTTTGGGAAAAGAGTTGGCTTCACCAACTCTTAAGTTAAAATCACCAGAAATAAAAAAATCATAGTCATTATACCTTGCAATGACTTCATTAATAATAATCTGTAAGTAATCATATATACAGTCTAAGTTGAGAGAAGGTTTAAAATAAATATAGCCCACAACGATATGAATATTCATATAAGATAAGGCAATAAATATCCACCAGTCGCACTGATGAATAATATTGACATTACTTATCCTTTTTGTTACATAAACAGCTATCCCTCCACTTGCCCTTCCCCGGGTTTTGTCTTTTGTTGCTGGGCTAAAAAAACTCTGATAATTTAGAAGAAATTTAGGTGACTTAGATGGATTACTGACTAGCCAAGTTTCACTAAAAAAATAAACATCACAATCAGGCAGGTCTGCATCATAAAGATGAGAGAATCCCCACATTCCAGAAGCCAAAGGTAGCTGATTGCTATGGTGAATCAACTCTTCTTTTCTTATCAAGCTGAACACAAGTTGAGTCCTGAGTTGTGGGTGTAGTATCGGGTAATTTAAGTTGTAGCCAATTTAAAATAGAACCATTTTCTGAGGTATTCTTTTGACCATTATTGTTGGTGGTATTTTTCTTTGCTAAACCCTCACTAACTAAATTAGATGAATTACCAATAGCAGAGCTAGTAACCGGCAAATGCTGATCATTATTATTGACCATGTTAGTGGTTATATTATTAGAGCCCGTTCCTGGTGTTGAACCATCAAGTTGAATTTCATTAGAACTACCTGGTTTATCGTTGCTGACCAAAATATTCATTTTTTCTAAATCTTCAATGCCATATGCTTGATTGTTTATGTAAAGTTTATCATAGTTAATGGAAGCTGCTAAGTTAGCAGGTCCTACTGATTTCAAGTAAGGAACAGTAGTTTCCTGCGCTTCCATATTTCATCCGTGTATTCATAAGAGACTGATATTCCTGTGCCCTTCAATAGCTTAGCTTTGTGCATGACAGAGTTCTTAGTAATGCTTGAAACAAAGGAAACTAGTACAGGTCTAGCAGTTCTTTCATTCTTGCCAATTCTCCTTACTATATCGATTTCACGGACACTGATATCAAACGCCATCTTATCTCTTAGTACCGTTTCTAAAATATAAGCTACAAGTGCATCTTTACTGGGTGTATCAGTTTCAGCTATGCCATAAAATAATAAATTCTTGGACAAGCTATTCCTGTCTAGCCTACTTACAGTTTTTTGCATGGTAGTTTGTTTAGAAGAGATGTCTAAAATTCTTTGTTCAGAAAGAACCAGTCTTTCTTGAAAACCTTCTACGGTGGTTTTAACAGCGTTTACTGCTCCCGTGTTCTTTGATATAGAAGCTTGAATTTCAACCATCATGGACATTAGATCTTTGTTGGTAATGTCTTTTTCTTTAGAGCCCATGGTAGAATAGGTAGTATTAAACCAACCACTTACTTTAGGGACTGAGCCGTTGTCAATTATTTTTTGATACACATAAGATTTGATAAAAACAAAACACTTTTCTTTCTCTTTTCTTGCAAATATTCTTCTTATTTCTCTTATAACTTGGACTTGAACACAAAAAAGAAGAGAAAAAACTCTACTAATATCAAATTAAGAAGGGCATTTTCAAGGTTGCGAGTTTAACAGTGATAAGAAAAACATAAACTTTTCCTAATTAAAATAAATTTAATACTCCACAGATTTCACTTATTAGCCGAATGAGCACAATTTATTAATTAAAAAAACGAATGAAATTATTTTTTCACCAAAAAATAAATAATATTCTCAACAAAAAAATAAATACGGGAGCCGTGTGATAAGCGATGTTAGTATCAGCCGGTGCGCGCGCAAAAAAACCATTTTGAGTTATAAAAATAATTATAACCAAATGCAATAATAAAATCGACTGTAGTTTATTACTTGTTACTTTCTTTCACCTATTACTGTAGAAATAAGGTGGCATTGTGTTTATCGTGCTCTATGCATAGAAATTATTACTAAAAGGACCATCAGTTAAATTGTGAAACATCGAAAAAGTAACCTAGCCGCCTTTGATTATAATACAATCAAATAATCAGAACAAAATTACAGTAACTTATATAGGAAAATGTTAAAAATACAAATTAAAACACAAACAAAGTGCGGGAAGTCAAAATCAATTGATTTATTATAACCTTAACTTAATCTTGTAGTAGGTTTCAATTAGGTTACACAGAGCCCCCGAGCTCATTCGTTTCATACGAAACGAATGAAGTAAATTGATTATACTATACACAACATGAATAAAGGAAGTACGAACGAATGAAAAGTAAATAATGAAGGTACTATGCCACAAACATGAATAAAGGAAGTACGAAACGAATGAAGTAAATATGAAGGTACTATGCACAAAATGAATAAAGGAAGTACAAAAAGAATGAAGTAAATATGAAGGTACTATGCACAACATGAATAAGGAGTACGAAACGAATGAAGTAATATTGAAGTACTATGCACAACATGAATAAAGGAAGTACGAAACGATGAAGTAAATTTGATAATACTATGCACAAAATGAATAAAGAAGTACGAAACGTAATGAAGTAAATATAACGGTACTATGCACAACAAGAATAAAGAAAGTACGACACGAATGAAGTAAATATGAAGGTACTATGCACAACATGAATAAAGGAAGTACGACACGAATGAAGTAAATTATGAAGTACTATGCACAACATGAATAAAGGAAGTACGAAACGAATGAAGTAAATTTGATAATACTATGCACAAAATGAATTAAGGAAGTACGAAACGTATGAAGTAAATATAACGGTACTATGTACAACAAGAATAAAGAAAGTACGAAACGAATAAAGGTAAATATGAAGGTACTATGCACAACATGAATAAAGGAAGTACGAAACGAATGAAGTAAATATGAAGTACTATGCACAACAGAATAAAGGAAGTACGAAACGAATGAAGTAAATTTGATAATACTATGCACAAAATGAATAAAGGAAGTACGAAACGTATGAAGTAAATATGAAGGTACTATGCACAAATGAATAAAGAAAGTACGAAACGAATAAAGTAAATATGATGGTACTACAACATAATAAAGGAAGTACGAACGAATGAAGTAAATTGAAGGTACTATGCACAACATGAATAAAGGAAGTACGAAACGAATGAAGTAAATATGAAGGTACTATGCACAAAATGAATAAAGGAAGTACGAAACGAATGAAGTAAATAAACGTACTATGCACAACATGAATAAAGAAAGTACGAAACGAATAAAAGTAAATATGATGTTACTATCTACACATGAATAAAGGAGTACGAACGATGAAAGGTAAATATGTTGGCACTATGCACAACACAAAGAAAGAAGCACAAAACAAATGAAATATTACATGAAAAACAGGGGTAATGAATATTAATAAACATCCAAAATATAATCTGATCAATTATTTTATTACCTTTTGAAAGTTGAATGGTCCTATTAAAACCTAATATTTTATAGATAATAATAATAAATGCTTTTTTTAAAGTCACTTATAAAGAACTTAATATCTGAAATAGAAAGATTATAAAAACTAATCAAAATGATTTCATATTAATGACCTGTAATAGGTAGCAACTTCTTCATATATTTCGAATAAGTTTTGTACAAAAAGAAACAATAATAGCTGGAAGCAAAAAAGATATAAAACATCTCGAATTAGACGCGTACATGCATTTGAAAATTCTTAATTTATAGCTAGCGGGTATTATAATGGTCCAAAAATGTATTTATACAAATTCATTGTATAATTTATCGCAAATCTAGATGAGGTTCAAGGTCACGTGATTTCTTTTTTTTAGGAACGCTATGGAATAATTTAAGGATGTACCTTAAAGGTATAAATAAATAATAAATTTTAAAAGTGCGATATATTTTGCGAAAACAACTGACACGAAAATAAAGAGTAAATTTTAAACTTCTAAGAAATATTGTTTATGCCTAAGGGTGTAAAAAAATCAACGAAAACAATGCCATAAAAAGATTTTAAAAAATATACAAACTTGCCTAATTTCAAGGCTAAATCTAAATAGTATTAATATGATATAATATAGATAACATTAATAATATAATATATATACCGATGAAAAAAATGCTGGCATTACTTAAAATATATCGTGTACTCGTTACTAGCTATAAAAATTGTACCGGGAAATGAAAAATAATCGTTTACCTGATTAATAGAATTTTGAAATTCTGATTAAGATTTATATATTTTCTTAAAATACCTTTATTACATAAAAAAATATTATCAACAGTATAACAAAATAAGGTATTATTAAGGCTACCTCTTTGCCATAAAGCTTGCGCTTACCTGCCACAATACCTGACCAAGGATCTTGAATAAGGGGATGACACAGCAAGGAACTTTTTTTGACCCCATGAATGTCGTATTCTATAGAGAAATAGGAGCAAACTTATTATTCTAACATGAGGCTAGACTGATAGGAGAATAGTTTGGAATTTATAAGTAATCAAATAAATAACATAAAACAGTCATGATACTCCGTCTGAATTATTTAATTATTTTAACCGCCGCAGAGACAACTAACAATACGAATAAAGATTAAAGATACTTTTATTACTTTTTTCAGCATTTTCAGTTTTTATGACTGTTGTTTTCAAACCGATCATAAATCAAACTGCAGACTTAATGAAAGAACCCAATAAGAAATAGTTGTTTCTCTTTATATGCTACAATAAAACATTTTAATAAATTAATTTATCAAAACTCTTATTTGCCTGTTAAATAGTTAATTATTTTTAAGGTTTAATTGGCACTGCGATGAAGAACCATCACAAAAAACGTGGATCTAATTTAAGCCTTAATTATATTAATAACAAGATATATCTAATATCATACATATTATATACAAGGTATACATCGATATATCTATACAAGGTATCAATAACATGCCTTTTAAAAGAAGGGTTTCATACCAATTAACAATATTAGGTTGAAAGGTTTTAATACTGTTGAGCCTGACAGACAAAAATAACTTTGTCTATTAAACTTCAAACGAAATGTTCGGCCATAAATGAAATTTTTACATAAAATGTGGAAAACAACAATAATATGTGATATTATTGTTTACATTCCATAAATGTGAGTTAAAAAAATGGAAAAACTTAATTAACAAAATTTGTTGTTAAACCTCAGCAAATTTTATTACTTCTAAAAGAAAAACATTTTTACCAATAAGACATTACTTTCAATATTTTATTCCAAAACGGAAGAGACTTGTTTGTTCTCATATTGACCCTGTGTAAATATTTGAATTGGATCCAAATTATTCATTAGATAGTTTTTGATTAGTTATTTAGCTTCGGAATTAGTTACATGGCGAGGGGAAGTTAGCTCCATTGCTCTTTATAATTATGTTTGTATATAATTAGACCAGGGAATGATTAATTAAAAAGATATTAATATTTTGTATCGATCTACGTCATAGGTATTTGTAATGCGCATTAAAAACAACAAGAAGTATAAACTAAGAGAGAGAGGGTTATTATATGAAAAATTACAAGTTACAGTGTCTCTATCAAAAACACATATTTGAAGTCTAGAAGCGTAAATTAATTGAGATAAAAAAAAAATCTGAAAATTTGAAATAAAAAAAAAATTTGAATTATTTAAAGAAGAAAGCCAAGTCATTCCTAATAAGCACGCATAAAAGGCCTTAATGGTTTCATTATTAGCTGAGTCATTCCTAATAAGCAAGCATAAAAGGCCTTAATGATTCATAATTAGCCTAGTTATTCCTAATAAGCACGTATAAAAGGCCTTAATGATTTCATAATTAGCAGAGTAATTCCTAATAAACAAGCATAAAAGGCCCTAATGATTATTTCACTTTGTAGATTGGACAGCATGCAAAATTATATAATAATATGGTTGTTCTGTATCTTAAACACGAAACGTACAATCTTGCAGTGCAACCTGGAGCTTAAATAGCACAATACTTTACGATGCGTTATAATGGCCAAGTCACAAAGTCAAATCATCAAGGCTTTTATGCTTGTTTATTAGAGCACTTAGTACTAGGCTCTCTCTAAGGGCCTAAGTTACCGAGAGTAACTAAAAAACTAAATAAAAATCTTTGTCAAGCATATAAACTCTAATAATTTGATACTACCGAGTTTTGAAAAACATGAATAGTTGACACAATATATATAATATTATATATATATATATATATATATATATATATATATAATATATATATATATACACAATTATATATTGTGTCATAAAAAACTCTACTAAGAGCATGACCACTTCAGTGCTAATATTTTTTATTCGTTAACATATTAAATATTGTATTATTTAACTTAAAACATTTCAAATAGTAAAATAACTAAAATGCTTTTAAGAGACAAAATATATAGTTTTCAATTCTATCAAAAATGTTTCAGCAGGTTAATGAAGCAAATGTTACAAACATTCAAATTTCTTAACTTTCAAACCTCATTTTCTCCTTTTTAATTAATTATTTACGATCGATTTAAGTTCATAGTGCAGATAACAACGTAAAGTTTAACAATCTAAAATTATATCAAATCATCTCTTGCGTTTATTAGTTTTCGTTGAATCAGTGAACAAGTAAGGGCAAACAAGAAAACAAGCAGAGAAAAACCAGGGCCGAAATTTACACCAAAATCTTTAGGAAATTTGGAAATTAGTACCTAAATCTTTAGGAATTTTTAAAATTAAAATCAACCAGCGATTCCTAATCGTAATAGACTTATCTTACAGCAGAAAATCTGAACAAAATTTTTGTTCAGCAAAAATCTTTGCACCACCAAGCAAAAAACAAAAAGTTTCCAGCAATAAGCAAATCCTTAACAAATAAAAATATATTCACTATATTTAGAGCAAAATATTCCAAGCAACTAAAGTTGTTTTAAGTGGCATTTTAAAAACTGAAAAGATCAAAGGCTCAATATAAAGGGACTAATTACCCATAATTATAACCCTTCTTAATAACTATAACGCCTTTAAACAAGACCTATAATAAGACTAAGTACTCCGTATAAAGGTATAATTCATGTCGAGTTAGTCGGACATAATTGACTAAGCCAGATGACTACTGGGTCGGGTACTTAAAGTAAAATTATAAGGTTACTTAGTTTAGTGAACGTTTAATACGAAATAAGAATTTATGTCAAATTAACTGCGTTTAATGTAACTTAAAAACTTTAATATCCGTGATTAAACTTTTAATGATATGCATAACGATGTATAGAATGCATGTGAAGAAGCAAGATTTTCCTTAACTTGTTTTAAACTTGTAAACGAAGATAACTGTTTGTTTCACAATTTTAAGAAGAAATAAAACATTGCAATGAAAAAAATTTATTGCTAACTAGTATCATCGAGTGTTGAATTAAAACGTCAAAATTCAAGCTATTGTACTCATAAAATAGGTTAGCAACCTCATAAAATAAGGTTGCTGTTTTAGACTTTGCAAAATAGGCAAACACATAACAACTAAAGTTACAATAAAAATAATTCTTTGGGTCGAGTCTGTAAGAGATATATAAAAATATGATTTATAAATATAGATAACAATAAAATAAATGAAAAAGGGTATTATAAAATAAAATAAATTATAGGGAAGCTCTGTTTGAAACAGGCTATCGATTTACTATGGTAAAGACATTTAAAATTTATTGTTACATTATTTTAAAGTTTCACTTATATTATAACATTTAAGAAGGTTAAATGTAATAATGATGAGTTAAGAAGGTTTAAACATTTATTTGTTATATTTCATACCAAAGAATATATTATATAGAGAAATATTGCTATATCGTGTACATAGACGAATATTATATTACGTGTTTAACAATAGAAAAATATCTCGGAGTATTGATTTAAAGCGTCAAACTAAGGGTTTAAAACCCAATTTTTTTTTAATAAATTAAACCAGATTTTCAAAGCAAAGTAAGAGCTATTAAAATACAAAATAAGAAAAATTATAAAAAATGTATAATACATTTTTTTAATAATAAAATTCTAAATGAGTTTAATGTCGAGTTAAAAATATCATAACTTGTTCTGGATTGAAATTATCTTCTGGACTCAAGATTATTTAACTGGAATCAAGCCAAGATTCAATATGAGTGGCTTCTTGAGATATCTTAAGAAAACATTTATTAGAAAAAAATCAGAAAATGTACAATCTGAAACCATACTCTATAAAGGGTACCCTGAACATGCATACCTACTTGATACAAGGAAGAAAATTAACGTTCTCAAACCCTACTCTCAACAGGGTTCACTCTTACCATGCATGCTAACTTGATACAAGGCAAAAAAAAATAAACGATCCGAACCTTACTCTATAAAGGGCACCCTTACCATGGATGCCTACTTGATAGGTAACTGAAAAGGAGTCATAGTTATTAATTAACACTCTTACTTAATTAAATTCGCTCTTATTCCTTGTATACTTGGTTTTTTGCAGTCACTATAAATCTGACTCTATAAAGGGTAACCTTACCACGGATGCCTACTTGATAAGTGACTGAAAATCTAATTATAATGAAATAAAATTATACTTGTAAAACTTCATTGAAAAACCAAATAATAACTAAAACATATTTAAAATCTGGTAAAAATATTTTTAACTGCATACTTACATAAAATATATTAAAAAACTTACACCCACGTTGTAGATTTAATTTAGAGGTAAGTAAGTGTATGTACGTAAATATTAAATTATAACTTGTAAAATAAATATGTGCGTGTTTTAGAGAAACCTTTTATTATATTTTTACATGCATTTTAAAATTGGCAATAACACGCAAAGCAATAGCAAAAAAGTTAAAATAATTATTGAAAAATCAAACTTTTAGATTTTTTTTATTGATGTAGAAAATTAAAGTATGGAATTAGATTCAATATTTTTTCTAAAATGAAAAAATCATCATATTTTTTATTTTCATAAAAAAATATGATGATTTAGAGCTAGTCCTAACAATTTGGGGTTTAACACAGCGGATATCTGCTGTGATAATACGGATAAGGCTGCTTAGTTAAAATGGGTTAATCCATTGATCCTCTGAAATAGAAATATGAATATAAAACTTTAATCTCTACACTTTAAATACTGTTTCAAGCCTGGCCATTACCGGCTGGACTATATTTTAGGGACAGCAAGTTGACACTCAGCTTTCCGTCTTTAATCGGGGTAAGTTATTGAATTTAGACAAAAAAATACGACTCACTTATAATTTTGATGATACCTTTTCAATATTAATGTTACACTATAATTTATTCATAGAGATATTATTACTAGAGGGTCTCTGTAGGTTAAATTTTCAAATATCTAAAAGTAACCTGACTACATTCGCTAAAAATACAATCAAATTATCAGTACAAAATTACAATAGATTACAAATATTTAGTAGAGCGTTAAAAATACAATTCAAAACACAATCAATATGCAGGAAGCTGAAATCAATTAATTTATTATAACCTTAACTTCCTCTTGTAGGAGGTTTCATTGAGGTCAAACAGAGCCCCTGACAGCCCCAAAATGATGTTTCAGGCCAATATGTATTGAGATAGGCTATGCCCCCTCTAGTATATATCTCTATGAATTTACTGATGTAAGATTAAAATGTGACATAATAAATTACTTAATTCTTAAATAATTTACTGAGTTTATAAAATATCTAGAGGAATTAAGAAAAAGTAAAAAGTAAAAAATGTTTTTTCTAGAGCTCCATATTATTTTGGGAGAAGAGTGCATAAAATTCTACAAATTATTTGTTATGAAGCTACAGGTGTTGAAATATATTGGTTGAAAACAAATAATTAGTAGAACTTAGTAGAAAAGGGTTCTTTAAATATGTTAAACCTAGAATTACTCACGCCTACACTGAGTCCGGATAATATTTTTTTAGTTACTGCGGTAAAGGAAATGAAAACCAGTTTTTTAAACTAACAAATGCAAAATAAATACGAAGTAAACACCTATTAGTATCAGAAAGTTGTCTCGTCGGATTTAATTAAACCGCTATAATACAGAAGAAAAGTTGATGAGACTTAAAACCATCCAACCATCTGTTGCTTTTAATACAAAGATTTCACATATTATTCTATAATTAAATGATTACTAATAAAAATTTGACTAATCCATTTAAAAGTGTCATTTTTAATCAAGGGTATCATTTATTACTCGATATTACGAATTGATAAAAATAAATTATTACATAATAAAAGAAATTGATATACAAATATTTTAGAAAGCATAATACATAAATAAATAATATTTCAGATGAGTTGCATTACATTAGCTGTATTTGCATCGGAAGTAATTTATTAACCAATAATGGTTGATAAAATAAATTGGTTTTACAGAATTTTACTCTCGAGAGTGACGAAGATTTTTATTATCTTTCCTAAATACGGTTTCATTTCACCTCGACTTACGTAAGGTATACTAAGTGAAGGATGTTCAGGAAAAATGTGTGTCATTTACTAAGATTAATATTGTAAAGTGCTTTGTTTTTAAAGTTGGATTTTCAAAAGCCATCGATGAATCCTTTTAATCCCAGCACGGAAGCAACATTGAGAAAAAGTTTATCGAAAGAAAATCCATACAGGCTAATCTCATAAACTCGGTGAGATGTTCGATTACACTTTTCCCGCCGCTGAGAGGTTAGATGTAGTCAAGGGCATTAAGAGTGTTTCGGCTTTCAGTAAATTTTCAGGGCATAGATATATATTACTAGAGGGGTGTAGCCTATCCCAATACACTGAGAGAGCTGAAACATCTTTTTTAAGCTCTCAAGGACTCTATGTAAACCTCATAGTAAACTTCTCTGAGAATAAGTTAAGGTAACTCAAAACGTATTTATTGTTTTGAAAAAAATAAATCGATTGTAGTTTGTTTTTCAACATGGCTTGTGTTCTGTTTTCAGGAAAACAGAGCGACAATATTGGAATTAAAATACATTGGAGAATCCAATAAAGGCGTTTCAATGTTTCATATCAAATCTTTGTAATTTTATAATTTTTATGATTAACAAAAAACGTTACAAAAATGAAAAACACATTAAACGTGTAAAAATTAATGTGTTTAATGATAATTATAAAGAGTAAAGAACTAAATTCGAGCAGGATATGTTCATAACCTGAAGATAAAAATGGGGCAGAGGTGTTATAAGAGCCCTAAGTGAGTTTTTTTAAGTAAGAAAAGTAAGCCAAAATATGTTAAGGTTAAGCGTCATCGACTCTATGAGGTGATGGGATACTCTTTTACGCCGCTGAGAGACTACATCGATTCAAATATCTCACCGAAAAATTATAACCTATCATACGTCTACGGCAGAAAATATACTAACTGAAAAAGATCAAGATAATACGTAAAAACCGAATAATAATTTATATTTTATACAAGAAATAAGAATAACACACAAAAAAGTATACGTAAAAC
The DNA here is from genome assembly GCA_018340805.1 of Microvelia longipes. Taxonomy (NCBI): domain Eukaryota; kingdom Metazoa; phylum Arthropoda; class Insecta; order Hemiptera; family Veliidae; genus Microvelia; species Microvelia longipes. The sequence continues at coordinate 30,075,308 of JACMZG010001863.1, forward strand.
AATATATTCTACTAATGGAGTACTAAACCAAACAATATTTTCTTAAAACGTCATAACATTAAATTGCTTACAATATGACAGTAACAATAAAATAAATATAAAATAGAAAGTATAGTTTTAAAATCTTCACTTTCCGATAACCTTAAAAACTTTGTTGTCTTAATACAAAGTTTATTAAGCGAACAAATAACTATAAATAACTTGTTTGTTTAGATATCGGTACAGCTTTTGAACTTTAATGTAGTAATAATGTTCAATTAGTTACAATGTGACACTGACCATGCATTAATCTAACTGCTACAATTTAATATTTCATGTAACTAATATCAATTAAGATAAATTATTATTCTATACACATCAATTGAAATCGATTGAGAAAAAATGCAAACGTCATTGAGATGCATTAGTCGTCACGTAGTGGAGTGCAATCGAACGATTTGTTGAAAAAGAAACTCATGCTCCAGAGTTAAGAGAGACGGAAAGAGAGTAGTGTCTCTAATGCAAGCTGTTTGCTAATCAGCTTGTGGGTTTATCCAGCAAATTGGTGTGGGGAAACACAAAGAACATAAATTAAAAAAAAAACAGAGGACTTTGGGCCCCCAGCCGCAGCACATCAGCGATTTGGGGCTAGCTACTTTCTGGGTAGCAATATTTATATCACATAAAATTTTACTGAATATAGCCATTTTTTTATTACGTAGTGAATTTTTCATACACATTTTTACGGGATTTTTTTTTTTGAAGCATGCCTTAACACCGCGGCCTGCGGACACACGCCGGGTCGACCGGCAACTTTTTAACCCAAGTAGGTCGCCTTTAGACCTTTTCAACTTGCTTTAAAAAAACAACACTTCTATTTTCTATCATTTAAAGAAGTTTAAAATAAGATATAATGCAAATCGGCTGTGAAGTGAGTTGTTTCTTAACCGCTGCAATTATATTTCCTGTCGAGTGAAGCGAAAACAGGACAAACAATTTGAACACTGTCTCAAGATGACTACTTTTCCTTACCTTCTACTAAAGGTAAATACGAAAAGTATTGTGTTGACTCTACAAAATCAAAACCGAAGTTTCATTATAATTATCCGTTTCAGGCATTTTAATGACATTTCAAGTGGTTGGCATCATCTATTCTATATGTGAGAGTGTCTGGGTCACCCATAACTCCCTCTGTATATTAATTATAATTAGGTATTAAAAAACATTATACAACTTAGATAAAATGCATAGATGTTGCTTCAGGAACCGCGATTACCGGAGCAACGTAAAAAAGTATAAAAAAAAGAATCTTATTCAATAATAATCTAAATAATAAATCTTATTGTCGTTTAAAAGCTCAAACAAATCACCACTGAAGCTTATAACTTGCTCACTGATACATGAAAAATAGATTGAATAACATACACAGAAGGTTTTATAGTATGGCAAATTGTAATTTAATCCATAAAATTGACGCTAAAGATTATTTATAACACTCAACTCTAATTTTTCATCGTAAAAACCAGTTTAGCATACGATCCCTAATGATTCTTTATTTTTATATCTCCAAAAAAAGAGCGTGTTAAAAAAATAATTTAGCCAATTACAAGAAGGACCTTGCTGTGCGAACAAGATCCAAGAACTTAAAGAGTTATTTCGTTATAATATTCCTTAAAAGGAGAAAAATAACTTTCAATTTCAAACAAGCTTATATGTGGCTGTTACATGTGAGAAAATATTTACTTTCTCGGTTCTGGTTTGTTTTGTTTCATGCTCAGAACTTCATTAGTTAAAGTGTTTTATGTTAAACCACATAAAATGTAAAGAAAGTATAATGAAACACTAATAATTATAATCTTTACTACCAAAAAAATATTTACATGTTTGATTACGCGATATTTCTATGATTATAAGTCAAAAATAAAGATGTTTTTAAGTTTCATCAAGTTTCTAAATATTACTTATGAAATAGAATGGCGACAAATAGTAATAAATTTTTACACTACTGTTTTATCTTTAAGATAATTCTAGACAATGGGATGGGTAATAATGGGATTTAAAAATTTAAATGGAAACAATTAAAATTATGAATTCAATGTTTTATTACTAAAAGTCTAAAAAATATTTCTTTTGGAAACGAAAGGAAAAGCTGGATCTACCTCCCCCTCTTCCCCTTCCATCTCTAACAAGCTGCAGTGACCTACATTATACTTCTAATTTATATTAAATTATAAATATATAATTTTAGCATAACAGCTTAATAATAAAATGATTAACTTTTTCCTTGGTACAAAATTCTAAAGGTGGTATAGAGGTTGTTTTTAATACACTCGAAATTTGAAATTCTCGCGAAATAGATTACCTAGATTAATACAACCTAGATACAAAATGTGAGCCACATTCAAAATAATAAACATTCAATGTGAGCCAAGTTCAAAATACTGAATAGGCTTTAAAATCAACGCTATGATGTTATTTAGTAGAAATAACAATGATTATAATCGAATATAAATTTTATATAGATTAAATAGCATAGAACAAAAACTAGGGAATAAGCTAAAAACGTATCTCTTCTTTTCAAGAGATCACTTCTGAGACAGCTAATTTAAGCAATTGCTAAGCTTAAAGATAATTTCTTGAAAATGTCAGGACCAGTTATGGGTAACATCTTATTCCAAGACGTTAATTTCCTCAATAAGCCAATTAAATGTTGTCTTTAGACTGGTTAAGAAACGTTATAAGCTAAACAGACAAAAGTAATTATGATTGACTCACCCTTCATGGAAGTCCGGTGATCTTGGAGAAGCTGGAACAGGAGGGCCGGACGACTGAGATCTCTTTATACTGGCTTTTCGAACTAATCCGGGACTGGCCAAAGGTCCGTAAGTAAAAGGTCTTGAATCAGATCTGGAATGATAAGGTACATCCAGATCCGGTATATCTCTCACCGTCATCAGCATCTCGTCCAATAGACGGTCCAAATCCGCCCCAACTTCACTTTGAACCGGATGATGTGGTTTACTGGCCAGGAGCCCGTTACCCGCCGAGGATATCCCAGAGTCCATAGACAAAGAATCTTTTTTGGCCACGGTCGCGTAAAGCGAGCCGTCAACTGGGCCGTAAGTATGGCCCAAACAATCGGCTGTAACAAATAAAAAACACAACTAACGATTAATGGCACGAGTCAAATACGTCAGATCACGTCAAACAGAAATACACACGGCACACTAAAACAAACACAGAGCAGATGCTGTGGACCGACTGCGAAGAGGTACATGCCGGCCTCCCCTCCTCTACACTCTACCACTTGACCTGCCCCACCAGTACACGCTTACAACTTCACTACACCTGATACATCTCTACCCACGCACTTCACCCTCACACAGACACACATTCACAACGCAAAATTATATACTTCTCTATTTATCCAACACCGATCTACATCTTAACCAACAAATAGCCACTATAAACAATCAGTTCAACCCAAATACACACCATCATAACAATTGGCCCTCTATCATTTCATCTTACTAAAGAAAAGTAAAGATTGGAAGCAGAAAGATTCGTATCGCCACTAAGTTGTTCTGGCTACTTCGCGTATTTCACTCTTTAATCTTAAATAAAAGACTTTATTAATTCGCTCCAATAATTTTAACTCAAGTAAAACTTGTTGTTTTACTCTCTATCTAAAAGCTCTTTTTTAAAACTCTCCTTACGTATTTAACTCAAAAGATCATATCTAAATTAAGTTTTACAAAGTTCCTCAAAATTTAAGAGTAAAACAGGGATAGTGGAAAAAATAAAGAGAATTCTTCTTTAATTTAAATAATTCTGGCGTAGAGGTCCCCAAGCCGGGCGAATTTTCATTGAAAAGCGCGCTTTCTTGTTTATCAATTGAATTTCTGCTTATTTTTCGATATATATTAAATAACTTGAGCAGGTTATAACTAGTAAATAACTAGTTATAACCTGCTAAATAAATGAAATACATTTATTCCAAATAACATAATACGGCATAGCATTATAGCCACTCATTTGAGGCTCAGTTGTAGCTAATTTTTAGCTTCGAAAATTTCGAAAAAATTAAATACAAGTTGTGACGCTACTGCTCATGTTATTTAATATATATATATATATATATATATATATATTATATATATAATATAATTAAATATAATGTCCAGAATGATTTTGAAAAAGTTATAAACTTAAATACTGAAAATAAGCGCCAGTACCAGGATTCGAACCTGGGAACCCCAGCTTTGAGCAGTCTTATCGACTCCAAACTGTTTAATTAGATTCAGCACCTCAAAAAACATCGAAACGACACCCTACTCAACGTATCAAAACATATAATACATTATATATATTATATATATATATATATATATATATATATTATATATATATATATATATATACACCACTGAAACGGATTTAGAGTTAAAATCCCCTACACCACACTGAACCATCTTATCAGCGATTTTTTAAAGAAAATTCGCTAAAATAATTGCGAATACTATAGACTTTAAATTGTCAAAGGACAATTTAAAAATTGTATTTCAAAATCAACTTAACACTATATAGCATAGTAATAGAAAACACACGAAACAGACAAATAGCACGACATTATACTAACTCAAGAATTCACTGCAACAGCTTGCGAGTCTCTAACAATAAGATCATAATTTATAAGTGTTATATTTAAAATATTAACTTTGTTCTTAAACCTATAAGATACTTCTTACTTTATTAAAATAATAATAAATTATTAACAGCAGAACAATAGAGTAACAAATTATTTGACTTAGTGAATAGGTCAAATATGTAATGCTAAAACATTCCCAGCCTAAAAATAACAATAATACAGAAATAATAAAACATGCAGACAAGTTTAAAATGTGTTAGTGAAAAAATCGTAATACAGAGAGAAATGAATTACTAGTGTTATCAAATGACGAACATAAAAGATTTTAGTACATAAAGTTATAGTACTAGAGTGAGTATAATAACATTAGAAGCTTGACATTTTTTGTAGGGCTCTAAGGGCTCATTTGTTTAACTTTTCACATTTTTCACAATCGTGTTTAAGGTTTTCCCACAAACTCCGTCCTTCAGACAAATTTTTTAAGGAAAATTAAGCTTATGAGGTTGGAGTCCATAAAGTGTGATGGGGGCGGGGGTGACTCACTGATCAATAATATAATATATTATAATATATATATATATATATATATATATAATATATATAAATTGCTTTCCTTTATAATTTAAGCTATATTTTCAAAATAAATTGGTTTGAATAGTTAAAAATAAGTCACATTTCCAGGCTCTTGATTCTTCTGATTCGTTTTCAAAGGAAATATATACTGGGCCGTGAGGGCCCAGTATTGTATGTTCTTTTATTTAACATACATTTCTGTGTGTTCTGTTTACAACCTTTAGTGAATCAAGATATTAAAATAAGACCTATTGAGACATTTGAGAGATTATATTAATAGTTTCTTATTGTATTAAAAGTGTTTTATGAGATTGTATAATAAATGAATATATTATTAGTTTTACAATTTTTTTTTAATTAAAATTGGTGTATCAATTATATATATATTTATTTCCCTGATATTTCATGTTTTAATTAACTTTTTAATAAACTACAACGATGAAGAAAAGATAAGAAAACAAATCAATAAAATAAGTCTTAACAATTTAAATTCCAATAAGTCGAAATAATAAATAAAACTGCCAGTCTTATACTTGAAGTATTACAATATTAATTAAGTCATTTATTATTTATAGACATGATCTTATTACAGAGACTGAAAAAATTAACAAATATTTAAAAGAGTATCAATTAATATTTTTATTAGACAATAGCATTTTTTACGTCAGATTTATCTTTCAATCGTAAGTTTAATTTATGTTTGTTTATTAATTCATTTCGTTCTTTGGGGTTCAGCTAACGTGGATACTTGCTGTGGGATACGAAAGCCAACAGCTTTTAACTATAAGCAAGTTATGCAGCACTCGAGATCTCAACTAATAAAGTTATATCACAGAAACATGATTCTTATTTCTTCTTTAACTTGTGGTAAATAAACCTCAGAAGAATTATTTAATAAACAAATAGAACAAATTTTCAATAAATTAAAAAAAAATGTGAGAGTGACGGATGCTTCCTAGTATAGTTTTTAAATTTTCCTATAGTAATACTATAGTAAAAAGTTATTTCTATAGTAAATTTACTATAGTAATACCTTTATTATTACATGGACGGACAATTAGAACAGAAAATATTCAAGACAGATTGTAAAATAATTTTATTATATTCTTAATCTAAATAAACAGATACAACTCCGCCTTTATTTATTTATTTTCCTATTAACGACCTTCAAGTTTCCGGTTTTTCGACATTAGGTCAACTTAGAGTGGTCGAATCGACTCCGCCCGGTTTCATTAGATTCAGTGTCCCGAAAAACATGCATAATGTCAGGAAAACCTTTTCCCGGCAAGAAATTTGAACTTAAAATTTTGTAGACTTAGCAAAAAAAGTTAATGACGCCACATCAACCTGGTTTTTGAACAGGGGTCGTGTCCTTCCCAAGGTTGATTTTAATACCGAGTTTGATTCAAATATTTTTTTTCGCTCGGAAGATAGCGTGTTTACAAGAATTTGCTAGATATACATACATACACATGCACACAAATAAATATATAATATATATATATAATAATATATATATATATATAATTATATATATATATATATATATTGAAAATTACGTTGGAACCCAGCAGTTTCAGAATTTTCAAAAATACGCTAAAATTAAAAGTAATTATTAGACGCTTAGATTTATCTATTAAATTAAATAAGTAACTCACGCAACATGTTATTAGATGAAAATGATGGACATTTAATCATGATAAATAATTACCAACAAGAACATAAATTTTTAACACAAAATCACTATAACTCAACTAAGACAACGTATTTAAAGAGAATATTTGTAAGAAATTATAAGAAAAACGCTTTCGACACAATCAAACATTGCGTTAAAATTTAAATAAAATAAAAACTGCCTCATGATAGTGAATCATAAAATAAATAAAACACATCAAAAGAAAAACATAAATTATAATAACTGTTGTTATCATGTAATTAATTAATTACATTATTTAATGAGACGCAAAATAAATTTAAAAAATATAGTATGAATCAACATTAACGAATTTCTCGATTTTATTTTCGCAAATAATTTAAAAAATTGGTCACTTAGAAATTAAAGAAAATATAAATATATATTACGCAAAAAATTTAGTGATAAGTAAAAAAAATCATTAAGAATCTAATAATATAAAAACGTTTCAATATTATTAAATAAAAATAAAGGTCAAGGTTGCATTTAGAGATGAGGGTGGGGTACATTAAAATCAGATTGAGATGGAGGGGATGGTAAAATGAAAACTCCCGAATAAATTATTAAATAAATTTTAAGCGTCCGCACGTTCTATGGTTTCAGTGACCTTGTCGTTTGGTGTTTGGTTGTTTTGTTTAGTAAATAGTGTTTAAGATGTGTGATAGATGGATTAAAGAGCATTTTTAAGGATTACCATGCTTATCAGGAAAGATGCATTAAAGAGGGAAGAGAAAGTGGGGGGTTTGACTATCTCTAACCTTCTGATTAAAAATATAAATATTTATAAAGATTGTCTAAGGAAAATAAACAATGGTTTTTAAACTAAAATTTTAATGTTAACATAATATGGAAATGTGCGGCTCTCGTGATAATATTTAGAGGGGATGAGAGCAGATATGAAGGGAGCAGATATGATAGGGGATTCTCTTTATACGCAAAACAGCGAAAAATAGGATAAACTAACCAAAGGATAAAGACAAAGAGAAATTATTAAAAAAAAGTAGCCAAATTTACAAATTTTCCTCTCCTACAAGCGTAGGTTTAAAGAAAAAGTATTGTGTTCGCTGTAAAGAAAGTTGAAGCTTTAGAAACAGAGTAAAATCACGGCTCCTCTGTGGATTAGACGTAAAATGTCTACACTAGGACTCATAAGGTAGAACACTATCTTTTATCTAAAGGGGCCAAAAAAGGACCCAACAACGCAGCCTACTTGCTAGGTGATCTATCACCTCTCCCTAATTACTATCACTATTTAAATATATGTCTTTGTGTGACTGTGTGTGTCACGAATACCTTCCGCTGTGTTCAAGCTAGAAAGTTAAAATTTGGCACAAATATAGTCTTATTGTGCTGCTTGACCACGTTAAACTATTTTGCAGTAATCGAATTAAATAAAATCGTGAGCAATGTGAGCATTTTTATTTTATTTGTTGAACACAAAAATTTGTCGAAGACAGAATTGTTGAACACAATTCTGTCTCTTTATGTGACAAGTAGATTCATTAATTTTTTTTTAATATAGAGGCCTTAAACTTTGAAGTCCTCTAACTTCCCGGCGTCTAACTATTTTTCAATACAGGACATGCTCTAACGTCAAGAGAATTCGAAGTTGTAACCCTCAATACATTGGATCACTGATAATTCTGAGGTTAAGCGCAGCAAGACAAGTTATAATTTCTAATATATAGGATACTTCTTTACAATAGATAGGGTAACCTAATTGTAAGGTCCAGCTGATTGACACCAAAGTGATGCCAACCCTAAGCTCGGTAATTATGACATCCTGCGAGGGCATTAGGAAGTCTTAACACCCTAAACTTTGGATCTCTATTGAATCCTGAGGTCATGCGAATATAAACGTTACCTTTGAGTAAACATTACATTCTGAGGATGAGCAAAAATTAACATGGTACCCTATACACGATTTTTTTTCATTTAGTATTTAATAAATAGATACTTCATAGTTATTAAAAGCAGACCTTTATAAGTCGTTAAATTGAGATATATATATATAAATACAAATAACTTAATTACAGATAAACGCTAGCAAATTATTTCCTAATGAAGATTGATACTAAGATTTAATAATAATGAATAAATGTTTCATAACAAGAATATAAGAACATGTGTTATGATGAACAGAAACATGTGGCAACTAAAAGAAAAATATATTAGATATAATAAGTTTATTTGAAACAAAATAGGTGTCATGCAAAACTAGTTTCAATATAAGTTCTTTTTAATTAAAAACATATTTCATAAAACACAATTAAAAATCGGGTGCGGGATACCTCGAAACTTTTCTCATAACATCGGATTCGCTACGCCCATCCTTACTACGTCAGATTCGCTTTGCTCGTCACCAAATGTACAGCAGCACTTTAGATACAGTAAATAGATTCGTTTTATTGCAATCAGTCACCCATCCAGGCTCTGATCTCGCTCGATACGGCTTAACTTTTATGATACAATAAAAACCATAGATATACTTGCCGCATTCTAAGATATACTTATACTAAATTTCATCTCAATTCGATTTTTTTACAATTTTTTAACGCTGACAATAAGATCAAACTTTGCATAATTATGTAATTGTAATTACAATTCAACAATTGTTGTTCTACATGTGCGCAAAATTTCAAATCGATCAGAACAATTTCTACGTTTTATGATTTTTTTCAGGGTAAATTTTTAAAAAGCTATCAATTATCAATGGGCATACTGCAAAAAAGGAAAGGAATATATCAGTGATATGAAATTTAAATAATACTTAGAGAATTTTTATAACTGAACATTGAGGATAGAAAAGAACATTTCAAGAGAATAGGAATGACATACTTGGTGCTTACTTGATGAATGTCATTAAATTTTAATTTGTTACGTATTTTTTTATGTGGAAGTGATTATTTTAGAGAAAAATATCGATTCATTAAAGCAAACATGAATGCTTCAAAATATCCCATATTTTGGTATTATTTTTAATATTTTGATTACACCTACCAGACCTTTTACGTTTCTCTCATTCTCTCCATTGATTCCAAAAAACATTTAACACCAAAATTTAAAAGAGAGTACATAAGAAAGAGATTAGGCCAATAAAGATAATTTTAAAGGTTAAGAATAATTCACCGCTTGGCGCTTTTACTAAGTCTCTCTGTTGCTCCATTCTCATCTGGTTTATTTCAATTTTTTCTTTTCTCTAACAACAGGATTTGTTGGTTTTATGCACCGCGTTTTTATCAGTTTGCTTTTAAAAACATTAACCGGGGATAATAATTAAATGCCGCCACAATTTGCCACGGTATAGCAGTTGGCAGTATTATAAATAAATAATAACTTGATGTAGTTGATTAATAAAAAAATGCGTAATTATTTGATTTATAATAAAGGTGTAGCTGATAATCTTTTACTATTGGTTATAATTAAAATATGCAAATTGTGTCGGCCATTAATTGAGTCACCATAATCTATAACTTTACCATCTAATAGTACAAAATAATAAAGAATTTAAAATTAAAAACTTTAATAACAGCCTTTCAACGCATAACTAATAGCTTGGCTGTAGAATATTTAGAAATATGTGTTTCTTATCTTATTAAATAAACACCTTTATCAGCTGTAATAAATTAAAATATTAAAAGTACTAAAAACAGTTTTACATAAAGAAAGGTAAATTAAATAAACAAGAGATAAAATATATAATGTTGTATCATATTTATCATGGATGTTGCAGGGGAAATTTTCAATAGATAAAATTATGAAACCTAAGAATAACAAGATGGCTAAACATCTTCAAAAACATTTAAGGTAATCAGCCATTAAGCCACGGTTAATCAGCTCTTTTTCGCCAATTAAATCGAGCCACCATAAATTCATCGCATAATATCTTCTTTGACATTAAAGATTATTAACCATGGTTGAAAATATTACATGAACTAAGAATAATCATGAATTCATAGCTGACCACTTTCTATGATATTGAAAATGATCTGGCAATAATTCAAGGCCGTAAGTAAACGGATGTTATGGCAATAATTGTTCTTGGTTATTTTGTCATGTATTTTTGTCTTTATATAAATTAAATTTATTTAATTTAATGATTTAACTCTGATTTAAAAAGAAACTTCTTTGCCATAATAAAATCGAATATATTATAAAGAGGATTCTTTCGAAGTTTGATCCAAATATTGTTTCACGCGGATGCAAATTAAAACGCAAGAATGGAAGTTTGAAACATAAATTTTAATATAATAATAACGCTTCTAACCAATTGATTTAAAGCTCTACCAAGGTACAGAAAACAAAATCATCCAACAACAAAATTCAAACATATTAATTTAATAAATATTTATTTAACAATAAATAAAGTATGCACGTCTTAAAATTTAATATAGCCGATTACTTTGGCCAATTTTTCATACTTTACTTTAAACTTCTTCTACTTTTCTGCCTCTTCTTGTTTCTTTTATAAAATTCAAATAGTAAAAATATATAGTTATAAATACTTTGAATAATGCTAAAGAAACTTTATATAAACCTCAAAATTAAGTAAATATTTTTATTGTACTTCCAGTACTATAGAATACAAACTTTTTGTTTCTTTAATTTTAAATACATAATATGTAATAAGAGTTTTAAACAGTTCCATAATATTTAAAATATATTTATCCATTCAAAAGATAGTGTGTTTTAAAGAAAATGCCCCTATATATAAAATCGCTAAAAATCGCTTTATATATATGTACTACATAAATTCATACACACACACACACACACACACACACACACATATATATATATATATATATATATATATATATATATATATATTATATATTAAATGTATGTGTGTGTATACCCAAACTTAATTAGAGATTTATAACTCTAAGAATGACACTTTAATAAGTAAATAACAAAGTGGAACCAGAAAAGGAGAAAAATACAATATAGTTTAATAATATTTATCAGTAGCTTTCTATAACTGTATGCCATATGGTCTCTATGCATGTAAAGGTCATATTGAAGTACATATTTAGCAATCATAACTCCTTTATAATAACTTTTTATTTTCAGAAAAAATATATAATAATTGTACAAAAATATAACTTATTTAAAAGGTGAATCGACTAAAATATAAAACTGCTAGTAACATTGTCATTGAAGACTGTAATATAATTTTAACATTTATGATGTATTTGAATTAATAAAATATTTATACACCTGCTTAAATGAAAGCAGTACATGTATGTTAAACATAAAAGAATTTAATGCATAGTAAAATAACTTTACAATTGTGTTTTTCAACAGTTCAACAGTACTGTTCTTACAACAGTATTTTCCATATTGTTTGTCAATATATTATAGAAAAGAACACCAATATGACATATAATACAGATTTAATTTAAAGATAAAACCTTCGATAGCTACAGCAAACAATTTTACAAAAAAGGAAATCCTTAAATAAGCCATATTTAGCGATATTACAAGATAAGTTATTGCTTAAAGAATTGCATTCCCACAGTTAATTTCATTGTTATACAAGATTATGATAATCTTAGATGGAGTAAGTTTATATTTTATTATTTACATAAAGATGCAGTTTTAAGTATGATTGGTTGACAACCCACCAAAACTTTAATGATAAAAGGAATTTGATTGGTTCATTCTGACCCAGCCTAAAGGATTATATACCAGTATTCACGTTACCCGCAAAATTTTAACTGATTAAAACCAAAATTGAGGTTTAAAAACATCATACTATGCAAAATGGTAAACTAAATACGCACTTAATTTTACATTATACTATGCAAATGTCAAAAGAAATACGCCCTTAATTCTACTTCATACTATGCAAATTTTAAAAGAAATACGAATGATTTGCATGATTGGTCTCCATTTGTGCCCATTCATCACTACAAAAAAAATAAGCCTTAATTCTACTTCAAACTATGCAAATGATAAAAGAAATACGCACTTAATTCTACTTCATACTATGCAAATGTTAAAAGAATTAGGCCCCCTTTATTCTACACCATACTATGCAAATGTTAAAAGAAATACGAATGATTTGCATGATTGGTCTCCATTTGTGCCCACTCATCACTACAAAAGAAATACGCCTTAATTCTACTTCATACTATGCAAATGTTAAAAAAATACGCCTTAATTCTACTTCATACTATGCAAATGTTAAAAGAAATACGCTCTTAATTCTACTTCATACTATGCAAATGTTAAAAAAATACGCCTTAATTCTACTTCATACTATGCAAATGTTAAAAGAAATACGCTCTTAATTCTACTTCATACTATGCAAATGTTAAAAGAAATACGCCTTAATTCTACTTTATACTATGCAAAACGAATGTTAAACAATGTAAAGTTTAATCATAAACTAACAGTTAAAACTGACAGTCAGCCAACCAATCTTTCCAAAAACTGCCAATAACTACTAGAAAATTGTAGGTATGATGTTAAATTGTAAGTTATTTCACAAATAGTTATAACCATTTATGGGCTAAGTCCCATAAATTCCCATTTTTAATTAAAAAAAGTTATTAAATGCATTCGAAATACTTCGTTTAAATTACTTTACTTTTTTAAGATAAAATTTCTTCGTTTTAACTTTACCATTCATGTTCCTTTTTATAAAACCGACTATTACACTAATACATTTTTAAAAAGGTTAAAATTAGTTGTCAAATCGTCTAGTTAACTGTGAAAGAAAAGAAACCAAAATCTAATCGAGAAAATTACTCTGTTTTGAGATCGTGACTTCAATTTATACTTGGACATAAAAAAGAAGCAGTGAAAGAGATTAAGCAACTGTTTGTCTTTAAGTCGGGAAGGAGATTTTTCATTTATAAAAGTAAAGATATACCTTTTATTGATAAATACATAATAGGAAAAAGCTCAAGTATTTAGAAAATAAAGAAGCAAAAGAATGTAAAAATTACTATAAAAATTAACAACAAAAACACACCTATATATTGGCTTTATACTTGTTTGAATTTAAAATTAAAGTATAAATTAACTCAAATATAATAGAATAAATATTAGCTTTTATATTTTTAAAATATGAGCTTTTTTATACAACTAATTGAGGGTAAAAGCAATTAAAATGTTGATAAAAGGACACCTTTTTAGAAGATTTTTAAAATAATCTTTCCTTTAAAAGAATCCATTAAAAAAGATTAGCTTCTTCAACTTTTATGAATAAGGGATAAGTCAACTTGATCACAAAAGTTTAAAGTATAATAATAAAAATAAGATGGTACTAAAAAAAGGATTATATTTGATAATGGAGGGCTGCCTATAGGTCGTGACAAAAAAGTTTTTAACACACTATTAAAATAGAATATAGAGAAAAATTATATGATCTATAAAAATAAGCAATTTGAGCAAGGATAAATAATATTATAATGAGTACGAATAGTACTTGCAATAGCATAGTAGCAGTGGTCACATGGTAGCAGGTAGCAGACATAGCAATTTGAGCAAGGATAAATAATATTATAGTGAGTACGAAAAGTACTTGCATTAGCAGAGTAGCAATGGTCACATGGTAGCAGGTAGCAGACATAGCAATTTGAGCAAGGATAAATAATATTATAATGAGTACGAATAGTACTTGCATTAGCATAGTAGCAGTGGTCACATGGTAGCAGGTAGCAGACATAGCAATTTGAGCAAGGATAAATAATATTATAGTGAGTACGAAAAGTACTTGCATTAGCAGAGTAGCAATGGTCACATGGTAGCAGGTAGCAGACATAGCAATTTGAGCAAGGATAAATAATATATAGTGAGTACGAAAAGTACTTGCATTAGCAGAGTAGCAATGGTCACATGGTAGCAGGTAGCAGACATAGCAATTTGAGCAAGGATAAATAATACTGTGATGAGTACGAATAGTACTTGCATTAGCATAGTAGCAGTGGTCACATGGTAGCAGGTAGCAGACATAGCAATTTGAGCAAGGATAAATATTATAGTGAGTACGAAATTACTTGCATTAGCAGAGTAGCAATGGTCACATGGTAGCAGGTAGCAGACATAGCAATTTGAGCAAGGATAAATAATACTGTGATGAGTACGAATAGTACTTGCATTAGCAGAGTAGCAATGGTCACATGGTAGCAGGTAGCAGACATAGCAATTTGAGCAAGGATAAATAATACTGTGATGAGTACGAATAGTACTTGCATTAGCATAGTAGCAGTGGTCACATGGTAGCAGACATGCTGGACTAGTAACCTTTCTTCTTTTAGCGTATCGTCCTTTTTAGGCCAAACCTTGTTCTTCAACATTTTGCCTCGCTGTGATTTTTAAGTACTTAAAAAGAATAAAAAAGTATCTCCTCTAAAATGTTTATTAGCTAAACCGCTTACCAATATTGTTATAATTAATTGCCGCTAATTATGGTTTTTAATAAAATATACTACATTATAATCTATATTATGCTTGACTTTAATTTACAACTTGAGGTAATGCAACAATTTAATACAAGACAATTTATTGGTAGAAGTCTTGAAAATATTTAAAAAATCTAAATTTTAAATTTTAAGTGACATTTGGAATTACTTGGTGATAAATAAAGTTCGTTTACTAAATCTGAGAATCCGACACTGCACCAACTTTAAAGGAAGCATTTCCAGACTATTTTTACCCAATCGTACCTTTTAACTTGGGGTATTATTATCAAGTCAAAACAATACTACACGAGACTATACTTAAAATTATGTAAATAAATCCATCACTTTGACTATTAAACTACATTTATTACAATTAATTTTATTATAATGTTATACGAACGTCCTTAAAAAACCCAAGGACATATTCTTAGTAATTTGTTTTATAAATTTATATAACTTTTTATACTTGCCTGAAAGGCATATAAATAAAAATAAAAAAATAATCTAATTTAAATAAATAAAAGCAATACAGTTATACGAATCAAATAAGGATTTTTAGGATAGCATAAGAGATTAAATGAAAACGATCAGATATTTATTTAATAAAAGTTTCAAAAAGGGTAAACACGATTTTTTATCGAAAAAAAGTAGAACAAATTTAACCATACGATTTTCAGAGAACTTGATTCAAGGATTTTATAGACAAAAAAGAAAAAGCAAATATAACCTAAAGCTATCAGAGCCAAGGGTATTGAAATTATTAATGAAATTGTTAGTATTTACATTTAGACTAAGAAACATTCGTAAGGAAAATAATAAATAAATAATCACGATTAATGAAACAATAAAATACCACAGAGAATAAAAAACTATAAATGCTTGATATGAACATTCATTTGAAAACAAGCACAAAATGGATAAAATAACATTTTTTCGAAACAACTAATAATGAGATTTAAGATTTTATAATAAAATAATAATAATGAAATTAATGATATTCTGAAGTCTTATTCTTAAATTCGATACATATTAGACAAGAAGACGTAACTAAATAAGTATTTTATTTCACAAGTTTACTGTACTTAAATAGTACTATAGAGTAACACACGGTTAAAATCAGTTGACAGCGCGGGAAAAAATGCCAGGGAGCCAATGAGGTTATTCTTGGATGTTAAACCACCCCCACCATTTTAGATCAGACCAACCTCAATGTCACCTCAACTCTTTTTTCCCGCGTTGTCAACTGAATTTAGCCATGTGTTGTACTATATAACCTCATTCGAAATGAGAAATTGACCACTCGAAAAACTTGTGGCTAACCGAGATACAAATTAACCTTTTCTATTATTATTTTTAGTATTAGTGTCCGAAAAATAAAAAGCATAATATTCTATTTATACGATGTAATTGAATAGCTACTAGAAAAATCAAATCATCGGAAAATGCATCTTGTAATTAAGATAGATTAATGCAACCGTGAATAGAATTCTTAACTTAACCGCATCATATTAATAATGGGGTCAATAATAAGAAACTAAATCCTAGTGTAAGTAGTTGCTACAACATAAAAACTCCGAAAGCCAAGAACTAAAGGATACACACACATACTGACGTTGAGGTCTTAAACACACCTACATGTAAAAGGATTCTCATACATTCCTAGGTTCTTCAATACATTACGTACATACATACGTGACGTTCGTCAATACGTTTCATAGACATTTCTATGAAACACATTAACATTTCTAGACACATTAACATTCGAACACTTTTTCGAATCGGATGGAACCAGTTTTCATGAAAACTTTCTACCAAGACGAGGTATATGATCAAATTTAAAAAAAAACATCCGACGTGGTGCCCGCAGGGTTTATTCCTGCTGCAAAGCTCTAAACAGGCTTTATTATTATCATATTAGGTTACAGCGCCCTAATGTCAAAGTGGACCCCATGTTTTTACTTGCATATTTCGATTATATGGTCAAAATAATTACTATTTTGCACTTATGTTGCACTTACTAGATTGCCCTCTAGAGAGTGGCAAAAGTGTATAAAGGCACCAAAAAAATAGTTAAAAATAAATTTTATCATGGGTAATTGATTCATGTTTTTTGGTGAAAAAACATGATGCTTGGAAAATTTTTTCCGTCACAAGTAGTTTGCCCTCTCAATAAAAGGGAAAAGTGTAAAAGGGCGCACACAAAAACATTAAAAGTTAAAAAGTAAAAGCTTAGTACATATTATGAGAAAAAAATATGGGGTCCAATTAGAACTTTTAAAGTTAGATATCGTAGGGCTATTGGGCATCCAGGCCATAATGTTAAACAAAAACTTTACTAAACGTAATGGAATCTCTAATTTTTGGAGTTCCAAAAATTAAGATGGGGGAAGATTTTTGATTCACCCAGTATATTTATAAGTACGGGATTTATCTCAAAGACGTTTCTAAAAGACATTAACTTTCGAACACTTTCTTCGGATCGGAATGAAACTTGGCACAAGAATTGATTTTATAAATATCTCGAACTCTAATACTTGAAATATATATGATGCCAATAACCCTCAATAATGACTCAACAAAAATATAACTTTGAAAAATTTTAAGATCTAACATATATATATATATAATATATATATATATATATATATATATATATATATATATATATATATATATATATTAATATATATATATATATATATATATATTAAATCAAGAGATTAGAAATAGAAGTATACGTGGCAAATATAATATATACATGATAAAATGATAATATATACATGATAAAAATTTTAAGAAGCCAATTAATTCTTTGTGTCTATTTTTAGAAAATGTTAAAAGAAGTTAACTTGAGGAAGGTATTTTAAAAGAGGTTTTTAAGCAACGCCAATCTTATTAGGCTGGATTTTAATAATTTGAAGAACCTGACTATTTCGACTTTAAGTACAGAAGCAACCTGAAAGCAATAAAATCTTTTTATTAGATGCGGCGGCATTTCAGTTGTAGGCTTTATAACCTTCGGTGGTAGATTTTTTAATACAATAGATATTACGTCACGACTAGTAGCTGTATTTTAAGGCGTCTTTACGAAGTAATAAACTTAATACTGCCAAGTTACAACTTTAAAGAAAACAATGCTTGCAGTAAGGCTACTGTACAACTCTTCTTTTACAATATCTTCATTCTTCATGTAAGGTCTGTTAATTTTTTTTTTTTAGATTTTAAGAAAAATATTTGTTAATTTTGCTATTAAAAATGAACTAAAAGTAGATTAGAATCCCTTTACTCTTGAACGTCTTTTGAAATGCATGAAATGAAATGTGTATGTACCAATACACCTAATTACTGTGACACACATGTATATAATATATAGGTGTTCTAAGCTTTCATACAAATCAAACCAAAGGTTTTACGTGCCACTTAAACTCGAAGTCTCTATCACAGTTAGAGAGCAAAGAAGGAATATGATTCAAGATTGAAATACAACAAAAGAATCTGGAAAGGCAGGAAATGTGGATTAATATCTATCGATCCAAAAAGATGATAAAAATAAAAATTACATCTATTAAGGTAAGGTATTGGCAGAAAATTTAGAGAAAGTTGGGATTATGAAAATTTAGCAGACATGATTGCTATTCAAGAAACATGATTGTGAAGCAAGGCAAAGTCCTATTAAGCTGTGAAACTAAAGTACTACATTAAGGTAGTAGTTTTACTTAAGATAAATTTATGATAGAAATAACAAAAAAATAAATAAAAACTATCTTTTAGAAGTACAAATATTTAAACGAAAGAGAGATGACCAATCAACATAACTCTTTTAAATTAGCTTAGAAACGCGTGTAAAATGGATGGTCATAAAAACAAAATTTTTGCTTGATACTCTATAAGCCTAGAAGGCTGAAGTTTAAGTAGCAGTACAACATTGTTACGAGGAATTAATACCGTATATAAATAAAAGAGTGTGGCACCAAGATTGAGGCTTCAGTCATGAAGCATATTGAATGATAAAACATGATGAAGCGATTAGCTTCTTAAAGGCCAAGGTGTCTTTTGCACTATTTGCTTCTTGATTTTTGTATATTGGCTCACGCCGTAAATTATAAATAAATAAATTATGTTACGTAAATTACCAAAGCATTAACTTCCATCACATCTTAGCCAAATTAGTAAAGAGTATTAAATCGCGAGGGAAGATAAATCTTAGAATGGAGTAAATGCATCTGAATAGTTCATCGACACGCTTCACAGGATGTTACAATAATAAATTAAAGAGATCACTTATCGAGGAATTTCAGTAAAATTTGCTTTTTATGAGGTCCCGATAAACGCTTTCTACTAATTTATTGATATGTCAAAGCATTGTCCGATACTTAAATAAAATATAACCATACATTCAAGAATTTCTGCAGATATAAAAGACTATAAATGCACTGAAAGAAAAGCAAGTCTGGACGTCCACCCACTTTGTGAATAAGGTAGACCTCAGTGAGTCGGTTCTCACCTCTTCAAGACCAGTCCGCCTAAACTAATAATACCTTCCTAGCGAACACCCAGACAAACTAAATTCTACCGTCAATAAACCTTGCTATAAGTATATAATATTCTAATACAGCAAAAAATTTAATCCGTCTGTATCTTAATATAGAAATAAATAAAATAAACGACACCTGTAACAAATAAATACTAGGTAGAAAAGAAACTAAAAACTATAGAAAATCCAAGTAAAAACTTTTTGAATAAAGAGCAACGCAATCAGGACCCCAAGACCATAAAAATTAGACATGATATTGTTCCATAAATATTGAACTGAAATTTTATTTTGATGAAGAATTTATAAATGAAAACACTCGGTGTCAAAGAAATTTTAATTATCAGCCCAGTGTAAAAGAACACTGAAAACCAAGCAATATACATTATTCCATTCTAATCATAACATGAATAATCCACACTTCATGTTTCATATATCAACAATTCATATATCATACATCGCGAGAACGTGACGTCAGGTATAGGGGGTTATCATTAGCATAAGGAATATACAGGTTTATAAAATGTTTAACAGATGTCTTTACGCAGAGTAACGACTAATCAACTTGATTATTTCATTATCGACACTCCAAACCATTTACGTTTCCGTAATATATGACCTGAAATAAATACTACATACAGAAACGTTTTATTCGATAAGTATACATTTTGGACTTTTTATTGTTTAAAACACACTCTCTCTCCATTTTAATACATATTATTGAATGAAGTTATATTAATTCATAGCATTAGATGCGAGGATTAGATTCAGTCTTGCGCATTAGCTCTGAGCTATGCCGCACAAATAGTTGATTGGATAAATTAATTTAATTAAATTATTACACAATTTTTTAAAGAAATAAAATAAAAAAACTTTGTCCTACGATAGAAATAAACGATGTATTATTTGTTATTAACTTTACTAAGAATAATACAATTTTATGTCTTCTAGACATAAAATAATGTATACATATACATACATAGAATAATGTAAAACTATATACGGTACAGTATAGTAATATTATATTTTATTTTTTTATAGTTCATTTCTTTATAGTTAAAGGAAAAATGTTTTTTATATTTTCTTTAATAAAATAGTCACAAAAAAGTAAAAATATAAAACCATATAAATTGGCGAAGTGCCTAAAAATGTTTGGAACAGTACTTAACAAATACTACAATGACCTAATATAAAAATTTACAACCAAAACATCTCTTTGGTATTAAAAAAAAATCATTTTAAGTTTTAAAAAAATCTATGACTTTGATACTCTGCAATACACATGCATTGTATTGGTTTAGTATAACTAAAGTTCAGCAGTGAAAATGGAACATCATTTTTTGATTTTCTTTGATATATATATATATATATATATATATATATATATATATATATATATATATATATATATATATATATTAACAAACATCTACTTCGTAAATTATTGGTATAATTAAAAAAGAGGAAAATTATTGGAAATCATTGACAATAATATAAATAGTCATAAAAATAAAGAAAAAAAACAATCCTAAAGAGCTTCAAAGGACAAAAAATAAGTTTAGGGTTGTCAGTTTCGTGCAGCTATCTATTGTCCTAATCTCAAACCAATAAGATCCCAAAGCCATTGAAATAACAATGATACTAATAATTAATAGATTAATAATAAAAACACAAAATCTCATCTTTCATAACAAAAATTAACATTTAGATGTATAGGATAGTAATTCTTAAAAAGAACTGAGTATTAACTACATAATATTCGACATTCTATTTAAAAATTAAATTAGAATGATTAAAATATTTGCATTAGAAAATTTAAGAGAAAAATTCATGTCCGTCATTGTACAAATTTTGTTTAAATAAAACGCATTGTCAGAGTTGTTATCATAATATTAATAAAAGGAGAGATGTTTTATTAGGGTAAGCCAAAACTTTATTTATTTAGTTAAACAAATAATTATTTGTTTTTAAAATTATTTATTTTTACCTTGGTTGATAAATTTAAAATAAAATAGAGTTTTAACTGTATTTTCATTCTTTTGTTTTATAATGTTCTTTTGTTTAGTATTATTTTTATAAAGCGAACAAATATTTGTGTGCTTAGGGGCTAATAGGGTTTTAAGATAATTTAGCATAATACTATTCTTTGTATAGTATTTTCTTTATTGTTACAATAATTTTTACAACCAGAGGTAAGAATAAGAGTATTGTATTTGCAATAAAACTCCGAAACAGAGATTTTAGTTAAACTATCGGTTTGATGTGTTTTATGAACTTCGGAGCAGTTTTTACCAAGTTGTCTGTCTGTATGAGTGTGAGCCAAGATGTCTGTATGTGTTTGAGTTCGTTAGCACCATAGCTCCTAGAGTGACCATGCTGAAGAGTTAAAACTTCGTCCAAAAATCAATATTTATAGAAAATATCGAAATTTTAACTGTTTTGAACACTATTTCAAAATATTATATCATCACAAAATTTAAAAAAAAATGTATAAATATTGATAAAAACGGTAACAAACGAATAAACAAAACTATGGATAAATGCATACTTCAATTTTATCTTCCCTTTGTTTATTTGAAAAAAGAAGAACAAAATCAAATATTTATATTTTAGCCTGCAGTTTTTATTTATTAAAAAGTAGAAGTATGGTTTCAAGAAATTGAAAAAAGGTAAGATTTTCTTTTTCTTGAATTCAAAAAATAGAATAAACTTAAATAAAATGAAAAAAACGTATGACCAAGAAAATATTAGTTTTTAGAATGTTTGTGATATTTCTGAACACGTGACGGACATTTGGACACATATTGTAAGTTGAAGAAAAGACTTATAATATTTCTCTTAAAATAAAAATTTTATTATGTTAAATGTATTATTCTTTTTAATATTTTGTTGTCTCCAAAGAAATATATTAAATGAATATCAGAATTATTTATAAGAATGGTTAGTTTAATTGCTTCTCAACTGCGTAATATAAATTAGAAATTTTTAGTAAAAATATAAAAAAAAGTCACGCAGAACAAACATTAGTTTTACGCAGTATAAACAAAAGGAAGGAAATCTAGGTTGTGTTTACATACATGTTGAAAAATTGGCTCAAGATTGTAAACAGCTGAGTAGAAATGTCCCAGTACTTTAGGTTTCCTAGTTTTAAATTTAGATGCCCTAATTTAACTTCTTAGTTGTAAATATAAAGTAGTCCAATTTTTATTTTTATTAGATTTTAGGGAATTTTTGGAAATAAATAAGCTTATGAGGTTGGGGTCATAGATGTTGCCAGGGGCAGCTAAAGTTAACTCCACTACCAAATAGAAGTTCCGTTTACAAATAATAAGTACCCTAACTTCATTAATTTATGTCTGTAACAGTTAAAAATTTAAGAGGGGAGGGGAGGTTTGGACCACCCTGTATTATTAAAAATTTAAACATTGGATTTTCCAAAAGTCACTATACAAACACGAACATTTAGACAAACACCATCACACTTAGATTCCCCGCGCAGTAATTACCCTGAACACATCACGCAAGACATCATCAGTATAATTAAATTCCCGGTATTAATCCTGATTGATTTTTAAAGTTTCGTGTCAGCTATCAATTAAAGGACCGGTACATGTGTTTGAAATTATAAGTAAATCTTCCACGAGGTTTGTAATGAAATAGGTCTTTCCATCAAGATTTTTTTTATTAAAAAGCTAGCTTTTTAATAAAAAAAAGAAAAGAAAAAATACTGGTGGAGAGACGTATTTCATTACAATTCTCTTGAATTAATTCGCGATTCAAAGTCCGTAGCAGCGCCACCGTCGCTGATAAGAAATTGATAACGAAAGGGTGATCGTTGTTAAAGGCCTTATGGGGATTTTCTGGTTTTTCTTATTTGTGACGATTATGTCTTTAAATTTTTTATCAAAGTGCTTTAATTTAACTAATTTTAGAGCGTATGAACTTAGTAGAATCACAATTTCATTGAAAAATAGCGTTTTAATGGGTTGTCACGAGTATTTAAATTGAGTGATAAGAAGATGAAGTTTTATTTTATTTATTGTTAATTGATGTTACTTTTAAATAATTTTAGTTTGCACAAACACACAAAATTACCATTTAATTGCATTAAATTGTTTAAATTAGTTGTAACAGGTATTTAAATTAACTGATAAGAAGCCGATTTTCACTGTAATGGTGTTTTAATTTATTAATCATTTTTATTTATGCACTAAAATAATTAATAACTCAATAAATTCACTTTTTGTAAAATGTTTGTTTAAATTATCCGTTTAGGTTTTATTATTTCTGGGTTAAATCGGATGAATCCAAGTCTGTAGTGATAAAAAACCTGATTCTTCTAAATAGAAGAAGAATTTTCAATGGCTCCCATGCTAATCCTATGATAAAAAAGTTTTTGATCACCCTTCCGTTTTCCAGCCATTGGTATTGCCAACCTTACAACTATCTCTTTGAATCGCGAATAGATGGACTGCACAATGCAGCCAACTTTACGGGATAAATCTTTAAGAGTCGTCTTTAAGATCTTCTCTTTAAGATCTTTAAAAATCTTTAATAATCTATCCTTCAGGTTAACATTCTCTACGTTAAAATACAGATGTCATTCTTAGGAAACATTTTTTCACTATAATTCTTCTTCAATCCCCCCCTAAAATAATTCCCAAAAAACCCTTAGATAAGACTTAATAATAAAATTGCACTTACGATTAGTCTGGTCGTCGGATCGGTCGGAATCCGGCGGTGTAGAAGGCGGGCTGACGATATTTTCAAGATGCTGCAATGAGTCCCAAGCTGTTACTGGGTCCGGTGCGGAATCAACAGGTACTGCTGGTGTGGGGGCAGGTAGTGTGCGAACTTCACCTCGAGCACCGAAATGTAACTCTACAGCACCATCTAGAGGAAACCTTAAATCTAAAACAGAATAGTGAGACTTTAAAAATTAAGCAATTACCATTTTTTTAAATAGTTTACCAAGTAATCAAGGTAATATAGAAGGTCGATGAATTAGTAATTGAATGTAAAAAGGCCAACCAGTGATTCATTGTATCTGTTAGTACATGGTATCAGAAAAGTTTGTTTTTAAAAGATGAAGTCTAGGAAATTTAACTTTAACCAAAAAAAATTGTAAAGAGTTAAGTTCGATATAGAAGCCATAGAAATAATAAACCAAACCAACATGGCTATGAAATACCATTTACTGACTTATTGTCTCAGACAAAGTACAAGAACGAGAGGTATCTGTTATAAGGTCGATCATTGAGCAGCCACAGTACAAAAATTTGGATTACAAGAGAGTCTAACATAAAATTATGGATTCAAGATATCGTAGTAACATAAAAATTAGTGCACCAAACATAAAAACTGAAAAATTCAAATAACGAAAGAAGGTCTATACGGCCAACTCAGAAGAAGAATTTGAGGCTCATCTTTTAAAAATCAACCAAGAGAGATGGGGATGCCTCGTTACTCTTTACTGATTTTGGCGGTCAGATTTCTCTTTACTACGCATATATATTAGTAATCATATAAAGACTTTCCTAGTCAAAATATAGAGTTCGAAAAAGTCAACGAAACATAACACAAAATCAATTAGATTTTCATTTTGAAATTCGTCAGTATTAGTTGTCTACGCTAGTATTTTATTCTTTTATAAAATTGATTCTCCAAAATAATTTTCCAATACCTAACTCTTATTCTGTAGGTATAAACTTTGTTTCTAGGACTGTAGCAAAACAAACAGGGTTTTCTGATTGTATTTAAAATAATTAATTAAGGCAACTTACAGAACAAAGCCCTGACTGCGAAGCCTATACCCCCGCAGAGGAAAAGCTGTGACTGACGTCTTAACAACCTCAACCACGCAGATATTATGAATAATGTAAGGAGTAAACTTTAATGTACTAACAAATTTGCAGACGGACTTAACAAAAATAATTAAACATTTCCTTATATTATTGCTGTTAATTATATTTAACTGTATGATTGTTTAACTATAATTGCAATTATTGTTTTTCATGATACCCAAAGTAAAACAACAAAGCTTTATTAAAAGCCTTTAAATTTAGAAACGAAAAATAAAAAAATAATTAAGTCATTACTCAAGACCTCACAGTTTAACTTAGTAAAGTTCTTCAACTTTCAATGAAAGACGAAAGATAAACCAAAAAGTTTTAAGTCTCACAAAACTATAAAATGGTCGTAATGAAAAAGAGGAAAACTTCCAACTTTCAGTGAAACAAAAATAAAACACTTAAATAAATACAAAAGGCGAAGCTAAATCAGTTTTTAGGAACGATTTTCAAAAAAGTAGAAGATAAAAACAATAGCAAAGTCCTTACAAACCTTAAAATCACATAGAACTGTATTTATTGACAGGAAATTTGAGTCAAATTTCAACTGGATTATTCAATGTTAAACAATTTTTTAAAGTTTTTGTTGAATCAGAGAAACAAACAGGTTAACACTGCCTTATAACTTAAACCTTCCAGGAGACACAAATAAACTTAAGGGTGATATTTGTACCAAGTTCAACTTCTGTTCTGTGTTAAACAAATGAGTAACTGTCTGACAACTAAGTTTTAAATTTTTTGAGTGCACACAATACTTTTACAATATACCTACGGTAGTGGGTGAGGAAAATTAAAAACATCCCTATTCCATTCGTAGACATTTACTTAAGAAATGCCAAGGAAATAATATTTATTAAGAAAATAATAGTGATTGTAAATGAATAATAAATGAAATAGGATTTACATAATGTTAATTATTTTCTTAATTCTACTAAACCTTTTCCAATTAATCAACAAGTATTTAATTTTAATACATATTATTCTTGTTAATTTATTCAAAATTGGATTTCCCGACGGCAATGAAATTTACAAATACCGATTCTTTATGTGCAAAAAATACCATAATTAATCATTCAATTTGTTAAACTCGAAGCCGCTAAATAACAAAACACCTTAGCTAAATTTATAACCTATCAATCAAACTTTTATTCAAATTATAGAGCGGCTTAAACATATTAAATTCTACCTTTAGGCTAAACAATTAGAAGGTAGTAGATTTATATAAAGGTCGGTGTAAAAAATTTAAAACTGTTTAATGTAAGAAAAATTTAAATTTTAGGTTGTCAGAGAAAAGCTGTAGTTACACGATTTACAGCAAAATGAATACAAAGAAAAACTACAAAAAATGCAAAAAAGAAAATTTATCTCATAACGATTTGTTAAAGAGAGGCATAACTCGAACTTTAAATGCTATGGCTCCTGATTAACAACAAGGCACCATTAATAGCAAAATAAACATTATGTTGATAATAATCCAGGAACCAGACCTGAAAAAATGTGACTCAATTCGTACTGCTTCAAACGAATATATATATCCTTGGAAGGACATAAACCCTATTGAAAACCAGGTTGTTCCTTTTTTGGGGCGCTGAATCAAATGAGCCCGGTCCAAAGTCAGTACGGCCAGTCTAAGTGATCTAAGTCGGAAAATTCGTGGAAAATAACAGGAAACCAAAATAATTTTGGTTATTCCCAAAATTGTAATTTTGGGAGTATTCCCGCCATACTCGAGAAATAATTGTCGAGTATGGTGCCGTTTGCTAAATTCAATAAAACAGCGAGGGTTCCTAATTTATTAGCGTCTTATTTACAGTATTTAGTTCATAACTTTTAAATAATTCTGACACGGAAGAATTGGTAAGCTTTCTCGCTTACCAATCCAATATTTGCTTAATTTTTCGGTATATATTAAATAACCTGAGCAGTAGCTTTACAACTAGCATAAAATGATCTTCAAATTAGAACAAATAAATGCTATGCTGCGTAGTGTAATCTATGGGATACATTTGCGCATTTACTTTGAAAAATTCCAAAAATGAAAGAACAAGTAGTGAGGCAATTCCTTAAGTTATTAAATGTACACCGAAAATTGAAATGAAAATACGCTGAAATGTATCTAAGATTTGTTTTATTCTTATAACACTTGGTTAATGTTGACCGGAATCTATTTTTCGTATCTAGACCGGTGTATTTAAAGATTTTAATGCACCTCCGTACCGCTGTTTAAATTTATTTCCTAAAATTATTCCTTGGACAGAAGAAAAACAATTAATTTTTTCAGTTTTATTTTGTAATAACAACAATCGAAACTTTTCCTCACGTAATACTTGAAATTCTACACGTCTGATTAAAAATTATTCTTAACATTTTTATCAAAACATCTGATTTATAGTCAGCTCATTTCTTCCTTAATTAAGCTAATTAGTAAGCTTATCTGCAAGCTTAACGTAAGCTAATAGCTGAAATAAAACCCCATGATTAAAAGCATCAGGTGCATCTCGTTATCTTTACCTCCTCTAAGAGAAATACTAATTTCAAGCTTCATGATAAACCCTTTCAGCATTAAAGAGAATGAAAGCGAAACACAAATGACTAATTCACTCCATGTAATTTACAGAAATAAACAACAAGAGAGGAAAATTTGAAACCTAATTTACATATAGTCCAGGTATGGACTATATGTATATATATGGACCCAGAAAACTTTTTTTATCATAATGAAATAAAAGTATTTTACCATAGTAAAAACAAAAGGGCTTCGGCCAATTCAAGGCCGAATACCACTACGTATACTGGCCCTATACCAGTACGTCATATTAGTAATATAGTTTATGCAAGTGGCATAATGCCACAATATCAGCTAAATTCCAAATGTATATGTCGGAAAATTGGATTTGATTACAAGAAGTTATATATAGGTAAAGTAATTAAATCGAAAGCCCTATTGTTTATTAAATATGTGGTACGTTAATAACGCACAATAATGACTTAGCCTCATTACAAAAACATAATTTGATGTAAAACCAACATTATTTGAAACCTACCATATTTCTGTTACAGTACTTCATAAATTATTTGTTCGAACAATTTATCTTTGTGACACAAAGCAAAGGAAAATATATATTTTTTATCAAAATAACAGAACGCTTTACACGCAAACTTACAACTATCAGTCATTTTTCTAGCTTCTTTCTCTAGGATAGCTTTCCCTCTATCGACACAATAGATACTATTTCTTTAACTAATATTATCTGCCATAAATGAAGATGTTGACAAATTGAACCCAGCGTAATAATGCAGAGAGACAAGTCATTATTATATTGATTAATAGCTATTAATATTAAACATAGAAAATACATTCTTTCAAATTCTCTCTTAATATAAATAAATCTAAATATAATAATCAGGTACAGAGTACCTCGGAACTTTTCCTAACCTTATCGGATTCACTGATGATACGCTCATCCTCACAAATTCACTGGACCTCAAAATATAAAGAAAAACTAATTTATTATTAGGAAAGATTAGTTTGAATTTCAGTGGTCTAGTATTCACGTGTTGACCACTATGCTCTTAACACTAGCTGCTATATGCTCCACAAGTAATCCAAAACACTCTTGGGTATATACTCGCCGAATTAAAATAAACTTTTGTATACGTGTTCGTTATGATGGTAATCAGATAAAACTTGGCACCAGGTTGTTCATATACAAGAATACATTCGTGTCAAATTTCAGATCAATCCAGTCGAAAGTTTCTATTTTTGACGTCATAGACAGATTATTTTATGAAAAACACAACCACAGCTTTTTGATTTGATTTGTGTACTAAGTTTTAACTCTCAATTATAAACGAAGTAGATACTACAATGATAACAGAAAAACACTTACAGATTTGGTACAAACCACTCAGGAGGTCTTAACAGATAATTCAAATGAAATTACGATTTTGGATTTTAAGTGCAAATACAATACGTTTCCTATATACCTACAGATTGAATGAGGAAAAGTAAAAACACATTTATAAACTAAAAGGAAATTCCATTAATTACAAAATATAGTAATTATTATGTTTAATAAGTTTAACTTATATAAAAATCAAGATTTGTAATTATTTGAAATAATTATTAGGATATTAATTATTAATCCTGTTAAGAGAACCCAAATATCATGTTGAATTATATTATTATCAATTATATAATTGACAATATAAGGTATTTATTCTATTTCCACTATATAGTGTAATAGAATAACAAGTGATCCCACTCCCTTAAAATACTAGTGCGGATTTTCAAAAACGTTTAATCGAGTTTTACTCGATATTTATAGAAAAATGGCTGACCAACTGTAAAATGATAGGATGTCGAAATATATTGTAAACAAATGTGAAGTGTAATTTAGTAAATAATCTTACACGCAATAGTTAAAAACACAGGTAAACAAGGTGATATATTTTACGTTACTATAGTAACTTACGTTACCATAGTAACATTAACTGTTTTAATAATAATATGTAATAATGTTTGTTTCAATAATAAATCGAATTTTAAGTTGTGTTAAATGTTACGTTTTTAATTAGATATATAACAGAATGGCGACGAGGGAAGAAGAAAAGAGTGAACTGTTAGCTAAGGCTAAAACAAAGAAAAGGGTAATAAAAGCGAGATTGACGAAGTTAGAGAAAATTGATGTTAGTACGTTATGTTTGGACGAAATTGAAAGTAAGTTATCTTTAATAAATAACAGCTCAACTCAGTTTGAGGTTGCTCAGGATACTATAGAAGAGCAAACAGATGAGTTATTGTTGGACTCAGAGATAGAGGAACGTCTTTCGGTAGAGGAAAGGCTAGAGAAAGTTGCTACTACCTTAAGGATAAAAAAATAATTGACAGCGTTACCTGTCAAACTCAGAGACTGAGAGGAGGGGGCAAAGTAGTAGTAACAATAGTAACTCAGCTACTTCAGGCATTAGTTTTGTGCCCTACCACGAAGAAGAAACTTTTGAAAACTTTCAAAGGCGTTTAGATACATTCATGAGGCTTAAGGGCATAACTGAGTCTGACATAAAAGTATTCACTCTGCTTCATGCGTTAACTCCTCTATTACATCAGAAGATGTACGAATTGTGCGCACCAGATAAGCCGTTGGATAAATCGTATGATGAATTGATAGACATACTTAGCAATTATCTACAGCCTAAAAGAAGTATATGGGTTAGGCAACATGAATTCATTAGACGAGTGCAGGAGGACGGAGAACCATTAACTGAATTTGTTACAGACTTGAACAAATTAGCTGATAAATGTTGCTTAAATGTAAGTGTGGACAGTCAGTATCTGATATACCACTGTCCCTACAGTTTATACGAGGAGTTAGAGATGGGGACATCAGAACTAAACTTTTACAACAAAAAGAAGGGGTAACGTACAAAGAGATGGTTAAGATCGGACAGGCAATTGAACAATCGAAGCAGGAAAATAACTTGATTAATTCTGAGAACAATAAGGCTGTTAATAAACTTATAGATACAATAAAGCCAGGGCCATCTTCAGCTCCAGAAAAAACATTTAAAAATTCAAGCAGGGATTTGAAGTATGAAAGGAGTGGTACAATGCAAGATGGTTTTAGAGGCCTTCGAGGCAGATGCTATCGGTGTGGTAGCACGTCCCACAGAGCGAATACCTGCGTAAATAAGGACGAAACGTGCCGTTCCTGTGGAGTAATTGGTCATTTAGCTAGAGTCTGCATGAACAGGAATAAAGCTGGGAAGAAATCAATACGGCGGATAGATGAACACAGCGAAGGGCAAAATGAAGAGGAAAGTCACATGCACAATATTTACAGCATTATGAAATGCCATAATAGCAACAAACCATACCATAGCAACACTATAAAGACAGACAGTAGTGGTAAGTTTTTAGTTCAGCTAGAGGTAGAAGGGCGAAAAGTTGAGATGGAACTTGATACGGGTGCGGCCTTAAGTACGATATCCTACCATGATTTTTGAAACTAGGACTTAAAAATAGATTATTTAAAACTAATGTAGAATTAAGGACATACACGGGGGAAATAATCAAACCAAAAGGGGTAGTTATGGTTAAATGTAGATATAAGAATTTTGATTTTTTGGAAAATTTTTTTAATTAGTCAAAAAGTAGAACCGATTTTCGGCAGAGACTGGTTTAAAGAAGTTAAATTAGACTGGGGAGAGATAAAATCAGTTAGAGAAAGCGAAACAGGGAAATTAGATTCAATATTACATGAATTCAAAGATATTTTTAGAACGGACATAGGCTGTATCCCGAATTATAAAGTACAATTTAAACTTAAAGAAAATGTTGAACCAATATTTACTAAACCGAGACAGATACCATTTGCGATTAAGAACAAAGTAGAAATAGAAATTGAAAGATTGGAAGCTTTAGGAATAATTAGCAAAGTAGACCATGCTGAATGGGGGACACCAGTAGTACCGGTAGTAAAGCCGAATGGTAATGTGAGACTTTGTGCTGACTACAAGGTTACATTAAATAAGGTTATCAAAGATGAACATTACCCTATACCAAGAATAGAGGAAATCTTCGCGGCTATGAATGGTGGTAAATACTTTTGTACGTTGGACGTGAGCAATGCCTACTTACATATGCAAATGGACGAGGAAAGTGCTTTACTGCAAGCTATTAGTACTCAAAAAGGAGTGTACAAGGTAAATAGACTAATGTTTGGAGTTAAAGTTGCTCCGTCAATTTGGAATCGATTCATGGATAAGGCTTTACAGGGGTTAGAAGGAGTGAAGTCATTTTTTGATGACGTCATCATTCAAGGTGCTACTATGGACGAGTTATTAAATAGATTGAAACTGGTACTACAGAGAATGCGTGATTACGATTTACGAGTGAACAGAGAGAAAAGCAAATTTTGTCATAAATCAATAGAATATTTAGGCCACAAAATTGATTCGGAAGGACTACACAAGACAGATGAAAAGATCAAAGCTATGAAGGAGACGAAAAGACCAGAAAATGTTGGAGAACTTCGAAGTTTTATTGGGGTAGCGAACTACTATAACCGGTTTATTCCAAATTTGGCAGCACTATTAAATCCACTAAATAAATTATTGAAAAAGGGAAGCAAGTTTACATGGACAGATGAATGTGAGAAAACATTTCAAAAAGTGATAATAGAAATTACAAGTGAAAAGGTATTGACTCATTACAATCCAAACTTACCGTTAGTTTGGCTACAGACGCATCTCCAGTTGGTCTGGGCGCGGTACTTTCGCATCGATTGAAGGATGGTACGGAAAAAACCAATTGCATTTGCGTCAAGGTCACTTACAGCCAGCGAATCTCGTTACAGCCAAATTGATAAAAGAAGCCACAGGAATCTTTTGGGAATCAAAAAATTTTTTGCATATTTATATGGTCGAAAATTTACACTTATAACTGATAACAAACCATTAGTATTTATTTTTGATCCACAACGCACGTTACCATCGATTGCAGCAACAAGAATCTTTAATTATGCCCACTTCCTATCAGGGTTCGATTTATAATATTGAATAAAAAGAACAGAGGCGCATGCCAATGCCGATTATTTATCAAGATTTCCATTTGAGAAAACTAAAGAAAATTATACAGATGAGTTTACAAAGTTTCAACTGAATCAAATCGTAACGCTTCCGGTCAAGATAGAAGATGTGCGTGAAGAACGGGTAAAGATAAACTTTTATCGAATATTTTAGAAAGATTGATAAAAAGGATTAAGTTTAAGGGATATAGGGTTACGGGATGAAGAATACACACTCCAAGACGGGTGCATTTTTCGAGGCATAAGAATCTTGTACCATCGACTTTAAGAAAACCAGTATTACGCGAACTGCATGAAGGGCATCTTGGCATGGTAAAGATGAAAGCGTTAGCACGGAGTTACTGCTATTGGCCAAACATTGATAAGGAGATTGAAGATCTGGTAGGAAGCTGCAAGGAATGCTGTTTGAAGAAAAACGAACCTGCTAAAGAACCTTACCATCCCTGGGTTATTCCAGAATCACCTTGGGAGAGGATACATATTGACTTCGCCGGACCTGAAAAAGGGTTGGACTTATTTTATCGTAGTTGATGCCTACACTAAATGGTTAGAAGTAATACCTACGAAGTCAACAACATCGGAATGGTGCACAAAACAACTGCAAAAGATCTTTGCTACATTTGGATGGCCACACGTCTTAGTTTCCGATAATGGAAGGCAGTTTACTTCAAATTATTTTCAACAGTTTTTAAAAAGATATGGTATCTGCCATAAATTAACAGCCCCATTTCATCCAGCGTCCAACGGACAAGCCGAACGATTTGTGCAAACTGTTAAGCGAGGTTTAAGAGCAATGGAGACTGAGACAGGCGATGTAACAGAAAAAACTGGTTAGGTTATTACAACAACTTAGGAACGCGCCTAATACCACTGGGGCGTCAGCTACCAATTAATGTTCGGTCGCAAAGTCCGCACAGTCTTAGATTTATTAGTGTCTTCGGGGGATAAGATTAAGCTTATAACAAAGAAAGAGAATTCTCAGCCAAAAGTTCAGGTTAGGGGATAGAGTCCAAGTAAGGAGTTATAGAGGTGACGCAAAATGGGAGTTTGGGGTTATAGTTAAGCGAGAAGGATCTCACCACTATAGGGTTAAGATGGACGGCACCGAGGGCTTAATATGGAGAAGACATTTAGGTCAAATACGGGCACCAAATTTAAGGGGGCCCTTGATATATATTTCGTTACTATAGTAACTTACGTTACCATAGTAACAATAACTGTTTTAATAATAATATGTAATAATGTTGTTTTCAATAATAAATCGAATTTTAAGTTGTGTTATGTTACGTTTTTAATTAGATATATAACACAAGGAATAAAAACAACATAACCTTCATCATGACAGGCAACAAGACATTTTCATAACCTCTTCCGATTATAACTGTCGCTAAAGTAGCCCTAGCGGCCAAACTTTTCTTTGTTTGACATTTTTCGATATATCGCAAGCCCGAAATACGTGAGTGAGATCACTTGTTATTCTATTCTACTATATTATCAATCAAACATGACGAGAACTTATAATAATGATAATAATGAAGAGACTTATATAAAGTTTAAAATATAATCAGTTCTTCCTCTGATTGAACTTGACGAACCAAATAAATTTTACGTACTAAACTTTGCTCACTTTCTTCTTAAGAGCTAAACCAAAGTATCTTATTTAATTACTTTTCTCTGTTTTATTTTAATTTAAATCACTATCACGCAAAATTCCTCTGAATTTTATCTATAAACACCGGTAGTATCTATAAAACATATTTGTACATGATACTTCTTTTGCTTGAGTGCAATTACTGGATTGTTTCTCTAACATGCCTTACCAAGCCACAAAAACTGCATCAACCTTAATATTTGTAGCAAACAAGTTTGTTTATTATTAAAAAAAAATTAAAAAAACTAAAACGAGGTCCTAAACGAAGTACACGTTCACCAATCTAGTCATCTTTTCATTCGTCCATACTAGAATAATATGTAAACCAAGTAGGGAAACAAACGCGATTTCTGTCAGACCTGACATGTAGTTCACATTCTGTTCACTAGGGAGTTGGCTCAATTTTTCCTTATTCCTTGGCGCGGCCATTTTGTTTTACTCTTGTAAATGTAAACAAACTATTTACCGTACTCGACATTTTTGTTTTTATTACATTTCTTTGTACATTTTAGAATAATATTTTAATAAGTTGAGTAAGGAAAACGTTTTGTAACATCCGATAGAGGTTTGAGAGCGAATCTATAAATTCTAGGTTTGTTTAAATTACCTTAAATGAGCGGCTAATTAAACTTATTTTTCGTGTGTACAACGAAGTTAAGTTATAACATTTTTGGGACTCATATTTGTTTTCCCTTCAAATGTTAATTGTAATTAGTTCTTTAACTACTTGAACCTAAACATTATTAAACATGTTTAGGTTAAAAAAAACACCACACATTACAATTTTACAAAAACGATTTTTTACAACAACGAAAACGAATTTTTACACAAACGATTACAATAAAAGTAATCGTAATTTCAAGTTATATTTAAGGCAATACACTATCGTATGTGTGTTCTTCAAAATCTTAATAAAACCAAGAGGTTTAGCTTTTCTGTTAAATTATTGTAAGAATTTTTTCACAGAATTTAATTCAAAATCATTAAATTAGCATGTACATATTAAAGCGCAAAAACACAATGAAAAGTAAAACTGACCTAATGTTATCAGTGTTGCCAATAAAGTTAAATAAAAAACCTAAATCCTAAAAGGGTCATGCGCAGTTATTCCAATTTTAGCTATTTTTTATAATTTTGAGCCAGCTATCAGCTGATCACGCATGTCTGATTTTCTTTACACAAGTTAATATAGAAGTTCCCCTACTTGGTTAATATATTACTTTAGTCCATACATTTAGACAGAAACTTTTTCCATTTTTGAAATCTGAAGATGTGAAACAATGACAATTGGGCCAAAAATAGGGAGTAAATTTTTTTTCATTACAACATTTTTATCTTTTATCATAGGGGATAGGACAGTATTTCTTAGAGAATAAACTTTTTTAGGTTATTTTTAAGTAAAAATTAATTATTCTATCAAATTTATAATTTAATACTCACCTTAATGGAAATTTTTTAAAATAAATTTCAATGTAATTGCAAAATTAGTTAATTCGCCTAAGGATAAATAAAGAAAATAAAATAAAAATGATTTTTGGATTTCATGTAAGAAAAAATATGTTAATAGCTTACAACAAAAATTACAAAATTAATATTTAGATTTTATCACACTTCATTTATATTAATAATCTCCGTTTATGTAGAAAATATTAAAATATATTGTGATGTAAAATGTGTTTAGTTGAAAATGTCGTGATAATTAAATGATATAATTATAGGTTGGAGGTGCTATTAACAGTCTGCTTTGGGCATTAAACATATTTTAATTATTCAGTAAACCTGGATTAAATATTACGCTTTTTCAAATGTACTTTGATATTAAAACTACCGAATCCAAATTTAAACGACGGCAGTCTGAACAAGCAGCCTTCGGCTACATAGATTACGTTGGCCTTGGGTGTCCAGAAATATAACAGCTTTTGAGCTGAAGGCCTCTCTTAATACTTATAAAAGTAATTTAAACAACAGGATTTTAAAAGAAAAAAATATTAATAGTAAAAAAACTTAAAAATTCCCCAATTTAGAAAAAAAATTATTTGCTGTGAAAATGGAATTCACACTTGTCATCGTTACCTGATAGAATGATAATAGAATTCACGTATATAGTCATAATTTTGACTATTTAATTCAAGGCAATTGCCTTGAATATTATACAATAAAATAACTTGAAATATTAATGGAATAGTATTTAGGATATAATTTATTTAACTTCACTGTTAAATAATAAATTATTGAACAAAGTTCCTATAAAGTCAATTCAAGTTAAGTAAAGTTACGTAATTATCGGTTTTAGGTGTTTTATGGCCTCCTGAGTAGTGCTTATCAAGTTGAATATCTTTAACTGTGTGTGTGTTTCTGTTATCAATGTATCTCTAGTCTCTTCATGCTCCAGAGTTAAAACGACAGATACAACAATCTTTTGATTTAGTTAAAAAATAAATCAATCTTTTATTTTATTATGAAAATATTTTCATGGCTTCATTAAGCTTCATAATTGATTGCAATTATTGAACGGCAAGGATCTGTTCAAGAATGTTCCAACATTGCTGAAAGGATTCCTTAAGCCTTCACGCACGGTCACAAGTCTGTGAGTCAGAGCTTATCATTACATCACCGTCTGAAGCTTTGTTTTTGTTTTTCAGCTAGTTTACACAGCCTTTAACTTTTCCGTTTTTAATGAAAGGAACGAAGACTTTTCCGAGCTTATTGGTAGCTGACCATCGTGTATTGTCAAATTTTATATTTTTTGCGTCAAGAAAGCTATAAGTTAAAAACTATAAGTTTTAAGCTTGGCTATAAGGATTAAGTATGACTTTGCGTTTTATGAAAGTATTCTTAAATTGAATTTTATACAAAAACCTATAATAACAAAATACTGAAGACCTAGGGAGAGGTCACATCTATCCATATTTCATAATTGATTACATGAGAGAAATTTAATTATTAACATGCAACTACACCTAAATGGATTGCAAGTGAAATCACACAGCATATCAATTAAATTCACGGAATCTCTGCGTTATTAATGATTATAACTATTTCAAAGTCTTTCTGTTAAACAAATTTTAATTAAATCAAAATTGAATTTCATAAATTATGGAACAAATAGAAGTAGAAAATGGTATTCGAAATAAACTAATTAAGAGAGCAAATAAATAGATAAAATAAAAATAACAATTACTAATATGTCCATTCTATTGAAAGAAATATCAACAGGAAAATAATGAATGAGAATTATTATTACATTTTATAACCAAGTCAAAACACCACCAACAAAGTGTTGTTACATTTTTACTTTTCCTTATTTATACAATATAATAGGAAAAGTATTGAGTTTGCAAAATATTCTGAAACCGCGATTTCACCTGAATTGTCTGTTTTGGGTGTTCTTAGACCTCCAGAGTGACAACAACGTTGTCTGTCTTTATGTATGAATGTGTGTGTGTGATATCATCGCAGCTCCCAGCATATTTATGGTACCGAGTTGAAACTTGGTCCAAAAATCAATCTTTATCTAGTTATAGATAATTCATAATCTAGGTCTAGTTATGAAGTCATTAACCCACACTAATGACAGCAAAAATTTTGAAAAATTTAAAACGCGGAAAAATGTACAATCAGTTTAAGAGTCGGCTTGCTGTAGTTGCATAAGAGCAACATATGTGTCAAGTTTTATCTTACTATCAGCATTAGTTTAATTTTAATCGAATGATTTGTATACCTTTTTTTTTAAAAAATACAAAATCGATAAATATTTAAATAAGTTGAAATTTGGTACAACATATCCCATTATGTAATAAATAAGTACAATAATTTTCGTTTTCAATACGGCAAGTATATGTATGGGTTTTGTTGGATTATAAATGTTCGAGCGTGGTCAGAGCCTGGATGGATGACTGCTAGAAATGAAACTAATGTATTTACAATCTGAGGACGAGTGAAGC
This sequence comes from Microvelia longipes, assembly GCA_018340805.1. Lineage (NCBI taxonomy): Eukaryota > Metazoa > Arthropoda > Insecta > Hemiptera > Veliidae > Microvelia > Microvelia longipes. The sequence goes on from JACMZG010001863.1 coordinate 30,114,179, forward strand.
GAGTACGAAGACTTGTTGCAGTATAAATTTGGCAACTCGTATTTTCTGAGGACGAATATACAAAAACGTAGGTAAATTTGAATGATTACATGTTAATCTATCTCTGCCAAATCAAGCTAATATCTTGATTTGAAAATCATAACTAAACCTATTCATAAAAATGCTTTCTTACAAAAAGAGAGGTAAGATCCATCGTTAGCCCCATTCATAACGCGATATAAGAAGTATCTTAGTGAACCAGACGCCTGTTTCTCAACAACAGATAAGAACTTTAGGTTCTTATTGGTTAAGATCTCTAGGCTCTCTTTAGGTTATTCATAACCTTGTAACTTGCAACTATATTATATATTTTAAGTTTAGTCGACCTAGATTTAACCATTTACTGTAATTATCTAGGATTAAAACACTGACTTACCATTACAAGCAGAGTCTAATTGAGTTCTAGTAAAACTAAGCGTATGGTCGGACACAGCACAGGTATGAAATTGACAAGCAAATATTAACTCTCTGTACACCGGTGGCTCTGGGGAACTGCATCTTAACGGTGATCCGTCCACATCGTCTTCCATAGAACAGTAATGCCTGCAGATCATACAAAACATATTGAGAATAAGAAAAAAATCTTGGAGTAATACATCTATTTATTGCTTAACATCCACTTATTAAACATTCGCTGTTGATACTTGCCTGATTAAAAGATAACTTGACAGCTGTTGACAGGATAGGTATATAAGAGAGCAGCTGCTATTGCATGTAACAACATTTGAGTCCATCTGAGAGAGCTTACTGCGAGGCAGCGGTAAAGCTTAGGTAATGCGAATAATTACATTGAGCTCTTATTGATGCCACTTAGCATAAATTTCCATTTAGAAAGTTTAGGTCTACGGAGATCTCATTGGGATTTGGTTTACCCTTTAATTTTTTACTTTGGTTTAAAGCTTCTATAACGCAATTATAATATCAAATCAATACTACTCAAATGAAATCCTTACTCATTCCATTACTATACCTGGTATTTTAACAAATGTAAGGCATTTATTATCAGCCCAAAAATATCAAAAAAGACAATTGGTTTACGACAATAGGGTAGGAAATATCGTAAATGAAAATAATTAACATGGATTAAGAAGTATACGTAGTGTCGAAACATTTCTTTAGTAGTTATCGAGAAAAAATCGGCAGTTGTCTCCTGACCAAGGGAGTATTACAGTAGCTACATAACCAAGCTAGTGGCAGTAATACTTCTTTTTCCTATGTAATACCTGTAATAAGAGCCTTTCTATACAGCAGTAGTAATTGCTGTATAGAGTAGTCTAAAGTAGCTCTTAATCACTGTTTAGGAGTACTTAAACAGTGATCAGAGCAACTCTAAACAGCGATTACTTCTTAACATGACATACCTATATGATAAGAGCTGTTCTAGACAATAATCGCTTCTTCAACATTAGATATCTCTGATAATAGCTTTTCTAGACAGTATTTACTTTTTAACATTGATTTAACATGAGGTATCAATGATAAGAGTCTTTCTATAGACAGAAGTCACATCTTTAACTTCATATTTAACACTAGGTAACTATGTAAACTGCTTTAGTTTGCAACATACCTATGGTAACATTTGATTAAGATATCTCCTCTAAGTTGTAAACCCTTCCTATGTTGATTAGCTACATTGATGGTAAACTGCCTCGTATCTCCAGATACTGTATGAACACCAGACGTATAGACAGGAACAAGTCCTTCATACACTTTGATAAAAGCACGACAACCCGTGCCACACCGTTCAAACGCTGGAGCACCGAGCACCGTCACGTGAGTTAAATACAGGCTGGCTGAATTTATCCTTATACTTCCTGATAGCAGACCAGCGAAGTATTCCACGTACCTGAAACAATATTCATAATTATATTAGCAACAATAATTTTTCTACAATATAAAGTATTGCAGGCTTCGTATTTCCTATAAGCTAGTTCCTATTATACTCCTTTTAATCTTTAAGAAATTAAAATTAGTTATGAAACAAGAAATTTGAAAGAAAAATTCCTTTAAGTTATAGTACAATTTGACTTGTGCACCTCAGTATCTTTTAACAAAAGTTCTTAAAACTAATTGTAATTTCCAAAAGATTAAAGATATAAGTACTATAAATTATTCCTTCCAAAAGATGAAACAATTTCAACAAGATAAATGTATCCATGGTAAGAAGTAAAAGTGTTTTCTAAGTTGATTGATTTCCCTAAAGAAAACTCAAGGATTTTCGTAAAGAGTTTCTTCTTGGTGTATGCCAAAAATTTAATACCAAACTTTATTTAACAAACTACAAAACCTACTCTTTTAACCTCTGCTATTCTATCAGCTTTTATCCCTTTCCTTCTTCAAAATGTAAGAGTCTTAGTTAAGAAAAGAGAAGCTTTTAGCTTCTACTTGATTTTACATTATCACAACAAAAAGCTTGGAAAAATCGAAAGGATTAAAATAACCATAATCTCTTTTAGTTCAAGAAAAAACTTTCTGTGAATTAATTCTATTGAAAAAAATAATCTATTCAAAGACGAAAAATATTGGCTCGGAGGTACTCACGGCAGACGAATTTCGCATAGGAATTGGAACATGATTTTTGGAAGTATGAATTTCGCATATGTTATATAATGTGACCATTGCAACACTTTGTAAGTGTAAATCATTTATTGAAGTCATTGTATGAATTTTCAAAATAAATTATTTCTCCATGATATATCATTACAACCTATTCTGTATAAGTTTTAATGTAATACAAGTACAGTTAAAGAACTAAGGTGAGCGTTAATGGAGTTCATTTCAATAAAAGAGGAAGAAGTCTCTCCACAAAATATTTCTTTATAGCAAAGCGCTTTCAACCTAACAAGAGGTCATCATCGGTGCTAGCCTATCAAACATTATACAATAAATCAGACAAAGGTACAAGTACAGTTAGTACGAACTTTAATGCTTGACAAGTTATATTAGAATAAATCAATTAGTTAGAATCAAGATCAGTTCATAAGTTCGCTGAAACGGGAACGATTTATAATAAAAATCAAAGGGATTGGTTCAATGGTTAAAAAAATAAGTTTTCCATACTTAGGAAAAAAATAATTAACGGTAAAAACAATAAAAAGATAACTACCGATAAAATATTTCCATATTAATTTTCTCAGATTCTCTCTACTGTAACATGAATTTAATTAAAAAAGTTAGAAATACGCGTTTTCATACAAAAACTATAGATTGAAATTGTTAGAATCGATTTTTGCTAAGGACCATCGATTTATTTCCATTAGAAATTGTTCTTTAATTTTTGAATAAGCTAAAAATACATCTCATATACAATACAGGTTAACCTGATTTATGTTGGAGCAATTTTAGATGCAGGGTATGCTCAGAATATAGATGGCTGTGGCGCTTAAGTATGTAAAGTAGGTACAAAGTTGACAACAAGAGACAAATGATGATAAACGAGCTAAACAAGGCTCTTAGCAACACATTATGCATTATTAACATCTCTATTCACACTACCTTCAAGATAAAATGGAACAAAAATAGCTTCGTAACAGCCTAATATTTTATTCGACGGAATTAAATTTATACATTGAAAGAATGGGAAAATAGGATCATAAGTTAGATCTGTTTAAAAGAAAGAACGAATAAAAAAAAACAAAATTATTTTACCGAGAGACGTAAAATAAGATTCTAGAGTTATTTTGGTATAATGAATAAAAATTATATGTAAGGAAGATATTTTAAGGTAGAGATTGAAAAAAATAAATATTACCTGGCTTTAGCCATTTACTTTAAAAACCAACCAAGGATTTAACCAAGGGGTCCTGAATAAAACAAATAGAAATAAAGTTCTGAGAGAATTAAAAAGTTATATAAGAAAAAATCATCATCCATTCATCTCTGATGAAATTAGAGATGACATCGATGGATGTTCTTCGCGGCTTATCAAGTTAGGCGCATTTACTTAAATCAATAAATATTACTTAAGACAGTGATATCAATGTTTTTAAAGCAGACGAAATAAACATATGGTATATTATTGAAAGCAAAATGTTAGTTAGTAACTATAACATAAAATAATGCAAATGAAAATGCATAAAAATTAATAATAAAATTTAAAAAGTAATAACTATAAAAAGTTTGTAAAGGATATAAAAAAGTAGTTTAAATGAGTGGAAAAAGATTCATGAGAAATGGAGAAAGGTCATGTAGGGCAAGGCAAACAAAATCAACAAAACTAAAAAAGTGGAAACAGCATCTTGGATAATATATTCGAAGTTAGGTGAGAGATAACAAATTTAGGATCGAAACAAAAAAAATAAATTTAAAATAAAAGTTGGCATGCGATTAATGGAAGGAAATAAAAAAGTCCGTGAAAATTAAATAAGAAAAATATTTGAAATGGAATATTATACAAAGCGAATACGTACCTAGACTGAAAAAAATTTGCCAGGCTTTACTAATTTAGCATTGTGGAGTCGCAGGCTCCATTATGATAAAGGACTTAGTTTATATTGCATACATATTTTATTTTATTATAAGATGTTTATCAATGTATAACTAATGATAAAACAGACATCAATTTTAATTTGCGAGTCATGATAAGTGTAATGAAAGAAACAGCTAGCGACTGCAATTTCTGGCTTGGACACGGTATTTTTTATTATAAATACCTTTACAAATAAAGAAAGTATAAAAATACAAATATAATCTTATAAAAAGGTTATCTCTCAGGTGGAAAGCTTGCGCCATCAACATAAGGTAATATAAATAATTATATAAATATAAATAATAATATAAATAATATGAACATAGAGGGTTGAGCTATAAGCTAAAGGACTCTTAACCTGCTTCCTATCTTCACCATTACGCGACTAGTAAAATTGTAAACATTGAACTAAATTGAAAGATTGTACTTTTTCACATGTACAATTTTAGTGAATATCCTTTGAAAGAAATCGCGGGAGTTGGACCCAGGAATGTGTTATAAATCTGTTTGAAAACACGATAGCCCTAAACATTGGTATATTATTAAGATAGATATAGTTGGTATATTATCTTAAGTATTTAGCGAATTATAAATAGAAAATATGATAAAAAGCATGTTTCTCTCAAATGAAAAACTGTATCAAGTTCTGTTTTTAAATAAAAATGCTTAATATTGTAATAAAGCCTATCAACATCAACAATATCTTGGCGAGTCTGGCAAATTATAGCCTCTTAAATTAAAAACTAAATTACTATCTGTCCGTACTCATAACAATGGTTGCTACGTTCACGGATTTTCAAAGGAAATGCGCATATTTATCGCAGCATGGAGTTATACAAATCTATGCTCATCCTTCCAAAAGCAGCAGTCCACACTATTATTCGGACTAATTAAAAGCTTAGTTAAATAATTACGCTGCTTATATTTAAAAGGTTTTAGCGCACTTTCATTAAAAAGTCCAGAAAAATAGACAAGCGACTCGAGATGCTACTGCTAAAGTTACAAAGCATACACCAGAAACATAAGCAAGAAATGGATGCACGGACATGGAAATGTTACATACGGAAGCACAAATTTCAGAGGAAATTCGCCCAGCAAGTGGAGGTCCATAATTTTTTAATCATAACAAATCCTAATAAAATACCAAATGTATATCTTTGGCATACCAAGAAGAGAAAAATAAATAGTTGCAACCATCGTTGCTGCAACAATACGGACGGATAGTAATTTAGTTTAAACTATAATTTACGAGGGTCACTTTGAAATGGATGATACTAAGGAAGCTTCATTAAAATGCTAGGCATTTTACAGAGATTTAGTTGAAAATAGAAGAAAAAACAACTAAAAAATTCATTAGAATTAAGAGATAGGCTAAAAAATTCTATTTACGTAACTTGGCAAAAGCGAAAAAAACTAGTTTTTAGGTCAGAAGTTAAGGGTGAAATAAGAATATGAATAATTGACTAACGTTGAAAGGGACAAAAAGAAATAAAATATTAATAAAAAGATTGAATAAAAAATACTCAAAAGTTAAAAAGTTCAAGGTGTAGTCTAAGAGAGATTGATATAAATTACATCAAAGAAGTCGAGACTGTTAAAGTAAACGTTTGAGACCTTCTAAGAGGGTAAAATTAGATTTGCTTTACCTATAAAAACTACATGAATAGAAGGGGCTACTTGAAATGTATCTTCAAGGGTGAGATTTGATCCCTTTCTTAGTTTAATGCTTTTATTTAAAAGGCGACACTAATGTTTTCTTTTATTGCTTTAGCAGATCTACAATAGAATCGATTGAAAGGAAACAGAATAGGTAGTAATTGAAACCACAAAGACAGCTTATCATAATAAATTATAGATGGATATCGAATAATACAATCCTAACAAAAACAAGTCTTGCGTAAAACGTTATGCGATCATAGTTTACGTCAAATCTATTTATTTACTGTATTTACAAATCTTGGGAGATATAGATGTTAATTTAATATCCGCAACATATGCATACAAAAGCCTTACAAAATTTAACAGAAAAGAAATTTCCGACTCGGCAAGAACGCAGAGGTAAAATTAATTAATCATGAATTTCTTCCTTCAATTAATAATGAAGTTTAAACAAAATTGTATTTAATAAATTGAATAATTTTTAATAAGGTAACTAATTTTATTATTCAATTTATAATTTAGTTATTAAGGGTTCTTGCAAAGTCAAACATTTCCTTTAATTTTAAATTCACAGAGTGATTTGGTAGGGATCTCACATCTGAAATTACATGCAAGTAATTTTAATTAATTTTGCTGCTGAACTTACGATGTGTGGAGTTTGAAAAAACCTACTTTCTGTCTTTTTTGGTCCACCTATATGCTATATTTGGTCACCTATAGATGAGTATTAATAACTCTAGTAGTAGTTGCATTAATTTTTTTTTCAAACATACAAGTTTACGAGGCACAATCCTTTTAAATAAAACTCTTTACTAGACACGTCGGCCAATCTTTTTCTAATATTGAAAGATTTAGAAAATGATTCTTCTGTCCGTATTTTACAAACTTCCTTTTGCGTAGTTTTTTGGAATTTAAAATATTATACGCATTAGAATTAATTTTAAACATAATAAATAAGTTATTTTTTTAAATATATTAGTTAACTAGACATATATAAAAGTTAACTTCCTGAAGTTAATAGCAGGTACTCTTAGGCTAATATGTGGTGATTTTGGTTCAGTCTTTCTTACAACCCAACATACAAATTAACTTATTTTGCTATACTGAAATAATTATAACAATGGATGCTTCATATTGAAACCAATAAAATGATATTAAGATTAAATTATTTAAATTTCTTATACACTGGATAAAGAATTAAGAAAAATATATATTACCTACACAGTTATTAAATTATTGTTAGACATATATATTTTTATTGTTACAAATAATGAATTATAAGCTGTGAAGCTGTATTTATACACGGCTAATTTTTCTTATGAGAGGAAATATTTAGGAAATCAGATTAAAAAATTTCAAATTTGACAATTTTTCCCAGAATTGTTTTAAAAAGCGGGCAAATAAATTAATAAAATTGCTTTAAAAATCATGAGATGAAATTAGGCACATTTTTGTCTATGATTAGTTTCTGTACCAAGTTTCATTTCAATCCGAAAATGCGTTGGAAAGTTAGATACATATTTTCTCAATCTGTGTCCTCACTTTCAGACCCCTCTCCTTGAAAATCCTAATCTCACAAGCATATTTTTTAATGGAAATTCGTTTACATCGAAAAAAGGATGGAAAAAGCGCACAAATAAAGAGAAGAAAAAATAAAAAAGATATAATATCTTAAACAGAGTAAAAAAATACGTAGCAGAAAACTTGGATAAAGTTTAAAACCGTTTTGAAAACATACAAGAATCAAGTTTAAGCTCAAAACAGGAGGTATCGTCTAGTATATGGATAAAACTTTATCAGAAAATGTCGTATTGGAAATAAACTTTTAGAGGAAATTGACTTTGAGCATTTTCATCTTAGATGTTTTGATAAGAAAAAGAGAAACTTTAAGCAAGAAAATCTATACAATTTAAATGTATTGAGGAAATTTAATCGAGGTTTTGTATCTTAAATGTTTCTTGATTTGTTTTACTTTTTAATAGTATCTTTTTTCAACTAAGCAGAATTGGATCAGTTATTAATGTGAAATTATGTTTCCTAATAATAATTTAAAATATCAACACATACAATTTAAGAATAGAAAACGTTTGACTTAAAACTACAAATTTTCTTTAGATTCAATACATCGTATTGTGAATGCGTCTTTATGTCCATATTGTGCTTTTTAGATAATATGCCCTAACAGTTGACCCTTGAATTTTGTGTAGCAAATAATTTTTGCAAATAATAATCCGCATTGTTACATATTTGGTCGCCGTATTATTCCGAATCCTCTGATTATTGGTGATAATATATATGTTTAAGACAATTTTCCAATAAACAATTTACAGCAAATAATTTCCGCAAATTTATCCCATTTGTTATATATTTGGTCGCCGTATTATTTCGAATCCTCTGATTATCGGTGATATATATATTTTTAAGACAATTTTCTAATAGTTGGAAATGATAGAACGATCTAAATAGTATGAATAAAGGATATTTAATGTTTCAAGAAAATCAAATAATTAGCATAGGCTATATTTTTAATTAAATTTAATTGAGAGTCCAGAGGTTCTGGGATTAAGTAGTAAGCTAGACAGAAATAAGCCCCACCCCTGGACCACTATTCAAACTTCCTATAAGTATACTTCAAGTTACTTTTAAGTTCAAAAAGTTTGATATTTACACAAATTTGTTTGTGGATGTTGACGAAAAAAGTTTTCTATATTTTCTTAGTTGTTTGGAATTTCGTATGTTTCAGATATTCTAAAGATGTTCAAAATAATAAATACAAAGTAAAAAAGCTACCATCATGGAACGAGTCTTTCCTACCTATTAGCTAAACATATAGGAACATATAATTTTGCTGTTTATTCTAGCGTGATTACAAGAAAAAAGCACATTCATTGATTTATCTATCTACGTAAATATCTCAAGTATTGGGGTGCGAAGCACTTCCTAATTATAACAGTAGGCAGGCATTTAATCATGTTAAATATAAACGAAAAATTACATTTCAATAATCACAAAGGTTTCAAAATACCGGTGGTCATACATGGCAGCCTAGTTTTTTATTAATTTCAACCCTTTAATTGAATAATAGCAATATATTTCAATTTAAAAATATTGATACAATAAATATAGATAAACACGGAAATAGAAGACTTGGACAAAACACGATGATCAGCTACTAATTATACCTCGTATGAAAACGTATAAGCCAATGGCTATAGAATGGTTATAGAATATACGTATAGAGGGCTATAGAATATAATATTGATAAATGAAGACGAAACTGCAGACTGCTCAGGTCCCGGACTTGCGACGAGCTAAGTAGGGTTATAAGGTTTCCCTCACAAATCTTACCTCATAAGCTAGTAATTTCTTTCGAAACTTATCTGCTTATAAAAAAATATAATTTAAAAATACATAGGACTTTGTTTATCTCTCAGTTCATAGTGAGAGTTCTAAATGACAATAAAATTACTCAAATCATTTGACTACTCACATGGCAATAAAGGTACCACCATACATCCATTTACATGTTTGTAAACGATCTTTTTGTTATTTGTTATTATTACATGCTTATAGTAACAATGGGGATGATTACCTTTTATTTGATGGTAGCTCTAGATCACCTATCTTATGATCGAGAAATCGTTTCATAGCAAACCTGTCCAAAGCCTGCTCGGGACTTCCACATATACTGGAGTAATGCATATAGGCTGCCACTACTATTCCTATCCGTTCTTTACTCCCTCTAAAACAGCATAGATCATATTCATCACATTAATAATTATTATTTTAAACAAAAACGAGTACAGGGTACAACAGAGCTCTACCTCATCTCGTCGGATTCGCAACGCTCATTCTCACTGCTTCGTACTCGTATCGCTTTTAATATATCATTGCACTTGCTTAGCTCGTCCTCACACAGAAATGAGATTCGTTTTACTCTCAGCGGTCACCTATCCAGGCAATGTCCAACAAAACCCGTAGATATAGTTGCCGTATTGAAACGAAACTTAGAATACTTATTTATTTTATAAAGGGATACACTTGCACTCAACTTAATCAGATTATTTTTTGGATAAATACAATTTTTTAGAGAACGTATACAAATATTTATTATTAATTTATTTATTTATAAAAAAACAATTTTGATAAAATTAAACTAATGCCGATAACGATATGTAACTTGGCACAATTATTAGCTAAATTGTAAAACGATCGAAACATATTTCCGCGTTTATTGAATTTTTAAATGTTTACTAAGTCATAATAACTGGTTAATGACGTCATAAAAATATTTTCTGGATAGCACGTAGGCCTAAGGATTAATTATTGTACCATGTTTCAACTTTGTAGCTTAAACTATGAGTTACGATGATAATAGATACACACACATACTAACACAGATATAAAACTTTGTAAAAACAGCTCAGGAGGTCTTAAAAATACCTGATAAGGAAAATTCATATGAAATCTCGGTTTCGGTATATATTCTCATACATACCTACGGTATAAATGAGGAAAAGAATATAGATAAGTAAGTGAATAGAACAAAATGTTTTAGAGGACAATTTTCAAAACGTCACAATTGTATTGTATTCGAGTGAACTCTTTGGGTCGTATAAATATATAAAGTATATCTTTCAGTCCAGTCTTTCATTAAAAATATACCGGTAAGAAAAACCTTCGCAAACCACACCCTACTTCCTAAAATTTTTCAGCGAACTGGAATTTACATTTTTTACAAAAAAATAATGTTAAATAATACCACCAATCATTGGTAATGTTTAGAGGCTAGAGCTCTACAGAGATAATCTCGAGCATCAGCCAACTATTATGCTTATAATAGTAACCTAAGTTGACAATCTATTTTAATTCAAATAACTACTTATAAAATCTCAAATCACAACTCAGCGAATTCAAGAACACCGCACTGCAAAAGGTCAACTTAAAAAACTATAATCATCATGACTATCAAAACTAGTAAACTGGGCCCTTCGGTCACAGGTGACTTTGAGGCTGGCGGGGCTCGGCCAGCTTAAAAGAAATCCTGTGTTTAGTAGTTTCCTGATGACCATAAATTAGGTTAATGACGTCATACTCCACAAAACAATAGGCTTTGCAACCTCCCAAGAAAGCTTTGACTGTTATCGTGCGGCAAACGTAAGGGTGGAAACTCTTATATAATACACACACAAATATATATATATATATTATATATATATATTCAGTCTCTCTTCGTCTGTGGAAGAACTTTAACAGTTCGAAACGTTACGTTTTTATTGTAAGTTTTCTTAATGTTTCTATATCTTTCTTTATATTAAGTTATATATATATATATATATATATATATATATATATATATATATATATATATATATATATATATATATATGTCATATGAATGAGTTTCTCCTCGTTCATATGACATTTTATACGAACTGTTCGCTAAAGAGGAAACAATTTAAATATCGAGATAATTCTTGATTGTGAAAATTCTTTTTATCATTACGCCTACTGTGAAATTAAGTGAACACATTCACTACCAAATTCTAAGGATGTTGAATAATGGGGATGACGCATTAAGGAAACATTTCTGACCCCATTGAGTTGTATGAGATAGAGAAATAGGAGCAAACTTACCTTCCCTTAGGTATATAACAAGCAAAATGCAATGCATGTTTTGCTTGCCATGCATGATGGCGGTAAGAGAGCACCGCTCGTCTCTGGTAAGTACTTCACATTATATTCTTCGGAATTAATAGAAGGTCAGGTGAGTCAGGCTCTGTCGGCGCCCTGATGAGTTAGACGTAACGAAACAGAGTGGGACATGACATTATGTCGAGCCATCAATGATGACGAATGTCGAATGATGGAACAGTTCCCAGATGTAGCATTGCATTTTGCTTGTTACATTTCCTAGGTGTCTCTCGCACAATTATATTGTGTCAACTATTCATGTTTTGCAAAACTCGGTAGTATCAAATGATATATGTTTTGCTTGCCATGCATGATGGCGGTAAGAGAGCACCGCTCGTCTCTGGTAAGTACTTCACATTAATATTCTTCGGAATTAATTGAAGGTCAGAGTGAGTTCAGGCTCTGTCGGCGCCCTGATGAGTTAGACGTAACGAAACAGAGTGGGACATGACATTATGTCGAGCCATCAATGATTGACGAATGTCGAATGATGGAACAGTTCCCAGATGTAGCATTGCATTTTGCTTGTTACATTTCCTAGGTGTCTCTCGCACAATTATATTGTGTCAACTATTCATGTTTTGCAAAACTCGGTAGTATCAAATGATATATGTTTTGCTTGCCATGCATGATGGCGGTAAGAGAGCACCGCTCGTCTCTGGTAAGTACTTCACATTATATTCTTTCGGAATTAATTGAAGGTCAGAGTGAGTTCAGCTCTGTCGCGCCCTGATGAGTTAGACGTAACGAAACAGAGTGGGACATGACATTATGTCGAGCCATCAATGATGACGAATGTCGAATGATGGAACAGTTCCCAGATGTAGCATTGCATTTTTGCTTGCTACATTTCCTAGGTGTCTCTCACACAATTATATTGTGTCAACTATTCATGTTTTGCAAAACTCGGTAGTATCAAATGATATATGTTTTGCTTGCCATGCATGATGGCGGTAAGAGAGCACCGCTCGTCTCTGGTAAGTACTTCACATTATATTCTTCGGAATTAATTGAAGGTCAGAGTGAGTTCAGGCTCTGTCGGCGCCCTGATGAGTTAGACGTAACGAAACAGAGTGGGACATGACATTATGTCGAGCCATCAATGATGACGAATGTCGAATGATGGAACAGTTCCCAGATGTAGCATTGCATTTTGCTTGTTACATTTCCTAGGTGTCTCTCGCACAATTATATTGTGTCAACTATTCATGTTTTGCAAAACTCGGTAGTATCAAATGATATATTTTAGCACTATATTGACAAACTGATAAAAAATTCAAACCTTAATAATAAAATAAAGTAATTATATCAACAAGTTTCATAATTTTCATCTATAAAATTTAAAAATCAATTTTCAAATTAATATCAATTTTATATAAGGCATTATTAAATATAATAATATTTTTACCCTTGTTAGACCAATTTCATAAAAAAAAACTGACCAATTATGTCGTTATAAAAAGTTTTACAACTTGTCATTTTTATAAAATTGAACTAGTTAGTAGAAGTTGAATTAAATTAACATATTTAAATAAAAATTTATGAATATTTAATACATGAAAATTGTAGGATCAAAAATACATTCTTGTTAGTTGAAAATTTATTCATGTTTCTATACGATTTTTTTTTATAAAGTATATTATTTTAACATAGCAATAATTATACTCCAAAAATTAATCTCTTTATTATAATAAGTGCAAAAACATATTTTATTATACTTAATCATTACATAAAATAATATTAAAAAGGACATATTTTATGAAAAAATATAATTTAAGTCAATTTAAATTTTATTTTTAAAATATATAATATTAATTTATAAAATATTAATATTAATTTTATTTAATATTATAGCTTTTATTTTAAGGAAAATTATTTTTTGTTTCGTTGGTGGATGAGAAAATCATACTTATCGTGGAGGGTGGTCTTTAGTTTACATTTATTATTATTTACATACAAGGTAAGAGTCTAATTATTGTCTCTAAAATATAATAATTAAATATAAATTTAGATTGAATAAAAACCCTAAATTAGTGATTTTAAATTAATTTTAAATAATTATAATGAAAAAAAAAGAATAAAATAAATTATAATTATTTTAAATAATTATCATTTTTAAACTCAACACACCCTCTAAACTTTAAGGTAAACCAATGATCTTGAATAAAGGGGATGACACACTAAGTCGATTAGCCATACAAATAAGTGACCCCATCGAAAACAAAAAAGAGAATTTAAACACGAAACACACGTCAAAACCAACTGCACGTTCTTGGTTCAAACTGCGCATGCTTTCAATTCTTATAACAGGCAGGTATTAAATTTTAGAGGCAAACTTACCTCCCATGGTTTCCCATTGTTTATTGCTTGAGAAGGTTTATAACAAAACACGCTTAATTGTCACTCATTGAAGTGGCTAAGTATAGTACAAAATTGAACAAAAGCACCACAAATGTAACAATCACAAGAAGCACAGAAGAAAGTTGAGAAGCAAACTCGACAAACTTGCTACATAACCTGCGTTTGGCGCATTTTTTCATTATAACCAAGGGTAAGGTAAGTTTGCTCCTATTTCTCTATCTCATACAACTTCCATGGGGTCAGAAATGTTTCTAAATGCGTCATCCCCTTTATTCAAGAACCTTGGGTACACCAGTCAAAGGAATGGCATGGCACCTTTCCATGCCACTCAAAGACACACGGTTTACTATGTATTAAAGTTCCAATATTTTTATACAAGTTCTAATCTGCAGTTTTCAGCTTTTATTTGACTTTTTTTCTAGAACCGTTCTAGATTTAACGTTATAAAATTTATTTTAATCACTGCATGTTTTTTTAGCAATTAAATAATAAAAATATATTCAATCCTTTTTGTATCCTATTTTCACATCACATGTTAATTTTATTTAAGAGACTTTCGTCACTAAGGCATACATTTAATTTTTTAGGTCCAAATAAATAAATTGCTTTGTTCCTTTATTTTTGATATTTTATTATGTTACTTAATTTTTGTATAGTTTAAAGATCGTTGTAAATAGACACTTATTTCCGTATAATGTCAATAAATAAATAAAATATTATCCTTAAAACTTTTTATCTCTAATATTTAGCATCAAACATAAATGAAAACTCAATAAACAATAAAATAAATTAATAAAAGTCAAGCATATTATTAACCGCACAATTATTAGTTATACCATATTAAATTGCATAACTAACATAGCATTTTAAAAATCATAATTAATAAATGCTGGAAAACCACACAGATAATTAAATACAATTGAATATTTCTACTACAGCAAGAAGTAAACGCCCTAAGGTATCTAGCTAAATTGCTCTCTTTATTCAATGATATGGTTTTTTAATAAGATATAATAATTGCCTTTCTGAGACTTTTATTAATAATTTTATTTTTGTATCATAATTAAACTATTATTGTAGTGAAAAACAATAGAGTTTTCATTACAGAAAGAGACTGAAAAATAGAGAAACGTTTATGTTTTATTTCAGTTATTTACTATAGCTATTCATGCAATAAAAATATATTTATTATTCAAACAAACTTTTTGAGGTTATAAAATTGTTCTACAAATTGAAACAAACGTAAAATATTTATTCAATAATTATATTACTCTTAAATGTATTATAATAATAAAATATTAATGTAGGTTGTATTATGATGCATAAATGTTATGACGCAATTTCAATTAAGTTCTTCATTTGAAATTTACTATGATCGTAAAATATACATTAAACACATGGAACCATTAAAATACAACCAACATTTAAATTAAAAAAAATCTTTTAAAAAGCATTAACTGATTAGACGCATTAAAAGCTAATAACTCAGCACCGGTAGAAACAATAATAAAACCTTCATTCACAAGCATAAATATAATGTTTTAAAATAAAAGTATGTCATTAATATTAGAAGCTTTTTTATTTCTTTTAGTAATTTTATTACGATATATGTAGTCTAATTAAAATATTATTTCATTATTTTATTTTTAAGATTAATTCTTTAAGAAAGGTATAGCAAATCCCGTTTTCACGAAATTGAAGAATTTATATTTAAAATAAAATGCTGCAAAAATTTATTATAGTGAAAGAGATTGCATTGTACTTTATGCACCTAAAATAAATTCAACTGACTCATTGGGGCGTCGACAGAGCCTGAACCTACACTACTTTTCACTTAAAATGAATATAAAGTGGACTATTCACCACAGACCAGCGGTACTCTCTAACCACCATCGTGGTTAGCAAGCTGTATCAAATGATATAGCTTGCTTGTTAACCATTATAGCAAGCTATATACATTATAGCTGTATATCATTTGATACAGCTATAATGACGAATGTCAAATAACGGGACAGTTCGCCAGAGTAACATAGCATTGCCTAGAGTAATATAGTTACAAGTCTCTCGCACAATTATATAGTGTCAACTATTCATAATTTACAAAACTCGGTAGGTCAAATGATATACATTTTTTGCGGATTGTGTCCAATTATTGATATTTTTTTATATTAAACAAAAACGTTAGCTAATCTAAAAGATTCATGTGTTATATACTTATGCAACGATAAAAATTAATATATGGTTTAATCCAACAAACACCATACATACATACGAACAAAGAAAACTATTATAATAAATTATTAAAATTTGTTTTAGTTTCCAAAATTATAATAAACGTAATCATGAACATAATATGAATTCAAATAATTTGAACAAAATTTAAATTTCTCACTAGTACATAACTATGACTTATATAATGTAAATGAAAAAAAAACAAATATAGGTTAAAAATCATGAAAAAAAAAACTATAGAAGAACCTAAGAAAGTATAGTCATATGTTTTCAAAAAGCTCCGTTTGTCGGCTTTTAACATAAAGTTAAAGTAAGATGATATTTGAAAAATAAAATGAAGAGGTAAAAGTTAACTTAAAAGAATAAGAAATAGTAGAAGCAAAGACTTCACCGAATAAATTTTGAGTCTAGAGGAAACAGAAAGGCTGAGAGTCTATAATATTTATTTTAGTATTTCCTTTTTCTAAATATTTTTGTTCAAATAGTGGTTTTAGTGTAAACAATTTTACCAAGATAAAGGGAAGCCCTCAAGGACTTTAGTTGGCTTATTTGTTTTTACTTTTTTTCTCTCTTTCTTCTCCGTCAGTATTATAACTTATCTTGTACAAGTTTCTCCTACATATTATTTTAAACATATTATATTTCCCATTTTCAACAATGAAAATCAAATTGTAAGACGGGAGTTGATTTAGAAGTCAGATGACAAACATTAGAAATCAGAGTTTGTTTGTAATTGCAGAATAGATTAATTATCAGTAATTAATGTTAATACTTTTTAAATACTGATTTTAATGGAAAAATCTAATAAAAACTAAAATTCAATGATGAATTATTCAACAGTCTTGACTCATGGAGATAAAAATATATTATAGCTATAAATAGTTGATAATTGTTGGCAAATTAATAAGAACAATATAATATTATTCCCTTTCCACTTAATGTCAGGTAAGTATTAAACTACAAAAGGCAACTTTTACTGTCATATTTTTTATGAAAAAAAAAATAATAAAGAAACATTAACATCAAAAGATTTGTTTTTACCTAATACATAAATTTTATTAAAATGTTTAACTATAATTTTAAAATATGTATTTCTTAAAAAAAACTTTCATAGATTTGTGTAACCGATAGTAAAACAGCTAGCCGGAATAAAGAACCCAAACAAGAATGTTTAGTCAATAATTCATTTATCACATCAAAATACGTAACTTTAACTAAAACTAAAAACACGTAAAGAATAAAAAAAATAAAATATGCAAATGAGACAAAAATAAAAGGAAAAGTTTATACTTTAAATGGAAACATTCAAACTAAGAAATCTGTCAATAAAAATTAAACGTTATCAGATTTATCAGAAGAGTTTTAGAGACGGGACTTGAGATCAATGTGGCCATGAAGGTAGTCAAGACTTGGTGGTCGCTATAAATACCATGTATAACATTGTGTCGGTTTGATTTTAAAAGAAAACAAAAAAGCTTATTTCTATCTCTGCTTGACAGTTTGACAGCTTTAACTGAGTTGTTAATCAACACCTTTTTTTAATGTCACAGAAAATGTTCAACTGTAAAATAAGAATGTTTGGTTTGTCACAGAATTTAAAGCTTAAACAAGTCTTCTCACACGTTCAATTAAACATTTTGACGTTAGCTTTAATAATACGAAAAACGCCAATTTTATCTGCCACGTTCCTATGATTAGGTATTTTGTTCATTTTTTTAATTTTAATTGGAAATTATAAACACATTTAACCTCGATACTTATTATGCAAAATACGAAGGATAATTAGATCTCTTAACAACTTCCAAAATCCCAATAAATGATTTGTCTGATATTTAAAATATTATCAATAATTACAATTAATTTGTATTTATGTAAATAAATAAAAAACAGGGTTTTCTTACCGTTTAATAGACAAAGAAGAAGTAATTAAATTAAATATTTTATTTAGATTTAATAGTAACTCCTAATTACAATTATTAGTACTTGATAATTCAAAATTGATAATTCTTCAAGTTTATTACTTAGACAATATGTTTTTAAATTTTATCTATGGATGTCTAAAACCTCTAAGCCCTCTTTTTTCTTAGAAAACCCATCCTGGGAAACAAAAAACTTACATGGAAATTCTCAATACATCAGGAGGAAGTGTTAATTAAAGATGAATTTAACTTCATTACTGTAGTTAATACAAAAACAAAAAATCTATTAAAAAAAATAAATTAGGTCGCCTTGAGGCAGACGCCTTTTGTAAATTAGATCGTTTTTTTTAGTAGTGCTTGATAAAATAATTCCTAATTCATTAATAAACTTTTTTTTTTAGTTCAATTAAATTAGCTAAAGCGCACCTCCTCCTCTTTAGTCAGTATAGTACCTATTTTTTAATAGTGCTTAATAAGATAATTCAAAATTTATTAGTGAATATATTACATTTGTAAAATTAAATTAGTTCGTCTTAAAGCACACACCTTCTGTTCTGACAAGTCCTATTTTTAGCAGCGTTTAGCAAGAGGACTTTTGGGTAAACTCATTACAGTAGTGAAATTACATTACTTTGACTTAAAGCACACTCTTGATATTTAGTCAGTGATGCCTATTTTTCGTTTTTAGCAAAGATTCATACTTACCTAATGATAAACTTGAAATTAAAGTGATCAAAGCAAACAAAATAAACCACTTTAGCGAAAGATTGAAAAGGAAAATATGAAGCTACGTCTTATAATATTGGTTTCACTTAAACATTGATATAAAAATAAAATTCAAGGGATTTTCAGATTTAATGAGCCTCGTTATCAGAAGCTTTATTTTGTTATAAGGACTCGTTAACTTTGTATAGGCTCAAATATTTAACCTCAGTAACATTCTTGGATCTTGTAATAAAAATTGTAATGCAAAAGAACATATTTGTATAATAATTACTTTCACTAAGATGATATTGGCAAGAAAGTAAAAGTTTTGCTTTGCGATCATAGCAGTGATCCTAAGCTAAAAAATATTTTCGTAAGCCTCCCCAGATATGTCACAGTAGATTGCCAAAATAAAACTTTAACATTAAAGGAGTACACAAAAAGAGGAAAGCTTCGTTGACTAGAATGAAAAGAGAAATAAACACACACATATTTCTCTTTTCATTCTAGTCAACGAAGTTTTCCTCTTTTTGTGTACTCCTTTAATGTTAAAGTTTTATTTTGGCAATCTACTGTGACATATTATATATATAATATATATATATATATAATATATATATATATATATATATATATATATATATATTATATATATATACATATATATTTATAAAATATAATAATAATATGCAATATCATTATTATATAATCTCTTTGCTGCTCCGCGGCCTCGGCACTTAGGGGCCTCTTCACGGCCCGCGCGCCTCCTTGTGGCAGCCTTGGGGCCACATGGTTGTTGTACTTTATCTGTGTGTGTCATATTAGTGGTTTATATAAGTGGCATATTGACACGATATAAGCGAATTTTTAAATGTATTTGTCAAAAAAATTAATTTGTTTACATTTTGTCATATATTTCATAAACAATAGGGTTTCACTTCATCCCCCTCCATGACTATAGTCTAATTTTTTGTTAGATAATTCGCTGAAAAGTAGAAAATAAAGAATAAATCCAGAAAGTAATAATAGTAGTCTTGATACATGTGAGAGTAAGGATGATACAACAGTTAAAAGGATATAAAGATATTATTTGATTAGCTAACAATAAAAGCTGAATACTAACATATTTATAAAAATACAAACACTCCGTACAAAATAGTAATATAGATAAGACAATTAGCCAAAAAACATACAGAAAAAGGATAGAAAAAACTGAAGGCTTATCTAGAAAAGTTATTTTCAAACTGCTTTGTTAGATCTTTCAAATGTATGAGGAATGCACTTGTGTCTTTTTATGAACTTATACGTTTTAGATAAATATTTTAGTTTTAGAGTCACTGGCAGACTTCACTATCTTAAGCAAAATTAAATAAATATAAGCTGTCAAATAAGGAAAAATCTTTCCAATCCTAAAATTGTGATAAGCATGTCTCTTTTTTAAGAGAAAAAAACCACGTTAGCCACAGATGTGGTTAAGGTCTTACTGGGCTCAGAACTCTTCACAATATCTTTAAAAATTATTGTTGACAAAGTATGTATTTATTTAATTTAAAAAAAAGAATAGAATAAAAAATAAAAGAAAAAACCCGTCAACAAGTCCAGTTCAGAAAAATTTATCCAAAACGGTATTAACAATGACGTAATAATACATTTATTTGTGTTTACCAAGTAAACAAGATATATAGAAGATAAATTACCTGGAATGTAAAACAGCAATTCTAGACGGATCAGCACTCAACCAGGAGTCCATTTCCTTACAGACAGCACAAAGTCTGTCCAAGGGGGGAGCTAAATCTTTTGACCAGCCCATCTCAGCCGTTCTTTCGTGCTCACTCTGACCCCCTTCCCAACATCCTTCTGATAAATTAAATAACTAAAACAAACAATAAAGGACATTATGAATTGTCACAAAATTATTAATTCATGAGCAATCATCCGTGATTCAAATATTTATAATGAAAAATTAGCAATATGTAATCAAAAATAAAATATATATAAAAATACAAGAGCAGAAAAATTGTATTCTAGTAGCATTATAAATTTTATCAAAGATTTTCCAACTCATGCAAACGGATATTACATTTGAGAAACAGGAAACTATAAAAAAAACTTGAAGAACAAAGTTGTAAAATAGTAAATAATACAAGTAATAAATTGGTATATTTATATTATATCATAAAGAATTAATAAAAATGACGATGAAACATACAGGTCCCAATAAAGTTTTACTACATAAATTGATTAATACAATATACCTCGTGCTATTTTTCTGCTTATGTGATTTGCTACTACTTACACTCCTTAGGGAGGGAAATAACATTTACTGAGAGAGTTAAAGAGAATGTATATAGCAGATACAACGCAATGTAATTAGTGGCAAAGCAAGTTGTATTATTTGTTCATCATTTGTCTATTATCATTAGTAAATCAAATATGAATTCCCCCCTCCCATTTGTATAAATGGGAAACAGTTTAAACAACTATTGTAGAAACTGATGTATATAAGTTTCTACAGTGATTGCCTATAATTACCAATAGTTCTATAAGTTCTACAACAGTGCCGTACAACTATTGTAGAAACTTATGCATATAAGTTTCTACAATAATTGTCTATAGTTGCCAGTAGTTCTATAAGTTCGACAACAGTGCCGTACAACTATTGTAGAAACTTATGTATATAAGTTTCTGCAGTGATTGCCTATAGTTGCCAATAGTTCTATAAGTTAGACAATAGTGCCGTACAACTATTGTAGAAACTTATGTATATAAGTTTCTGCAGTGATTGCCTATAGTTGCCAATAGTTCTATAAGTTCGACAACAGTGCCGTACAACTATTGTAGAAACTTATGTATTATGTATATAAGTTTCTACAGTAATTGTTTATAGTTGCCAATAGTTCTATAAGTTGTACGGCACCGTGCGCTGTTAAAACTAGGAACTATAATTAATTGCCCCTAAAAAAATTGCCCCCTAGGAAATTTGGCTTGAAAATGCTCCTATAGGATGTGATTTTAAAATAAATGCCATTTGCTCATGACTTCTTTAGAAATCCTGTAAAATGTTACCAAGTAAACAGTAATTATAGTACCATAAAATATTTACATTTAAAGGGCATTTACTTTTAACAAGTTAAAACTAAACAAAAACGTTTAAAAATTACACCAAATAAGTGGCGCATAAAAACCATAACCAAATGCAGACAATATAAAACTTGGCAATAGAAAGTTAAGCAATAAAATAGAAAAACCATCAAGGCATCGTGCCCAGTCTCCCGAACAGAATGTAATAGATATTTACATCAAACACACCAAGACTAATTAGTTTCAAATTAAAACCTAATTTTAAATTTATTAGTTAACTATCTAAAATTTCTATTAAAAAAATTAACTCAAAAAAGGTACAGTAAATCATATTTCAGCAAAAAGCAATATAATTTGAAATCATAGGCTCCATAAATAGATCAAAGGCTTATTATGAACTAAATCCTACTGATAAAACTAATTGACCAGAAAATATTTTTTTAGTTATTATATAACAACAAAAAGAATTCTTGAAATTATATTTTATCTTTGTTTATAAACAGATATTTATGAGTTATTACAATACTAAACCCAAACAGGCTTATTCTCGATTTTTTAGCTTCAGTGGAATAGAAAATAAAGCTAATGAGGTATTTAAGAACATAGAGGATGGATTCGTAGGTTATAACGATACATAGAATGAAGATTTAGATCTTTCTAAGGTGACCGCGTCAATTTAGATAATAAATCTAACATTTCGCTTTTACTGTGGGAGGCATCTTCAGGCATGTAGGACATCGTGGATGAAATCGCACTGCTCTACAAAACTGAACTATGATTAGAGTTGAGGGTCGCCCTATATATATCTGTCTGATGTATAGAGTTTTATAAGGTTAAGATTTTTTTGTACTTAGTTTAGATTTGAATAATAAAATTGCGTCAGTCATTAAGTATTTCAAGCGAGGTTTGATTTTTAATTTCCTCATTTATACCGTAGATATATAGGAAAAGTATTTTTAATCGTAAAACGGTTAAACACTAAAACTAAGTATTCTTATTTGACATTTATTTTAGTTGAATCGTCAAACATACAAGTTTAACATAAAGAAATATTCATAGATATCTCTGTACTCTCGATATGTATATCGATATCATATATATATATATATATATCGATATCTATATCTGTACTATCGATCCATGTGATAACCAATAAATAATGTTATCTGTAATTTAAGACTACAATATTTTAACGTTTTTAAAATTTTGATAATGATAATATTCTATAGTTAGGAATAAATTTAACTTAAAAATAAATACTTAATTATAATATTTGGACAATGATAACCCAAAAACGTGTTTTAAGTACCATATATGAGTTGGGATGTTTGCCATGAAGCATGGTGGCAGCATCTCTATGACCTTGTATGAAAGAATCTTGGGATATATCTTGTGGAAACCAGAGGGCCAGAATCCTTTCAGTGACGTAACTAAGATCCATGCCTGTGCCCTTCCTCCTAGAAGATCTCCACCTCTCCTTATCATCCTAACACAATACAAAGTATATATATAGTATACAAAAAACATACAACATACAGCCTGGGGGCCGGGGTATAGAATAAATCAAAAACCCATGCCACAGTTGGAGTTTAAAAGCATTGGAGAAGCCTACAATATTTGTGTTTCTTTTATTTAATACTGATACCAAATTACTTAAGATTTATTATAGTTTCTAAAATAGGCAATATTATGATATGCTCAAATTTAGCTTTTCAGTTATTTTTAGTATCAAAATTACCATATTTAGGTGTTAAATACCAAAATAATCAATTAACAGAGGGCAGAGACCACGTTATTTTCTTATTGCTAAGGATATAACCTTTGTGTATCTGATATTTTATACCAATGTACAATTAACCATACTGAATAATGAACTACTAAATTCCGGCAAGACATGTTTATAACCTGACGATTAGCAGGATGCAGAAGTGTCATCAATGTCAGAGCGGTGGGTATTTTTAAATAGAGAAGGTATGATAGGTTCCTTCCCAATTATATTACAGTTCCTTTGGTATATTCTGTTCCTTTGGTACAGTTCCTTTGGTATAGATTCCTTTAAGGATCTTAAATAAAGGGGATGATAGTGAACTTTTTTGACCCCATGGACGTTGTATCAGATAGAGAAATAGGAGCAAAATTACAAAAAAAGCGCAAAACGTAGATTATGTAACAAGGATAAGTCGAGTTTGCTCCTCAACGTTCTTCAGTGCTTGTCATTCAGTATTCGTCGTGATTAGTCAATAATATAAGCACCATTGGTGCTTGATAAGTCAATAAAAAAAACAGTTAAAACAAGAAAAATATTGCTTTTTACTATTCGTTTATAACCATTTCAGTAAGCAAAATAATATGAAACCGTCAGGAGGTAATTTTGTCTCTAAATTCAAGACATGCGCATTTAATTTAATGATTATAAGCATGCGAGGAATTTCCCAAGCATGTGCAGTTTATTTTTTATGCATGTTTTGCGATGGACTCTTCTCAATTTGTTTATCCTTAGCAGTCAGTTTGTTCTAAGGCAACGCAAAAAAGAAAGTGCGTTTTTGAGAATCTTAAAAAAACTAGACGTCAAAAAGTTAGTTCTGTCGGAAATGAAATTGTGCAATCTTTGTAAAAATGCGTACGTAGTAAAATGTTTTTTTCGACAAATGAACATGGTAGGATGTATCAGTCAAAATATTTGCATTCAACGTCGAAAACTAAGTAAGAATATATATTAGTTTTAACGTGTTATCCCATAAATTCAAGATCCTTGAGTACACCACAACTAAATTATAAATATCCCGTGTGGAATTGCTAAACGTTATTTTGCCTTGATTAATAAAATCCTTATTATATATAATTGTTATTATTAAAACCATTAGATAAATTTGAACATACTATTAGCTTTTTTAACTTTGTAGCAATCTAAACTATTTAAATAAACTTGATAAAATAGATAAAAATATGGTTGTAACACTTAAAAAGAAATCATTATTCGAATTTTACTTATAAATCAATATGAATAAACGATCAAAAAATATTGCCATATCATTATCTAAACTAATAAAAAATAATCTTACTTAGTATTTTTGCTTCTTATATAGCTCCAGGCAGTTGATATTATTTGATATAGATATTTAAGGAAAAAGTATTAAATAAGTCTAAAATATTATAAACCTATATTTAAAATACAGGATTAATGTCATATCTTAAGGGTAAATAAGTTTATAAATTTAGGTAGGGTTAGAAATTTAAAACATCAAAATATATTAACAAATAATAAAATGGATTTAAGAAAGCTTTCAAGACCTTAAATAATAATTGGTATTATTTTTTCTCCAAAATAATTTACGACATTATGCAAATGAAAATTTAAGTTGTGCCTGTCAACACCTTTTCAAAATAAAGAATTATAATTAGATTTATATTAAGCCGGTAGGTAGAGTGATCAATCATTTACTAGCTGCTTTAGATGCTTTATTTTTTTATTCCTATAACACGTAATTTTTACTTATCAACACATAATAAATTTAAAAATATTACTTTATTACTAAAATAAGCATTTTCTTTGAAATCAAAAAAGAACTTCTTTTTTGCAGGAAAAATAAATCAACAAAAACCATAAAAATGGTTTCTTAGGAGTTGAAAATAAAATATTACTTAAAATAAAGGAACAAAGATGACTTAAAAAATACATTACATAACATATTTCTGATTTAAATGATAAAAATTCGCAAAAAACATTTAAGCAACTAAACAATTTTTTCGTCAGACATGACTTGCTAAGAAAATGTTCAATCTTAACATGGTGAGCTTAAGATGTTTCGTTGGAATTTCGGAAAAGAATGTCAAGCAAAAGAGTAATATAATGAAAATGGAAACTTTTTGATCAGCAGATACACAGATGGCTCAAAAAAGTTGTGTCCTTTTTCAAGTTGCTATAAACAGCTATAGAGCAATTTAGAACTTTAACTTCCATTGTCGTGGTCGCTAAAGTTCTTATTTTAAAATTATGAATGACTTAAATTACATTCTAAATTATGAATTACAACTTCAAAATTATGAATTACTATGGTCTCTGATTCGAGAGAGATCCGGGATTCAAAGCCTGGCTTAAGCTCTTAGATTTTATGAATAAACTTTCTTATATGAGATATCGCCAACTTTACATACAACAGAGCATAATGGTACATTACATAAGTAGTTGCTCTGCAGCCGGAAGGCCCTAAAATAAGTATTCATTCATTTCATTAACCTAAATACTTAAAAGAAACATGTGTTCCCTCATTAATATCTTTAACAAAATGTTAAAGATATCCTGACATAGCGAGATTTTCAAAATATAACTTAAAAAATTAGTTTCATGGAGAGTGTTTTTTTTTAAGAAAAAGGAGGGCTCTCTAATCAAGAATTTATATAATACATACATACATACATATATATAATATATATATAATATATATATATATATATATATATATATATATATATATTCTTAGACAGGGACCTCCCTTTTTAAACCCCCCTCTATGACACCTACCTGAAATTTATTTTTTTTAAATTCGCTAAAACAGGTTATCTTTAGCATTTTACGAACAATTTTTCGTAACAGATTAAATATCGATCCAAAAATTAATTTTAATCATGTTCAGAACCCTCTTTTTTATGAAATTCGTACGACGTCATTAACCCACAATATTGACTCAGGAAAATTTTCAAAAAACAAAGGTAATGTTTATTATCAGAATTTAAACGTTTATTATTAGATAATAAACATGTGGCCGCAAAGCAGCCACAGGAAGGCGCGGGGGCCGAGAAGTGGCTTCCATCGCCGATGCGGCCAAAGAGCTTTTCTTTACATTAGCTTTGTGTCCCTTGAACTAAAATAACCGCGAGACAGCTTTTGTAAATAAAATTAAACTACTTTTTCCTACAACCCCGAAAATACAACCTACAAATTTCAGCTCTATTACTCAAACTAAACAACTAAAATTAAAGCTCAAAGCTCTAATTTTTAAGCCAGCTGTATATAGCCAGGTCATTTGATCAAAATAAACGTCATAAATGATTAAATAAATTTTATATTACTTGTTTAATAGAGGAGGGCGTGCGGGGAGATGGAGCCTCAACACCGTGATGCTGAAACAGATAAAAATAAACCATGTTAAAATTATCAAATAAACAACTAAGTATAATAGAAAAGAGTAAATAAAAGTAACAAACAAATAAGCAGTATAAATAATAAAAAGTAACCACATGCTATAATTTAACCTAAACACATTTAAAACCTTTTAAATCTCTTTTGTTTTATATTAAAACGTTAAATAAATATATTATACATATACAAATAAAGCCATTGTTATTTAATAAATCGTAAAATGTAGAGGGGACAGAATCCACCATCAGATAAAGCCTTGAGACCAGTACTTTATAGGGCAAATAACTTATGAAGCAAAAAAATAAACAATATAGTACTTTTATACTTAAAAGTTTGACCTAAAACTTAGGTTTAAGACAAGTCAAAAAGAGGACTAGGCAAAAAAAGTTTGTGGCTTAGCGAATTTCCAAACTCGAAATAAGCTAAGGAGAAAGTTTGTTTAGAGTAAAAAAATTGTTAACTAGTAGTGTGATACAAGAAACCTCTAAAGATCTATGGACCTATACATTCCAAGATTCTAGTCTTGAGTCTAGACTTTTAAAAATTCTGAGCCCACATTAACTTCATACATTAACTTCTTTTCAACCTAATCCTACATTTGTGTACACGGAAAAGATTTGTAGAATAGAAATCGAAACTAGGAAAGGGACAATGTTTTTGAAAATATATCATATTGCCTAAAAGAATACCAATATACATATGTTCCAAAAAAGCCACGACTATGTACCATTACTGCTTTGAAGTACTTATCTCTCAAATCTAATGGTTTGGGTTGAGA
Organism: Microvelia longipes; assembly: GCA_018340805.1. Classification (NCBI taxonomy): domain Eukaryota; kingdom Metazoa; phylum Arthropoda; class Insecta; order Hemiptera; family Veliidae; genus Microvelia; species Microvelia longipes. The sequence continues at coordinate 30,142,255 of JACMZG010001863.1, forward strand.
CAGTCAGAAATATGGCAAATAAAAACAACGGATTTGTAAAAACATTTTGTACAATGAATTTAATTGAAAAATGTCTAAAAAAAACTGTTCTTCTACTTATCAAACGAAGTAAAGAACTAGTGTCATGCAGCGATATCTGTACTTAAAGCCTGAGTTACAGCCATTCCATGAGCATTAAGTTTAAAATGAATTGCATCCTACAAACCAATTTTCTTAGTAATAGAATTTTCACTACATTTTCCACAAAAAAAAATACTTTCAAATGATAAAAAAAACCAATATTAATTTAGAAAAAAAGTTAAAAACACACAAGGTTAACTTGTTCCAATCAATTGGAAAAAAATCACAAAGGTGAGAGTTTACTCAACAAAGCAAATATTCAATTTAAAACATAGCTCCGTCTATTTATTTATTCATTTTACTTTGATTTATTTTTAAAGGTTCAACACGGCATGGTAAAGTAAATAGATCATTTTCATGTATGGAAAAATAATAATACAAAAATGATAAAACATCAGATCGATGTAATCAAACATCAGATCAGATCAGAATGTAATAACTTTAAAAGAAAAATATATATTTTCTGCTCTAGGCGCGGAAGTACCCAATATACACTATCAATCCATGCATACATATATATTGTTTGCAGCACACTCATAGATCTCATTTTAGCGAAATTCCATTTGAAAATTCGTAATGCTTTACTTTATCAAGCTTTCTTTGTTTTTTTTAAAACTTATGGACATCGAATAGTATCAGTTTCGATATACTACCGCGTCGAGGAATGAATTTATTTAACAAAATATTAGTTTAAAATAGATTCACCCAAAATGATAATATTGATGAAAAATTGGATGTTGTAGGTAAACTGTTTTTAGAATTGAAGTGTTTTCATTAAATCAAGATGATACTAAAAAAATGGAGAAAATAATTATATATGAACAACAATTGCTATATTAGCGATTGTCAGAAGATGATGCACATCAGGTTGTTTATCAGGGTTATACCAGAGACTTCTAAGTACTCCGTGGTTATAAGCTTATGAGGGTAACGGAAGTGGAGGGGGAAGAGAGGGATGGAGCACAATAACTCTCGAAAGCTTTCTCGAATCGAAACGACACTTGATATATGTGGATGATATACGTATACAGGATGAAACATTTCTAATACTTTAACCTCATTAACTCAGCTTAGTGTGGAGTTATGGCGATAAAATTAGTATCTACCCCCTTTAATTTGACCACTAGAAGATCAAATACCCTATTATTTGTTTGGTAATCGTCTGGCATGTATGGTAATCAGATTACCAATATGTTTTTTCTACGGTAACTTTAAGCATTTAAAAGTTTGATCATAAGTTTATATTAACTATTTTAGAAACTATGTCATATCCCAAACAATTTGATAACAATATAATTAAATCCCAGTGATTTTTTTTCCGAGCTATCGTTAGGCATACATAAGGAATATTACCCACTTATAATTAAATATAAGTTTACTGGTACACCTGATTCATCACTTCTAATACATTCTACAGGAAAAATAAAGGTCTGGGAAAAATTATCGGAATTCAGCGATATTGGTATCAAATGGTCTATAATATGGCAGCTTCGGAAATGATCCGTAAATGGTAGACTCCAATTAAACTTTTTAAAGTTACAGTAGAAAAAAACATTTTAGTAATGACATTACCACATGCCAGACGATTACAAAAAAAAAAATAATGCGGTATTTAAACTCCCAGTGGTCGACTTAAAGGGCGTAGAGACCAATTTTATCAGGATGATGTATTTGAAATGTACCACCCTGTATATATGTATATGTACCTGTGCCCTTCTTAGTACAAGAGGTCAGAAATGATCTCTCAGAAACGATTCCCCTAAATGCCAGCACAGACAATCTTAGGGGGTTAAAGTAAGCCAAAATTGGGGATTATTATCTCTGGCAAAAATGATCCTGTACTATGAAGGTAGTATAGTCTTGTAAAGGGGGGGGGGGGAGGGTAAACCTGTTGGTCCCTAGCAGATTTTGAATCCTTTAAAGTGGTTTACACAGGTTAGGAACCTATGGAGTATTATCAAATAATTGAAGCATTTTATTAACATCAATTAATAAGACCATAAGACTATGTCTAATCATACAAAAAATCCTTTAATTTAAATTTCTAAAGAAAGAATCCGATAATTGTTTAGATAAGAATTCTATTTTAAGATGTAACAAGCATTCTGAATTATCATGTATGTGGGTGGTTTTAGAAAATCGTAAAAATAAACGATAAATAGTGATTGAGAGAAAATTAAATGTTTATAAATACTTCACATACAGATGATCTCATATGTTAGATATGGTTCAAGATTTTAGCAACGGTTTTAGAATTAGATATGACTAAGTTAAATAGAGATCTGATCTCATATTGAAAAGTTATAATTAGTTTAGCTTTTATTGTAAGAGTAAAATGTTCCAAAGTTAAATTTCAACTATTATTAAAGACAACAGTTTTTACTAAACAATGCTAAACTACAAGTGAGGAGTAACCTGAAAGCGATTACAATAAACATAGGAAAAACACAATACGTTAACAGTAGTAATTAAGTAAAAATAAAAAAAGACTTGAAGATAAACGATAATCTAATTACAGAAATTTCAAATGAAAAATTCGATTTAAGTTGGAAGGAATCAAAACTAAAGAAATCGCTGTCTAAGAAAACGTCTTTGCTATTTTTTTCTTGATTTACAATGCAAACTGTAAATAATAAGTGAGAAATAATACAAACAATCGGGTATGGGGTACCTCGGAACTTTTCGTCATCACATCAGATTCCCTACGCCCATCCTCCCTACTTGGAACTCGCTTCGCTCGTCCTCAGAATATACAATTCGCCTAATTTATACTGCAACACCTTATCGGACTCGCTTTGCTTGTCATATTGAAAATACATCCGTTTTATTTTCAGCGGTCATACATACAGTACTGACTTGACTGCATAACTTTTATGATCAAACAAAACCCATAGATATACTTGCCGTATTAAAACGAAACTTAGTTTACTTATTTATAACGTAAAGTATATACAAATACCGAATTTCAAACTCAATTGGACAATTTGCCGATTTTTTATATTATTTTAAAAAAACTTACACAAGTCATTTGATAAAAATTGACCTAATGCTGATAATGAAATGAAACATGGCACATCGGTTAGTCTTATACAAGGCTACATGCTTCCTAAATCTCAATCCGATCACATCATTTTTCCGGGTTTATTGCTTTTACGAAATTTTCACTGAGTCATTATTGCGGGTTAATGAAGTCATACAAAATATTTTTTTTTTTGAGGTAGTACGTAATTGAGCACTTTATTGGACCGTTTTTAGGATGAGAAGCCAATCATTATTGTTATAGGAGGTTATTTAGTACTTTTCACATCCGAGGACAATAATGAATGTAAAAAAACTCCTAGGACGTAAAAGTAATTTATATATTGCCGCCATTACTGTAATGTAGCGTGTTCAAAAAACAATCTGTGTAAAATCTTCATGAGATTTCTTTAAAAACGTTCATTTTGTTTCTGTTTTTGTTCGTAGACTAATTTTTTTTTCGTTTTTTAAAGGTGTTCTAATTGACAATTTTTGTGTGTTTATTTATAAAGCTTTTACATTTTTTGAGTAAAAGTGTGAAGCTATGGATGAATTCAATGACGACGATAGTATGAAGTCAATTGGACGTTTGATTTTTGTACGAAGTTTCAAATCTTTAGCGTAAATACACTAGTAGCTACGATGATAACAGACACAGAGACAACTTTGTGAAAACCACTCAAGAGGTCTTAAAAACACCTGAAACGAATGATTCTGGTGGCATCCCGGATTTTTTCGTAAACTAAATACTTTTCCTATATACCTACCGTATAAATTAGGAAAAGTAAAAATATGTTAAATAGAACATGTTAGCGTGAAATACTTATATTTATTACAATTATAAATGATAGAAAGCCATTTTTTTTTGTTTTTGAAAAATACTGTTTTAAGATATCAAATGATAGCAAGCTAGCACGATAAGGGATAGCATGTTGAACTATAAATACACTCTACTAAGGGATATAAAGGGTTTCGGTCTAATGGAAATACAAATAGAAAAGGGACTAATGTTAGACCTTGAGTTAAACCAATAACTATAATCCATTAGACACTTTAAAACTTTCCCTAAACCCACTGATAAGAAAACAAATTAAAGTACAATAAATTTCAAGAATTTCATTTGCAGATTGCAGATTAGGAAGATTTGTAACTGTATATTCTGATAAATCAAATAAACAAAGAAGTCCATTATGTCTCCATTTATTAATTAATAAGGAATAAAAGCTGCAAGCATAGGAAAGGTATAGAAACCCATAAATGTCATTATATTTGGAGATGATGGAAGATAGGAAAAACCAATAGATGTTTTGATATTTTACAGATCAATAAGTTATGTTTCTATCAATGAAATTAAAAATTGTTTATTTTCTTAACAAGTGTGTCTGTGTGTCTTAAATCAGGTACATAGGAACGTATATCCTCCGGGACTCCATAGCAATCGTTTATAGTAATTATTCATAGTAGTAGTACTTTGGATTTAATATAATATTATATGTAACATTATAGATTTGGTAAAAATGAAAAAAAAGAAAAAAAGTACAAAACTACCTCCTTAAGAACAAAACTTATAATTATTGCTTATTAGTGACATAAATCCAACATTTATAATCTAATCGGAATGATTAGATTGTATTATTAAGTTATTTGTCCAAATTTAAATTTTAAAAATAATTCAATTAATCAAATTTGTCTTTAAAGTAGTTGATGTTGAGTAGATTTTACAATTTATAAAAGAATCAATAAACATGTGTATTATAGAATAGTTCATAAGCAGATGTAATGCAGACAATGAACTTTGTGTTCTCGACAATGAACTTTAAAACAAAGAGTACAATAAGAGGTAACTCGAAAATTACTAAAACACTCACCTTTTTAATATAAACAGCCGCATGCATAACAGCCAACGCCACTCTATTAAGAGTATTCGCGTAAGGAATGTCATCATATGAAATACTTCTTCTACCATAAAACTGTAAATTCTCTCGGTACCTCATTTTGAACTTAATACTTAACACCTTTTTAATTATTTTTCGAGTAAAACCACATTATTCAAATAAAAAGAACTCGCACAATTATAGGATCCTCAAAATAAATTAATTTATATAAGTAAAACATCACTCATTAACATTTAAAGTGAGCACAAAAAATGCATAAACGAGTCTTATATTTTAAGCAAAGAAAATAAAATTAAAGAATTAGAGCAACGACACTAACACTTGACTTTAATTCATAATACATTTAAGTCAACTGAAAACATAGTACATTTAGAATAAAATTCACATATAATGAAACACACGTAAAAAGTCACAAACTTTTAAAAGATAAATTAAAAACTTGCTAATTTTTAAATTTATGACAAAGCTCCAAAGTAATTTAGTCCTACAGTATTAATAACTAATAGAAATGTAACATTAAGGCCGGCTTGGAGAACATTAATTGAATTTCAATATGTAAGATGTATGTATAATATGTTAATATAAAATTAGTTTAACTGAATCTTAATAATATTTTTCGATACGACTTTAAAACTCAAGTAAATATCAGAGCTTAAAATCGCCAGAATCAATGGTAAATAAACATTGTTGGAACAACCTGCAATGTTACAGCAAATTGGTTTAATATATTCAAATATATAATAAAGGCTGATAGGGGGATTTTATGTCCTTTTAAAGTATTGAGTGATAAAAAACCTAATACTACATAAACCACAATGAACTATTGACAACGCTGATCAAATCATTTTTGTTATATCAATAAATTAAAATCATTTATAACTATTCAATCGCATTGAAGTTATTCTAATATACTATTTAATACTATTCAAACGTATTCATTCAAGCTTTTAAATAGTTTGTTTAATGTATTTTTTATATGCATAGGTAATGCATGTAAAATACATACTTAAAAGTCTGCAATACATTAAAACCCCAAATGAAAATGACAAATAGTCAATTTATTATAAACATAAAAAGAGATATAAACAACTTTAAAAATACCTATTAAAAAATAAATTAAAAACATCAATAAAGTTTCATAATAATTATTAAAACCGCTCAATTATTCTTTTGAAACTTTTTATAAGAACATAAATAAACGCACAGATAATATTTATTATTTAATAAAGACAATTAATAAAAACTAATCATTAATTACAAATAATGAAGTGAATAAACAAACTAAGGACTAATGGTAGAATGGTCAATAAACATAATAACTAAAATAGCTACTTTTAGGAGTACTTAATTTATAAAAGACAAATTTTATACAACACTACATAAGAACTATACACGACAAAATAAAAGCAGCAGATACTAAAACCAATGAATATAAAAAACGCACTACAACAGCAAAAATTTACAAATACGTTATCTATAAAATTTGTTGACTTTGAATGAAGTTGTATAATAAAAATTTTATTTAACTCAAAATAACGTTTGAAAAATACTTGTAAAAAAATAAAATGACTAAATATTTAAAAGAACTATTTTTGCCACAAATACACTTTTTTGAAGACAAAAGAATCACGTAATAAGACACTTGTACTTTAAGATATAAGTAACACATTAAAGTTAAAAGTATTCTGCGGTGTCCTGCAGTACTATGACGGTATGAGGGGAGGCAAACATAAAAATACGTGAAGATTAAACCTTCGAGGGATGCTGCATTCTTAACCCTCCCTTAAGGTAACCATGGAAACATAGCATTCACACTCATCCCCCCTCTCTCTTTAACCAAAGTACCAAAGACTTGTTCTTAAAAGAGAGCAAAGAACCAATCTGTATCAACTTAATCTTATGACCTTCATAATTTTTTGTAAAAAAAAAAAACAAAGCAACAATTTTGTAAAGAAAAAAAGATATTCACGTTTTTCGTTTTTGCGGTACATAAACAACCTAGTAAAACAAACAGAAATATTAACATCTGTAATTATCACCTTTTCAATGTCAGTTTTTTTTTCGGCAACTATAAAATTTTAGGTAGCCAATTCTTGTTATTATAAGACTGTTATTATAGCAATTAAAGAACGAACTTTTGCATTTGAAGAAATTTAAAATGTCAGAAAAAATTAATAAGTAGGAAGCACCAAAATTTATAATTATAACTCTGTATTAGAAATATTAGTATATGAGTATAAAATTTATACTCAGTAATTATGCATTTAAACAAAAAATTTAATAACCCTATACTTAAAGACCCTAATTAATACTATAACAAGAAGAATTAAATACCGAGTCATACTTGAAAGAGGTCTGTTAAAAATATCTCGGTCGGATACATAAATTTTATTTTTAATATAATTAAAAAAACGTAAGCATATGAAAGTGAGTTGAGCCGAATAAAAAATCTAAATACAATGCAATATACCTAATAAAATTTTAAAGTTTAGTAGTTAGGTTGTACTGCCAAAAAAGTAAACATAGTTTTACGTTTGAAGAGAGTTTCTTGAGGAAATGTACCTTCCTATGTGTCATGATGTGCACAGGCCTACATCTTTAAGGCCCAGCGGGAAAACTCATACATATGAGTTTAGGAATCATATGTAATGACAAATCTAACATCAGAATTATTAAAAATTGAAGGCTCTATTACGGAAGAAAGAATTTATTTTGAAGGACTAAAATAAGCACAATATTTTAATGAGGGGGCCAGGGGGATAAATCAGTTTCCTTAAACAACTCTCTCCTTAATATCAAGTGTTTTAAAATTGTAACTATTAATAACCTTTTTTCGATGGTTGTAAATGAACATTTTGATGAGTTCAGAATTTTATCCCGCCCAGCCTTTTTGTTCAATCAAAGTTACTCATCTTTCAATTCCATAAAATTAGATTCATAAAATTCAATTGCAACCGGAATGGAGGATTTCAGCTTTCGTATTATTTACCTTGGAAAGGCCTCGGGAGCTAAAATGTTAGTTATCTCCCTCGACAAGCCTGAAAAGATAAACTAGTCTGCTCTTGAGAATCCACCGATAGAGTTAATCCTCCATCCGTGTTGTATATTATATTTCATCTACGACTAGACAACTAATACAAAGAGAAATTACCAAAAAATAATACTTTTTATCTCAGACAGAAGCAGTAAATTTAAGGAAACAAGTCTTAAAATAGTTAATGATAATAGTGATTATAGTAATAATAGTGAAAATATAATAGTATTTAATGTAAAAGTAATTAATATAATGTAAAAATATAAATATAAGAGCAGTATTCGGATGATTAATAAGGGAGGGGGGACCCGCAGTTGGTTAAACAGACCGACCAAAGTATCGCACCACTCCACCTAATTTAATTTCCTATTCGACCAATGTAAATATCAATCGAGACTTTTGTCTGCCAACGGGATATGCTGCAGCAATTTTTCATGGAAGAGAAAAAGCATTTAACAAGACTGTATATAGAACATATAATGTAAGGATAATAGCGCAATTTTTATTTAAACAAGAGAAACCTAAGAGTATCGTATATTAACAAAAGCAAATTCCTTTAAAGATGAATAAAAATCTTAAATAATTCACAATAAGGACGAATGAGGTAAAGTTGACCAAATTACCTTTGGTCACATTACAAATTAAATTTGTCAAACATCAATAACATTCTAAAACTTTAAAAACCAATGGATCGAAAACTAATGCTTTCAATAAATACATAGTAATTAAAGACAAATCCAGAATGATAAATTACACTTCAGGGACGTAATAGTCCAAGTTTTATAGTTTGAAATCTCTATATTCCAGGAAAAGTTAAATTTTAGTTTCTAGTTTCAAGTAACAGGAAAACTTTGAATAATGAATTAGTGGTTTTAACTATGAGAGCACCGCTTGATTACACAGCAGAGGGAGGACAAGGAGATAAAGGCAACAGGAATTTCATGTAGAGTTAGGTTAGTTTTATCTAATCTAACTAAGTTTTAAAAGTTATATATGTCAGTAAATAAAGTTAAAGTAACGAATTTTTATAATATAATAAAAACACTCTGTAATACAGAAAACACGATTAAGATTTAAATTAAAGCAAAACGTTATATATAATAAATGAAAGTCGATAAAAGATTATTATTCTGTAGTTTCCAAACCATCCGTTTCCTAAATTTCAGCATAAATTAAACCAGCATACTAACATGGAATATTTGCAAGCGTTGTTAACTAACCACATAAGGGCTATATAGTACAGTGCTCATAATGTGTATCACGTCTATTTATCCATACAAATGTATAATGAAAATAAAATATTCAAAAAGAGAAACTATTATTTAACTAAATTATGACCAGGTTTTGTAAGTAACCAAAAGGTAACAAATGAAAATTAACGATAAAAGCTGAATAAATTGGGGAAAATAGTAAAATAATGTAATAACGTTGAAAAATCATGAGAATGAAAGTTTAGTATAAAACCTTTAAAAGAATATCAAAGAAACAAATCCAAACGCTAACATAAAATAAGCAAAAACGCAGTTGTAAACGAAGCAAAATGTTTATGAGCTTTTGTGAACCTCCGTAAAAATAATGGGAAATAACAACAGCTAATTTGTTTATCAGTTTCATTTATAACAATGAAAAACTAATAAATGTTTAACAAGGCGCATATTTAAAGCCACAAGTAGTAAGAATCTAATACTCAAATTAGGTTAAATGAAATAAAAATAAAATTATTCGACTGCAATTGACATAAAGATGCTGCTTTCCAAGTGGATAAACAGAACACATAGATTAAAATTGAATACATGTGTTCTGTATTTATTTGAGTTAAATACTATTTATTAAGATAATAAAATTAACCTAAAATTTTTGTGTTGCCAAGAAATTGTATTTTTGATATTTAATTGAAATTTCATAACATATTGCGTAGATCGATCTTGACTTTTAATTATATTTAAATTTCAATTAATGCATTGTTGCATAAAAAAAAAATCCATAAACATGAGAGTTAAAAGACATCATTTTATGGCTAAATGGTTGATACTGATATAAATAAATAAAGGCCTATTTTAGGCATTAGGGAATTTAACTCACGGGGATTTATTTATTTTATTATATTTTATTCATTTACGTGAGTCGCATCTACTATGCCCAGAGTATATAATAAAATTGGTGACACATTTTTATAACATATGTCTGTTATAAATAATATTTATAAAAACTGACAGCATAGTTCGGGCCGCAAATTTCGGAGCTCCGGTGAAAAATGGAGTGGTTACACCAACACGGCTACATGGGAAGACTGGCATCAAACGCTCTAATTATAATGATCAATAAAAAAACCCAATGACAAACAAGTAGCTGTTACACCTTTTTTAAGTTAGCATAAGTTTAGTCAACATCGGGGTCAAGAAAGATAATATAAGCGCAATGTTAAATCCTATTCGTTTTCAGATAGGTTTTAAACGGTCAGGTGCTCAAAGATGATTACAGGTATGTTTTATCTAAAAGTACTCAAAATTATTATTCTATAAAACAATATTAAAAAGAAATATCAAGAAAATGTCATCTCTCCTTTTATTATAAATATGAGACGAATTCAAATGAGTGGAGAGACAAGAACTGGTTCAATTTTAATTCATCACCAGCACTTCAAAGCTCAATCCATCATATAAAACTATATAATGTTGTACAATCAAAATTTGTTATTTTTAATTAAAAACGAAATCATACAGTAAATCACAATATTTACTCAAATCAAGACAATATTTCTACTAATTATAATTACTATTATTTGTATTAATCACCATTGTCTTAGATTTCTTTACTGGACACTCGATTGGACGGTATATGTAAATCTTGAATTTTCATTCCGTCCCATTGAGTGACTAATAAAGAAATCAAATTATTATTGCGTTTATTATATAACAATATTTTTTCAAACTTCAATGTTGTCAAAAGTCAATAAAAATTAACAACTTTCAAAACTCAATACGTACAAGTATATGCATTCTGTAATATGAACATTGTATTTATAACCTCCATACATAGTGAATAAATATTTTTTTAAACTCTATACATAGATAGGTTTGTTGTAACAAAATATAGAATGGTATAGCTTGCAATTTGTATGAGAAAAAAATCGACCATATAACACGACACTCTTTTTCCCTTGGGGTGTGGATAAAATTTTCAATTTTATTTTCTCTTTTTTCAATGCCTGTGTATAAATACTCTATCGATACAGGTTTTTTAATTATATTTATTTAATTAAACATACCAATAAAATATATCTATTTCAAATTTTAGTTAAAACCAATTCTGTCAACATATAAAATGTTTAAGAAAATTAAATTTATTTTTAGTAAGTCACAAATTCTTGTTTACAATTAATAAAATAACATCGACCTTAATTTATTATACATTTTTGATACAAGCAAATAGCATTTTATGCTACAAAAAAAAGCATGTTATGCCATAAAATATAGCATGATATGCAATAAAAAATGGCATGTTGCGCTATTAAAAATAGTATGATATGCAATTAAAAATAGCATGATATGCAATTACAAATAGCATGTTATGCTATTAAAAATAGCATGATACGCAATTAAAAATAGCATGTTATACTATTAAAAATAGCATAAATAGATTCTACTTTTTTTGTTTGGCGTATAAAAACTGTTTATTATTATTTTTTTATTATTTCTTAATCTGTTTTGTAGCAAACAGAATAAGCAAACACACCATAAAGATAATAATATAGCATCATTAAAAGTATAACGTATTTATAACTTACGTGCAAAAGCTAGCGTGAAAAGATGAAATTTAGGTCAGAAAATGTTTTACAACAATTTTCTGAGGAAAAAACCGTGCATATTGAATTATGTAAGATCAGCTGGGGAGATCGATAATCTCGTGTTTAGACGATAACCTTAACACCAGCTACGACCTTTTTATCATAATAGTGACCTTTAAACTAAACATTTACACGAAACTTTGAACTTATAATATAATTTGTCCAGCATTGTGATGAATAATTATTGACAACATTAGAGTTTTTTATGTAGCAGTCTCGGATGGTGTTAAGGCCTCCTCCGTCCATTAGCCCCCGGCTTTTTTAATATGAATAATAATAAAAAACTGAAGAAAATTTCAGCAAGAATAGTTTCAAAATTAGATTAAATATGTCAAAAATAAACCAATTCAGTCAATCGTAAAATAAATATGATATGTTAGATAGATAATCATCTTTTCGGTCAAATTTGCAATTAGAAAATCAGTATGATTAAATGTATACGTTTTAAACATCAAAGAAAAAAAAATGAAATCACAATGATCAAATCATTGTATACAAATCATTGTATAAAAATCAGTTTAAATATACAGGGTGGTACAAAAGTCACTTATCACCTCCCACACTTATCACTCGTAGTTTGCTCACTATAGAGTGGAGTAAAACTTCAAGAGGGTGCCAAAATAAATTAATATTAAGTAATATTAATTTTATTATGGGTGACGTGTGTTTTTCATGAATAATATTTTTTTATATTTTGACAATTGCATCCAAAATTAATAGGTTGCCTCCTATAGAAAGGCAAAAATGTAAAAGGAAAAAATTTAAGTTAACACATAACTCATTTTACTTTAACAACACATTTCGTTCATGATAAAATTTATTTTGAACAATTTTTTTTGGTACCCTTTTATAGTTTTGCCACTTCCTAGGAGGCAAACTATGAGGGATAGGACAAACAAAGAGCAAAATAGTAATGATTTTGTACATAAAATGAAAAATAAGAAAGAAAAATCAAAGTCAGGTGTCGTAAGGTACCTGTCGTGAGGGGGTGCAGCTATCTAATTGTCAATGCAAAAAATAATCTCCACTATACATAATACAGATTCCTTAAGTTTCAAAAATGTGTGCTATACGGTTCAATTATTAAGAGAGGAGGGGGAGGACCTTTGGACCACCCTGTATGTAGGTCAATTACAATGCGAGAACGGAATTTTATGTCTTAATATATAATACGCCAAACTTTTCAAACGAAGAAGGATTTTTATTATTAAAAAAATAAAGTAACCAGAATAATATTAAGAGAATAAAACCTCTCTTTCCATGGTTATTCAAAGCGAGCCATTATAATGCAGACGTTTTCGACTTTAATTAAAAATTTGATTAAATATTTAACTAAAAAAATAAATAAATCATTTTCTGAATTTCTTAAATTAACAATTATGAAAATATTAAAGAAAAAAAAATGATAAAGGTTCAAAATCAAAGCAAATCTCTTTCAGGAGCGCTCATCTATTGCTACGTAAATCAAACCTAACCCAATCAACCCAAGCCAATATCCTGGGATTTTTAACAGGATATTCGATTTTGGTCAGTCTTCAAGATGTTCTTCCCCCATGCCACCCATCCCATAAAAGATATTTTCCCAGCGGAAATTCGTTGAAAATTAGAATCAAACTTTTAAGTTAGAAACAAAATTATTGAATATGGCGTAACAATAAATGTGAGTTATTCTTGAGTTCTTTCGGTAATAACCTTCAACCTTTTTTCAACAATTTAAAATCAACTATGTAATAATGCAAGAGTCGTTTCAATAGATCTCTGAAGAGGAAATTGACTTTTCAATACTCTCCCCTTCTAGCTCAATACTTGGACCGTAAACGATTTCCTTCGATCCCTATTATTCAAGTCAGAGTAGACGGGAGTATCAATATTAAATGTCAATTTCTTTTTCCGTTTTATTATAAATGACTTATCACAACAGAAACATCAATTATCAGGTTCTTTAAAAACATCATTTAACAAACACGTACCGACAAAATTTACCCTAAAATTTGAAAACTATGCATTTGATGGACTGTAGCAGAAAGGGCTAAGAAGAATAAATCATACGAAAGAATTACAAAATATCGCATACCTTGAAATATTTCTCATAACTTTTGCCTACGACGAGATTTGCCTCTCGTCGTAACTCGTCCTATGAATGTAATTTTTACCCAAAGCTAGCCAAAGGTAGTATTACTTCGGTTTTGCTACGCGCTTATAATTTAAAATTAATATTTTATGATTAATAAACAGTTTTTCACATAAATATTTATTTACAGAGCCAGCTATCAACCTTTCGGTCATCATCAATGCCTGAACAATAAAAAATAAATCATAAGACTACACCAAATAAAAAATATTATAAGATAAGAAAGAGAGAAAAATAAACAAATAAATAAAATAATGTCAAAATCTGATATAAGAATAAAAACTTCTTTACACACACACAGACAAAGAAAACATGATGAAAATCACTTACAACACCTAAAATAGACCGTTCCAATGAAATATTGATTCCGGGTATTCCATAGTTTCAGAAATACTTTTCCTATATACTTACGGCGAGGAAAAGTAAACTCAACTCAAATGAAATCTCGTACTATTGACTTTTTTAAAAATTGTATATTCTTGTGTATTTGAAAAAAAGCTTACACGTCGTATCTAATTACCCTAAAGAACGGATAAGTCAAGCAATTAAATATCATGCTGTTCTTCTACAGGATCCAAGCAAGAGAAATAAAAAGAATGATAAAGGTCTTCTAAGGGTTTTTATATCTAGAAGAAAATGTTTGGAAATAAGAAGATATAGAAGGGTAATTAGTCTAAAGGTAACTGAGGCTGAAAACACCTCTAAAACCTTCTTCTTTTCAAAGAGTGAAAAATAAATCTTTCACAGTAAATTTAATATGTACCACAATAATTCGTTTTAAAGAAAAGGTCTGTGAAATAAAATTGCTTAATGAGAGTGTCCTCTGCTATATGAGTAAAGGGTTAAAATTATTTGTTTTGGTATAAGTTTCTCACAACTTTTAATTAACTTATATCGTTAAAGAAAGTAAGTATGTGTCTCTTTAGTAAAGAAAACACGTGAAAGGTTTAAGAAAGGAAAAGATAAGCCAAAGGGAAAAGTTTTTAACCCTGTGCAATACTGAGAACTCATGCCCCAAAGTACTAATGCAGACCTTGGACTTAAACAGTCCCTTGCACAAACCTTTAAATTTAGGGTAAAAAGAGCAAAAAGAAGTAAAATGTGAAATATTACCACAGGTTCTTTTCATCTTAAATTCTCTTTCCAAAAAAAAGGAAATCGTCTCTTAGACAAAAAAAGAAAGAAGGGAAAACGTTTTTATTTCACAACTTTTCCTTCAACCTCTATAATTGGATTTGGTTATTTGAAGGGTTTTTGACCTAACAATATAAACTAGGGCAGTGGACCCAGTTTATTCTGAAAATTCAATGATTACCCAATGCCTAAAGAAGTAATTCTTGAGTCTTGTTAAGCTCGACCTCATGATATTATCATTACCTCCTTTATGAAAACATCTGTGATAGTGCTAAACAGTATTTATTTTTATTTATTTAAAACAAATTTGTTTTATTATTAAAATATTTGATTTGAATTATACCGGCAAAATATCATATAGATACCTAAATAGTATACTATAGTACTTTAATAGTAAGATTGTCGACTACATGGAAGAAAAATTTGGATATCGGTCAACGCTAGCGCGGTGACGAACATACTTTTCAACTTAGTGGACGTAACTTGATTTACCGCTTTTTGCCAACATACTTTTAACATGTATGTCATTTTATGTTATTTCAAATGTATAGTCATTTTTAAACATGAGATTAAGATTATAAGAATATTGAAAAGAAATAAGTAAATTGAAAACTGTAATTCAGGGACCTTAAAAATTGAGACATCTCATCTTTCATTCAAATAGCGAGGAATACAATTATAAAAGTCCTACAAAATTATTTGAAAAAATCAAATATAAATATAAATTTGAAAATGTCCTAAAAATATTTAAAAAAGCAAGAGGGTCATAGTCATTATAGTTAGAGAATTTTATTTATTTTAAGAAAATAGAAAAAGTGTAAAATACAATTATAATGCTGCTAGGTAATTCATTATTTAAGTTGAATTACTTTTTTAACAAGGAACAATTTTTCAATAGAGGTGATAGAAGATTAGATCAATTAGACCTATCATAAATCTTCCACAGTACAAATTAACCTAAAAAGGTTTAAAAGTGTTTTTAACTTAGAAAAACAAGTTGGTAAGTGGTTGGTTATTAGAGGGCACTCCACTAACTATCCGTAACTAAAGGGAGGCGGACTTATATTTTCTTTCTCGTGAGATCTTTTCTTTATGATGTTATTTGAATTAGATCTCGTTTTCTGGGTGTTAAAGCTATGAAAATGGAATAGAATGGATTATACCTTCAGGAGGGTTAAGGATTAAAATTATTTAAAAAAAATACTTCAATTAGTATTGAATCAGGAGCGGGTGTTCCAGAATATTTTAAATAGACTTGACCAGGTGTTAGGACTTAATTACAAACAAGGATTGGGAATAGAAAATAATCGATACAAGATATATTACCCAGAGTTTTGAACAGAAGACTTTTTAAAACGACGTTATAGCCCAAATAATATGTTAAACATTTAAGTAAGGTTAGAAATTTTACGATAAGAACTTAAAATTTAGACTACATACTAAAATTTAAAGAATAAAATTGGATACAAGCTACCATTGCCGATTAATGTCAATAATTATAGCTAACATCCTGACATATTTTATTAATATAGTTTTTGCATCAAATCGTTAATTAAAATAACCCTCAGGGCTCTTTAACCAAACAGGGGGTAAACTTGACTAAAATGCAAGCATTATAAGGTAAGTTTAAATAGCACATTTTTGCTGATTAAATTCTGACCAATTAGTTTAAAATTTTAGTTTATTTTATTTAATTTAAACTATAAATTAACAGGACTTTGCGCTTCCTTTTTACTTTTCCTCATTTATACCGTAGGTAATGTAGGTATATAGGAAAAGTATTGTGTTTGCAAATAAAAATCCAAAACAGGGATGTCACCGGAATCATCCGTTTTAGGTATTTTCAAGCCTCTTAAGTGGTTTCCTCAAAGTTTTCGGTCCGCGCGTGTGTCTGTTATCATCGTAGCCCCCAGTGTATTCATGCTAGAGAATGGAACTTTGAACAAAAATCAGTCTACTGCCGTAGTTGTGGTATTCGGAAAATATTTTTATATCGTCATTAACCCGCAATAATGACGGGATTTTTTGAAAATTTCAAAAAATCATAAACGCGGAAAAAGTATGCGATCCAATCGAATTTGGCACGCATGTAGCCATGAAAAAGACTAACATATGTGCAAGTTAGTTTCATCTCATTATCAGCATTAGTTTAATTTTTATCGAACGACTTGCATACGTATTTTAAAAAATTGTAAAAAATCGGAAAATAATCTAAATAAGTTGAAATTTAGTTCAAATTTATACCTCTACGTAATACATATACATTTATATATATTACAACAAGTATATTTATAAATTTTGGGGATCATAAAAGTTAAGCAGAAATTGAGCGTAGTCAGTGCCGGAATTGTCCGCTGGGAATGAAACGGATGTGTACATTATGAGGAAGAACGAAGCCTGTCCGAAGACGTGTTACAGTATAAATTTACCGACTAGAATATTCTGAGGACGAGCGAAGCGAGTCAGGGAGGATGCGCATAGCAAATACGATGTTATGAAGAAACGTTCCGAGGTACCCCGTACCTAATTTTTGAGTATATAATCCAAAAACGTCAAGTAACTTATTAAACTTTTTCATCTTTACTATTTCATGAAACAAGTTTAATGTGAAAATAAGAATATAGTTTTAGTACTAATAACACTGTCCATACATAATAATACATGTAGGCAAGTTCAGAGAGCAGAGCCCTTCATCTGAAGAGTCCTTGCATAAAGGCGTGGGAACTATGTTCAATGTTGTAAGTGATCATTTAAAATAAACAAGATATTATACTTAACCAGACCCAACTATATGTTTTAATAATAAATATGCTGCGATATAAGTACTAATAAAGACATACTAACAGGGTACTTTAATAAAAGCCGATGTGAAGTATTAAGATGTAATCCTTTATTATTGTAAAATACGACGTCAATATAAATGGCATTTTAAGCCTCAATAATAATAAAATATGTAAATTTATTGACATAAAAAGAAATGCAGATCAGCAGATAACGGCGAAAAAATGTTAGGTCCTAAAAAGGTAAAAAAGCCAAGAACAGGTTGGATCCGTAACTAAAGATTTAAGAACAACTTAAAATTATTTTTCGAATTTCAAACTTAAGTCAGATAACACAAAAACAAGAATTTTAAAAATTATCCTTGTATGATAACATTAATTAATGCTACAAGAAATAGTATGGCATATAGGTTTTATCTTATTTGAAATAACGAAGTTTGTTGTTTTGACAGAAAGTTTGAGCTCATTGTAGATTTTGTATAATAAATAAAACACTATAATTAAAAAAAATATTTGTATTATACTTTATTATACTTTGTCTAATATCACAGTAATGACTAATATCATTGCGGTATTAGACAAAATAAATTTAAATTAGTTTTCTTTATGAAAGTGTTTATTTATTAAATAAAATTATTTGAAATAACGTAGCATAATCAAGTATGAATTATATATTACATTCAAGATGATATTTATATTCCTCTATTTAAAAAATAATGCATTATAAATTAAATCAAAGTAAAATTATTGACAAGGAATTTCCAAGAGGTTATACAATTAACTAAATTAAAACATGAAGTGAATCCAATTCGAAAATTAATAGTTCAGCAAAGAATGATAGAAACACGAAAACAAGGGTGACCTGACAACTTTAAGAGTGCCTTAAAAATAGTTCAACTGTTTAAAACATCATAACGCTAATGCATTGCGGGTTTATACTAACATATAAAATCCTTACTTTAATACTACTTTCCCAATTACAACGCTTTGAACAAAATAATGATTGGACATTTGTATTTTATTATGTATTAATTGGCCCATTATACCAATTAACAAATTTAATATGTTGAAAATTTATTTATTTGGAAGCGAAGGAAAACATAAAACAGGAAGTAGGTAATTATAAAAAAATAATACATAAACAGTGATTATTTATAAATGTAAACTGCAGGTATAAACAAACCAAATTTACATTTATATAATAAATAATAATATTTAAAGGACCCACATTGTAGACTATAAATGTAAACAAACAACTTTTCTACTTATACCATAAATAACAATATTTAAAGTACCCACTTTCAGTAACATAAGTACTTTTACTTTTATTGTTTTTTTTCTGTCGTTTCCGTTAACGAAAGCAATATGGATTTTTAAGTAAACCATATAAAGAGAACACACCTTTTAAACCACACATAAAACACGACGCTCATTCTTTGTGAAAACAAAAAAAATATAGAAAGTGCCAAACCATGGCACTTCCTACATACATATGCATGTACATACATAGTCTTGGCCAAACCTTCGAAGAGTCTAGAGTAAAAAATATGTACAAAATATAATATTACACAAATAACAAAACATTATAGAAATAGAGAGGGCCCAGCAAGATTTTAATAACAAACCAAACTAGAGAGAAAAACTAAGCAGAGCTAGGAGAAAGCTAAGCAGAGTTGTTCAGAGCTAATAATAAGCTTATACACATGTTTTATAAAAGGAAATTGACTCGATATGCACAGAAGGAAATAAGTGCACGGAAAAGGATACCTTCCTCTTCACTCCACCTTAATATAGAATTTCGATTATATAGCTGGCTGACATTAGGAACTTATAGGTCTTAAAATTTGTTTGACTGCACCATAGAGATATTATTGCTAGAGAGATATAAATCTTACCCAATTGGGCGGATTTAGAATAATCGATAAAGTTATCAGACCACCTTGGAATACAAATATTAATGAAATAAACACTGCAAATGACAGTAACTTATATAATACAACGTTTATAATAAAATAAGAACACAAACAATGCGCAATGATCCGACAGCGATTGATTATTACAACTATAACACAATCATGGAGAAGGTTACAATGAAGTTACACAGAGCCCTGAGAGCTCCAAAAAATGTTTCAAGCCTCTCAGTGTATTAAGATTGGGTATGGCCCCTCTATAGTAATATATCTCTTTGTATCTCACTAGTTATGTAGCTTTTTGAGAGCACAGATTTGATGAAAAGCTCTTTTCTACAACTAGGTTAGTTCTTGAATGATCTTAAATGTAATAATTTACAAATATATGTTATAATGTAAGCAAAAATAAATAACTAACTACTAAAATATTACTATTACTGGAAGTGGTAAAATTACCATATACATAGTAGTGAGGTCAACAATACATTCTATTATTGTTAAAATTAAATTCCGGAGGAAATAATTATTGTTAATTATTATCTATTATTGTTAATAAATATAATTTAATAAATATTAACGCCACTTTTCTAAACGATCTAAATCGCAAAGAAACCCTTTATTTTTAAATATTTTTATCTAATTTTATTTTCTAATCTTTCGCCAAATTTATCTTTTAACAAGAGATTAGGCTATGAAAAGTTATAACCTTTTCCTATTTACTTTTAAGCACTTGTTTTAGTTCTTTATTATGTCTGTTTATATTCGTTTCCTTATTACTTATTTCACAATAGCTATTCCGAACAAATTAGAATAAGTCCTTGGGATTGATGCTACTTGTATTTAAAATATCGATTTAAAACAAATACCAAACTATTTCTCAAGTGTGAATAAATTATTAAAACAAATCTAAGAAATAAAAGTGCATCTAGTGTGCAAAAATTGAAGTCCAAAAAATATTCTATAATATACACATTTAATACATAAAGAAGTAGAGAAAACTCTAAATAAATTAATGAAAACAGCAAAATTGAATATCTAAGTATAAAACCTAGCTCTGCCATGTAAACATCATATAAGACGCGTATCCCATTTAAATTGGAACTACTGCTTGCATAAGCATTCTAGTATCAACAATAAATAGTTCAAAATTAAAAAAAAAAACTGTTTTGTAAAATTGATACCAAATCAAAATTATATTTGACCATTTACAATGGGATTAAGTAATAACTATATGCATGCTTTAATTTGAGGCTCCACGATTAATAATTTAGGCGCTATAGGGCAAACTACATAAATTATAACGTTACATGCACGTGTTTTTAAACATCAATTCTCTTACAACGTTTTCCAAAATAAAGCTGCTACCTTTGTTATTAGATGTAGTGTGTATGCACTACATCTTGCTAGCGTTGCAAGAATCTCGCTTATCTCGTTTTGAAACAGAGGTTATTGTTATTTGAGGTAATAAAATATTTTTTTTTATCCAAACCTCGTCTTTTGCTCGAGCGTTAGGATTTCCGCTACAAAGTTAGTATTCCGGGAGCCATCTTGCTGCGAAGCAGCTTAATTTTTAAAAACTGTTTAAGTTGATTGATAACACAAAATTGGTTCCTTAAATCAAGCTAATACCTAGTTTCTAGCTAAAAATTAAAGAAATAGCCTGGTTATCTTAAACCGATTTCAGCGAGGCACGTTTCTCCTGATAAGAGAAACGCACCAAACAAGTCATAAAGATTTTCATACAAACAAAGTAAAAGAAAAGAAAATTATTTCTTATAAACAAAGAAAAACTTTTAAAAATTCAGCGCTATAACTTATAGTTTAAAAAAATTCTTTAACTTGTTTTTTAAGTAGTTTATAACATTAGGGATAAAAAAAGTTTTCCAACAAAAGCGAGGCCAAAAAAGTCTTAAAACTGTAGTTAGTGCAAGTTTACTTAACTCTCCAGTTTTTATTAGATATCGTTATTTAAACTTGGTTATGGTAAGTCAATCAAGTTCATTAAATTTAAAATAAAATAAGAACTTAAAAGTTTTTATTTTATTTTAACTTTTTATTAAACTGAAAACTTATTATTAATGACACATCCAATGTAAATTAAGAGCAATCTAAACGGATTATCTTTTTGACATTTATTGTTAAATAATAGAATATTTTTAATGAAAAGAAGAATCTTATCGATTTGTAATTGTTTTCTTGAAATAAAAGTTTTTTATTTATTTATTTACATAAATCAAAATACACAAGAACTTTTACTTAACAGGAGCTTATTAAAATCCCGTGAGCAAATTAAAATCTCATCTGATTAAAGTATTATTAATTCTGGAAAAGTCCCAATATAAAAGAGAAACAAGCAAAAAGTTACTTTTTAATTTAGCAGTTGCAAGCAAAAACTTAATAATAATTCAAATTTCAGCACTCGAATACAAAACATTAAACAATATAATTTACGCAATACGTACTTGGATGATTTGAAGAAAAAAATAAAAATAAAATAAAGAATGACAGGACAAATAATAAACAAAGAAATAAATATGACAAAAGAATAAAAAGATGTACTTTAATAAGAAGCTACGGTAGATATAATAACAAAAAATCAGACACCAGCTTTTGCTGTAGGAACAAAAGACAAATCTTGCAGAGTCTGGGTCCTTATTAGCATATAAATAGCTACCGCTACAGAACAAGTTAAGATAACAACATACCGGTGACGCAAAACAAGATAAAAGACAATAACAGTCAAATATTAAAGGTAATAATCTATAATTGGAGACAAACAGCTACAGGATATAAAGTAGCTAACACGCAAAAATAGCAGATATTCTCCATAAGAATCGAATATCCTACTGAAACGAGTTTGACGCCAGAGTACATAATTTTTGGTTCAAAATGGTACATTTATTGAGTGACATATATGAGAGCATATAAATAAACTTCTAGCTAATGCATAGCTAACTCTAACTTTTAGTACCTGTATTATGTTTTATTATTGAATATCTTGAGCTTAAAAAATGTTCCTTTAAAAAAACAAAATAATCCTTTATAATATAAAATCTTATCTAAATTAAACTATAAGAAATAGGTCTCCCTAGTTAACTTAAAGTTTTACGTTTTCAATACAAAAAAATTATAAAAATTTAAAAACCAGTATTAATAGTAAATAATAATTAAAACAAAAATAGTTAATTATCAATTTAATAATACCTAAATATGTATTTAGGTATATGCTATACCTAAATGAGTATAGCAGATGCAACGAAAATGGTACTTTAAATCAAATCATGCATTCCCTAAAAAGCTATTATTATAAGTAATTTTACCTGGAGTGATAATAATAATGTAATTTTACCCATTTTTTTTTTTAAAAAAAGCCTAAAGATTATTGGTGATATTTATGCAAAATTAGTAGATTTATAAGATCCTTTGTGACTTCCGTTTTTTAACTTTTCTGTTATGTTTTCTTTTCAAGATTATATTTTGTGTTTTAAAGGCATTTTAATTTCTTTAACTGATAAGTTTCACATTTATATTTTATTAACATAGGAGACTAATTAACATATGAGTCATATAAATAAGAATTTTTTTAAGAGTACCACTTGAATTTTTTTCTTGGGTATTATATATATTATTATATTATATATATATATATATTATATTAATATATATATTATATAGAATATATAATAAAACTTTACTTTTATTTGCAATAATCTTTCAAAATATTTTTGGTATAGTAATATTTTTGGTTTAAGTAAACTTTTTTCCCTAAAATCCCTTTAGCTATAATTTACATTTCCCTAATACGTTTATAGCTATAATTTATTGTTATTTTTTTTAAAATTTGCAGATTAATAGTAATTTTATATCAATTAAATTAATGAAGACTTTAGTCCTTATAATATTTTATTGAAATAAAATTATCGAAGAGCTTTTCGCCCAGGGATCCTGAGCTTCTTCAGTTCTTTAAAATTACAAAAAATGAAAAGTTGGAAAATAATAAAATTTTGATTGTTTTTTATGTCATGTGTCTAACTAAGTAAATTTAAAATGATATATTCAAAAAGGTAAAGGAAAATTATGATTTTAAGATATATATAATAAATACTGCTAAGATTGTTAATGTCTTGTTTTTTGTTTCATACTGTCTTTGTAGCTTTTATATAGAGCATTTCTAAAAATTTCCTTTTGTCTGTATGTGGTTCTGTATGAAGTTATACACAGTTTTCTTTTGCTGGTCGGTGGTCAAGTTTTGTCCATATGTCTGATAAAGCTGTAAGGTTAGAGTTGTCAGTATTTGATTGTTATGTGTGTCAAGTCTTTTTTTGAAAAGTTGAGAGGTCTCTCCATGTGTATGCTTGGGGCAGTCTTTACATGGTATTCTGTATACAACGTTGCATCTTGGGCATTAGTGAGGGGGTCTTTTTTAATTTTTGAAATATTTATTTAACAGAATTTTTAAGAGCAATTTTGATGTTGTTTTCTTTAAATAAGTTTTTAATTTGGTATGTAGTGGTGTCCTATGTAGGTAAGAGAGTGGTAAGTTAGGTAAGTTATTCGTCTGTCAGTATCATTAGCATAATGGGAGGTATTCGGATAATTGGGTTGTGGTACGAAACAAATAGGTTGGAGACTAGTCTATTCTGTACCACAACCCAAATTTCCGATACCTCCCATTACTGCTAATGATACTGACAGACCGAATAACTTACCTACTTACCACTCTCTTACCTACATAGGACACCTACATACCAATTAAAAACTTATTTAAAGACTACAACATCAAAATTGCTCTAAAAAATTCTGTTAATTTTTATATTAAATATTTTTCAAAATTAAAAGACCACTCACTAATGCCAAAGATGCAACGTTGTATACGAATACCATGTAAAGACTGCCCCAAGCATACACAGGAGAGACCTCTCAACTTTTCAAAAAAAAGACTTGACACATAACAATCAATACTTGACAACTCTACACCTTACAGCTTTATCAGAACATATGACAAACTTGACACCGACCAGACAAAGAAAACTGTCGTATACTTCATACAGAACCACATACAGACAAAAAAGAAATTTTTAGAAATGCTCTATATAAAAGCTGACAAAGACAGTATGAACAAAAACAAGACATTAACAATCTTAGCAGTATTTATTATAATATTATCTTAAAATTTCATAATTTTTCCTTTACCTTTTTGTATTTCATTTTAAATTTACTTAGTTAGACACATGACATAAAAAAATCAAAATTTTATTATTTCCAACTTTTTCATTTTTGTCATTTTTAAAGAACTGAAGAAGCTCAGGATCCCTGGGCGAAAGCTCTGCGATATTTATTTTCAATAAATTTTATAAGGACTAAAGTCTTCATTAATTTAATTGATATTAAATTTGTAATAGTCCAAAAAGATCTAAAGTTATTAATAGTAATTTTTACTCTTAATTTTTGGCTATTTCTTATTTTTATCGGTAACGTGAAGATAACAACATAAATTAAAAATCCGCAACATAAATGAGGTGGTTCATTATAGAAAATAAAGTGATTGCCAAACTTGGGAGGTCAAACTAATCCATCAGTTATTAACACCATAAAAATATTCAAAAGTTAAAAATGGACCATAAACACGTTTTTTTACGGACCTTCTAAACCGCAATTTTATTATTTTAGGCTGGATCCTACAAAAAATATTTGAACCCAAACATATACAACATATTTTAAAGTATTAAATTTCTTAAGCTGTTTTTTGTCACATTTCCACAAAAGATCATAAAAATGTCATTAAAACATATTTATGGCATTTAAAAACTTGCTGAAGTCGGACCCACTCTTTGAAGTCAGTAAAAGAAACCATCATTAAAATACAAAAGGTGACACAAAATGAGAACGCTTAGTACCATTGTCTCATAAAATACCAAAACGTTAATTCAATAAGTTACATACGTTATTACTTTTCCAGCAACTAAAGCCGTTGTAAAAAATCGGGTATGGGATACCTCAGAAATTTCCTTTCTTTGCTTGTCCTCAAAAGATAGAAATCACCTAATTTATAAATTTATACTTCGGTCTTCAGACACGCTTTCCTCGTCATCAGATAGTAAATGCACCAGTTTCATTCCAGTTAAAGTACTTAGTTTTGTCCAATACTGCTTACCATTATTTTTCAAAAATAAAAACTGTTGATGTACAAGCCGCATTAAAATAAATCTTAGTATAGATATTTATTACATACAGGGAAACACTAATGCCAATTTTTAACTCTCAATTGATTAATTTTTGGATTTCAACGATTTTCTTAAAAATCACAGACTATCTTCACAATGCTGATAATGAGATGAAACTTCGCAAATTTCTTGGTCTCATAAATGACTAGATGCGAGTCAAAAGTCGATAAATTATGTATTAAAATATTTTGCTAGTAAAAAAGTTTGATTATTTATTTGAAAAAAGTAATAAGAATAAAGAAGGTTTGTTCTTATTACTAAAAGGTTACAACCTTGTAGTAAACTACTAGGGCCCAACTAGTGGACATTTGAGAACTTCACTAGCCTGTAAAAAACGACAGAAATGTCGTAGACGGCAAAAACGCAATTCACCGACTTTTTTGAGGATGTAGTGTCTACTTTACAGCCACCGAAAAAAAAATATTAAGACAAAAGAATTAAAGGAGGATGAGTAGTCATATAAATAACGGAAAATAGGTGGAATCAAATCAACCTTTTTTACCAATTAGATACCAAAGTAAAAGCGGGAGTAAACAGTAAAGACTTATGGATCAAAGAACTTTCAAGGCTCTGTAATCCATTGGTTCCACGGGATGAAAACTAAGAAAGAACTAGTTATCCTAATGAAAAGGTACAAGGGTTTAAAGGAGTAGGAATTCTTACAATCTTTAACCGCATAAAATAAAGACGTAGGAAATTAATCTGTACATCCATCAACGTTCTTAAGCTAAAGATTTAGGTAAATAAACTATAAGCTAAAGGGAACATGATTCCATTCTTTGTTTAGAACAGATTTAAATTTGTATAGTTTTGACATTAACCTAAACACTTTAACAAGACAACTGCATCACGATCTTTAAGGACCATTCTAATGATTGATTACTTATGAAACGACTTCTAAGGCGTTGGATGTTTACTTCTAGGATTCATAACTAATATTGTAGTTCAAAGGAATAATTGTGGTTCAAAAACCACTGTGTATCAGCCCTTCAGGCCTTGGCCAGAACAGAGCAACGACCAAGTTGTTGCTGGTTTGAATATTGTTTTTCCACAAGGCCTTGAGTAAGTTTTTAATAAAAGAACGCCTCGCTTTGGTCTAGCCTAGGATAACCATGGACCCTAGGGACCACATTCAACTGCCTTAAAACGATTTAGCACAACTAAAAACATAAAAAACGACACCCCACTCGGAATACATCGGATTACGTTTAAAAGACGTCACTTGTATATCTATGCATGTCTTTTCGGTCACTTGAAATGGTCTGATTACGCTCAAAATGGTCTGATTCGATTCACCATAAAATATTAAAATTTGTTGACGGTATACGTTGTAACACATTTTACAAACAATACGCATGTCTATCTCCTTAAGATGAATCTATAATCCAAGTTTCTTTCTAAGTTTGATTCCGATTAAAGCAACAAGTATTCGAGACATAGTGTGAGACATAGAAACGCCTCGAAACTCTTGAGGGTGTGTGTGTGTGTGTATGTAAGGTCATATAAATAACTTAAGTCGATTTTCGGTGTAATTTGTTGTATTTGCGTTAAAACTCAAACTCTAATTTTGATTATGAGAATGAGGTTTAAGATAATTTAGCGAGATTAAAATGAGATTTTAGCGAGAATGAAGTTTTAGCGAATCCATATATATATATATATATATATATATATATATATATATATATATATATATATATATATATATATATTATATATATATATATATATATATATATATATATATATATTATATATATATATAGCAAAAAAGTAATGTTACTCGGCATGCCCCAGTAGACTATTTACATAATAAATAGTCAATAATACATAATAAATTTATAAATAAGGTCGAATTACTATTTAACATAATTTACAATAATACAAATCAAATCATATCACTAAGGTGTTGCCTTAGTGACTTAAGTTATTGGTAAAAAAGACGAAGCTAATAGAATTATTGTTAGCTTTACAACAGTTATGACCAACATAAAGTAAGACGATGAAATAGAGGTTTGTATCCGTAACTTAATAATCTAATACTACAATTATTTTAAATATTTAATGGTGAAATGGGAAAAAATGAGAAAATTAAAATTATTTATGTAATCAATGTCTTAGCTAATCAACTCAAATTTAAATTAAGATCAATTTTATATGAAGATATAGATTATACTGTCTTTATTAATTTAAGCACTTTCAACTCAAGAATAAAAGAACAAAATGAACCCTCATAGAAAAGCGGAAGCAAAAGTAAATTCATGTTTTGAGATATAAAACTTTTATAAGATTACTTCTAGTAACGTGACACATACTTTATGAATATAATACATAATATCGATATACCGAGTCTAAGCACAGTTCAAAGTTACGTATCATACTAGCTACTAACTAAGTTAGACGTCTCGTCAGACATCGTTAGTGTAAAAATACAGTTGCATGAAACTTATAGAAAATTGTCTGTACATAGTAATCTTATCAAAAATAAAATTCCATATAAGTTTACCCACAACGGTGAAAGGATAGTTTAAAAAAGAGAAACATCAAAAGCTACTTTTTATAAGAAGTTAAACTGTAATACATGACGAACTGATCTTAATAAATATGCTTTCAAAACAGCATAAGGATTAATCTGTAACCTAATTCTACATAATAAACCCTCAAGGGATTTTAAAATGAAAACATAATGGTATACTAAAAAATAAGAAAATTTATATTATGTTTACATTAAAATTATATGAACACTATAATCAAAATATTTATAAACATTAAATCATAATTGTGATATTTATTTAATCTTATAATTTGTATGTCAGTACGTCAACAATATTTTATAATTTTTGCTCACCTCTCCTTTCAAATACTTGACATAAGGCATTAATATAATTTTCGTTTTAAGCTTACATATTAAAGTTATAAATCATTCTTGGGGTTATAAAGAAAGACAACTATATCTTAGATTGAAAATAGCTGGTGTTCAATTTTCAATATAAATAATAAATATATTATATATATATATATATATTATATATATATATATATATATATTATATATATATATATATATATATATATATATATATACAATTATATATATATATATATATATATATATATATATATATATATATATATATATATATATATATACCTTGACACTTGAAATACTTTCTGACTATCGAAACACTATGGTGCTAGTTTATTTACAAATTAGTTCCAAAGAAAATTCGCTAAAAGTAAACAATGTACATAGTAAGCTTAGACTTTTAACATTTCTTAATCTAATTTACATCAAAACGTAGTTTAGTTGTTCCATTTTGTTTAGAAAAGTACGTCCAATTAAACTTTGAAAAAACTTTTAAAACAAAATTTCCATAATTTAAAAAAGCGCCAGTTTCGTTTTAGAATAAATTCGTTTTAACTGTGAAAAACTATGAGATTTAAAATCATGGATAACTTTATTTTTTAAAATAAATTTATCGAACAGATAATATTATTTTATGTTTAAATGACAATTTAAACAGATAACTTTATTTTTCAAGTAATGTTGGGTGGTAAGTAAACAGATATCTTTATTACAGTTACAAATAACATCTTTATACAGATATTCATACGAAGGAAAAAATCGTACCTCGGAACTTTTCCTCAGTACATCGGATTTGCTAAGCTCATCCTCCTAGGTTTCGGACTTGCTTCGCTCGTCCTCTGATGGTTAATACTTTATATTTATTCCCTTATTAGTGCTATGTACTTATTTCTATGTACCAATAATTATCATTAAAACCAGATAAGAAACAAACAAGACATAGATACGACACCCAAAAGATTAAATTAATTTAAAACAAATTTAACTGTGAAGGTCAATAAATTAATAGAACCATATTATTAGGAAATCTAATTAAAGTAGACGAAGTCACTCTGAACTTGATGAGTAAGTAATCAAAGAGAACTGCTAGACAAAAAGAAAGCACTATTGTTCGTTATAGTCTGATGGCAGTGAACAATAAGATATCTACTATACGATTATGACAAAGTCTAGCTAACATTGAACATTCGAACTACCACGCTTTGTTACTTTTACAAGGCTTCGACGCTTAAAAATACCAAACATAAAAAACTAACAGCGAATTAATTAGTGAAGACAATATTAGTTACGAAAACTATCAAAAAATAAAGTTTAAGTTACCTTTCAACAATATGATAAGAAATATCCGTAAGATACATACCTGAAAAAGAGGAAAAATGTCTATTAAATATGCAAATATATTAGAATACATGTTACAAAACAGTAAAGAAGATACATTTTACCGTGGGGACTATATTTACTGGAGAGCGAAGCGAGACAATAAAAGGAGCCAAAAAAAAGCCATTTTCAGTCTTGTAGTATATGCTATTTTTTGCTTTGAGCGTATAGTAAAAGTAAACAACTATTTAGAAGAAAAACAGTATAATGTATACAAATTTGCCGGTACACTACATTCGCTTGCCTCGTTGGCCAAACGTTTCAATTCTGGCGGCGTATTTACAATGTCTGAATCACTATCCATGATTATTAAACACTTAATAATAAATTAATAACTCACTTTCCAAAAATAAAAAAAAACTTTGTTAACAAAACGTTCGATTATTTATTTGACAAAAAAAAAGTAAGGAAGGTAATACTATAATCTTGTAGTCTACTACTAGCGCCCCTTTAGAGGACATTTGGGGAACTTCACCAGCGACAGTAAAAAACAACTCGGTAAAACTCTTTTATAGTCGCCAACAGTAAAAAACTACGAAACTGTCACAGACAGTAAAAAACGTATTTTACTTTACTTTGTTTTACTTAATGTTTTAATTGCGCCAACTTTACACCCTGTGAATAACGCATACCATTATATCCCTAGTAACTAAATAATTCCTAAGGCAAAGCCAAGGAATTATTGAAAGGAATTATGATATACATATATCCCAAGGTGTCAGCTGAGGCAATTATGTATACATTTTAACCACGAGTCTTACAACTTTTATTGTATCGAGTCTAACTTGATATTGAAATTAACAATTAGCTCCCATTAGTTACCGAGGGAGATAATTTGTATGAGGGTTAAAGTGGCATTATTCACGAGGCGAAGACAAAACATAATCTCCAGGAGGAAAACCATTTATAAAACAAAGAAAAACTGTGTTTTATTTCTTTATAATAACATAAAGAAAAATGTTAATTTTTCAATAACTATTTAAATGCATAAAAAATACTCTTTTTTACAGTGTTTGCCTCTAATTATTATGTGAGTCAATGACGCCACAAATATTTATATGACGTCATTAACCCACAATAATGAATCAACTGAAATTTCAAAAAATTATCTGATCGTACCGAATTTTATACACATGAACTAATATGTATAGTAAACATATGCACTAAGTTTAAAATTTATTATCAACATTAGTTCCGGATTTATCGGTTGACATATGAAACATAATAAAACATGACGTTTTTTTTACTAATAAATTAGAAATTTCGCTTATCGCGGCAGTACGCCACTTATATACTCTAGTAACTTGACAAACTGATACAGGACAACAGCTATGTCGCCGCCAAGTGGCCACATAGAGGCTTGAAGAATGCGAAGCGGCTCCTAGCGCCGTGGCCACGAAGCGGCAAAGAGGCTGAACGCCTATTGTTTCGATTATTGCCTGAGTAGGAGACCCGGGTTATAATGGCGGACATACCCTTCAATATAGATATATTTTATTATAATATTATATATATTTATATATATCATCTTTTTATTGACATTTGCGAAATCAAATTAAATTATGGGTTCCAACATAAACACTACTAAGTACTAAAATAAAAATATATTATTATATTTATATATTATGATTATAATATTATATAATTATTCTATTATATCATTATTTATTTATATTATATTAAAATATGCATTTAAGACATACACACAAATTTGTTTTATTAGACTTGATAAGGAAATCCCTTATTTTAGCAATAGATTCCTTGTAAAACTTAGTTTAATAAACTTTATGTATACAACATTCTTAACATAAAAATAAGTAAAAAAAACTTTTACCCGCACGGCAAAAATATAATAATCCCTTTAAAGGTACATCGTATAAAAGATGGATAGAAAAATATGTAAATGATTGAATTAAGCACGATTCACGACATAAGAGATATTACAGGGCAGCGTAATAGCTTAGGCAGATAAAACTTGGAAGAAAAAGGTGATCCATCAATGTTTTTTAATATAAAAGATGGGATATATGAGAGATTTAAAGTTGTATTAAAACTTGCATTCTTTTCTTTAAAAAAAACTACTGATATTAAAAAAAATTTCATAGAAGACATGCAACGTAAAAGAATTTTTACCTTCCTTTTGCTTTGTAATCTTACTGCTTTATGAAAAAGATTTACGAGGGGGACAAACAACTTTAACAAAGATTTAAAATCAAAATGATTGAATTTTTATTGGGTTTTATTATTTTGGAATTTCAGTAGACAGGAATAATTATTCAAATTTTGGGATCGTATAAAAGAAAAATATAAAAAACAAATGGTCAAATGTTGAGAAGAGAAGACGAGAGGAATCACAACTTAAGCAAAATCTATTCAATTCAGGAGTCTTTTTTCAAATTTTGCTCAGTCTTGTCTGAAATGAAATCGTGCAGTATTAAGAATACAGATGATTATACAGTAAGATATAACGATTTAGAATTTCTACATTATAACGCAGCCAGTTTTATGTTCTAAGCAGTCCTAATAGATACCTATAAATTTCATATAATAGAAATTTAAAAGATAAGTTATAAACTTTAGAAGATAGACAAAACAACATAAAATTCCCTCCTTAAAAAATAATCTTAAAAATTAAGATTTAAAATCCAGCTTATCTAAAAGAAAAGGAACTAGAACTACAATTTATAGTAAAACTAGAACAAGCCTTATATTTTGCAGTAACCGCACAATATCTTTTTTATTGTTAGTGGCATATACAAGGCACTTAATTTAAGTATCTATGGCGGATACATTGGTATTAAAATCTAAAAGAGGTATTGAGTTGTGAGATGACATCTATGTGCGTTTACATGAAGATAACGGATTTAAAACTAGTCCAGTTAGATGCCCATAGAGAACGGAACAAGTTCTATGTATGGTATTTAAAAAGTACCAACACAGTTCAGCACCAAGTAGTATTTGATCTTGTTTCTCTTAGAACTAACTTAACTTAAAGGCATT
Source organism: Microvelia longipes (assembly GCA_018340805.1). Taxonomy (NCBI): domain Eukaryota; kingdom Metazoa; phylum Arthropoda; class Insecta; order Hemiptera; family Veliidae; genus Microvelia; species Microvelia longipes. Next base: position 30,175,591 of record JACMZG010001863.1, read on the forward strand.
TTGATCGATACGTATTATCTCTATATTTTAGAAAACGAGGAATTCAAGTATTGCAACAATGAAAACGGATTCAGACGATATTGAACTGAAAATTCAATCTCAGGTTTTTATAACCTGAGGCACCGTTTTCAGGAAAATAGAGGAACTTGGACAGCTTTCGATTCTAAAATTTTAAAAAGGCCCATAAATACTGTCATTTTGGCTTTTAATGGTCATTTTTGGCTCTTTACTTTTTACACGGCGTCTCACATAAGTCTTAGTAATTTTTTATGATTTATTACTAAACTTTTAAAAAAGAAAAACTGAAATTCATCGCGTAAAATTAACTACTATAAAATAATAGAAAAACGTTTTTAAAAGGCGTATGCGTTAAAAACTACAGCTACATGTTTAGTTCAGTTTGTTAAAAGTGCATTAACTAACTAAACTATTTGAAATTAAATCTTTAATCCAGGTGGTGATCAAGTTAGTCTAGGTTTAAAGAAAATATAATTTCTCGTAATTTACAGTACTTTATACTTCGATATAACAATTTTTACTCAATTTATCCTTTATCTTATTTTATTAATCGTGACACGAAACTAAACTTTATTTTTAAAAAGTTTCCTCTAATTTAAAACAAATAAAAGTAAACTAAAATGGAAATACAACAAAAGATCAAGATAAACGCTCACAATTTTAAATTATACGTTGTTTTGTGTAATAAAATAGCGTATTGTTTCGCGAAAAAAAACTTGCGGAGAAGATTTGTAAAGAAATAGCGGGAAAGGAAAGATAGACAAAGCTTGAGGGCATTAACAAGACTTAACAGATCAAATTATAAGATGTGCAACAAGTGTTTTCTTGAATAAAACCGGTCTAAGAGAAGATTCCTTCAGATGGGAGTTATAAGCGGATAAAGGAGTTGGCAGGGACTTGACCGCGTACTTTCAAGGTCTTGGCCTCCTTCCACAAGGCGTCACACATCCTCATCGCTAATAGTTCACCAAAACATTTTTCTTGCGAGGGAAAAAATTATAACATTACAAAATAAATATTTAGATTTTTTTCTCTAAGAATACTTGTACTACCTACTATTAGGTAAAACCGGTTATAAGATTTACAACATTAGACAACTGCAGGTCTCTCTGTATGTCTATAGAAATTTATTTTGAGATATATCACTCTTCTTTTCACTTTTTGACAAAGATTACACTATAATTTATGATTTATTTGTGCGTATTTAAAATTTTAAGCAAATCATGTTTAATTAGGGTTAATTTGATAAAAAGACACGTTTGAAATATCCGAGGTAATGTTCTCTTCTAAAACTCCCTAGATATTAATACCTCCCAGAGTACTCTTAGAAACACTAGTGATACCCCTCCCCCCACTAGGCAAAAGAGAACATTCTTGACTGGTTAGAAAGATTACTAAAATATTACAGGGACTAGAAATGTACAATATTGTACAACCACTGCTATATACTTCACATCAATATATAGTCCCAAGGGACTATAATCTTTAAACTTCACCACCAAAATGTTATCAACATGCATATTTTACAAGAAATAATCCTAAGTATACGCGCAGGGTTCAGTCGTCAGTTACACCAAACCCTCATCTAGACGGGTAGCCACGAGAGATGACTCAGGGGTTCTCGATTCATGTTAAACCCCAAACTTGCGTGGCCAACCACCGATTTTGGAGGTTAAAAATCTAGAGCCCAAACAGGAATTAAATCCCTTGAATTTACCCAAATGATAGGGTTAAAAATATCATGGCAATGAGTTTGACTTATGAGTTTGCTGCTATTGTTTAATCTTAATTGTTTTAATTAATAAATAAAAAAGAGTAAAACAAATAAACTACAGTTCCTGATAGAATTTGTTTAATTAGTCCATTTCTATCATCTTACCTTCAAACCCAAAATTTTGACAGGCATCGAGTCCGCTTGATAAATATTATATTTATAAGTATAAAAGGTACAAATATTATTACATCCTGCTGACAGAATATTTAAACGTATGACAGCTTTTTTAAAAAGTAAATAAAATCTAATTTATTTAAACTCAAAATTAATTTAAGACTATATTATAACATTTTAATAACATACTTACAATATGAAACCAACTAACACGATAATTACTATTTAATTTATATTTAAATGAAATACTTAATTAATATTTACCGATCTAAACGTAATAACAATTAATATATAAAACTCATTTAACCACTATAATTATATTATTATCTTTTATAATTAAAATAGCAGTTTGTTTTAATTATTTTTTTTATAACAATAAATAGTAAACACATATTAATAAAAGTATTACAAAGCTTAGCGCTAATCTTAAAACATAAATATATGACTATTTATACTCTTCATTTGAATTTGTAATCTTGTTGAAATAAACAAGGGTCAAGTATAAGAACAAATGGTAATAATATAAAAAACTTCACCAAAAATGTAAACCAAATAACTAGATATGTAATCCGGTTTCGGATATTTAGATTAAACGCAATACTTTTTCAATAGATTATAGAATAGAAGTAAAGGTGAAGAAGATCCTCCATTTCCGTCTTGACATACCCTTTAACCTGGTGATAAAGACGATAACTTGATAATTTGCTGTTTGTCGTGATGTTGGTTATCTTTGGAGTTTGTTAAATCAATAAACCAAAAGAGTTAAAAAAAAGAAAATAATATTTTTTACTATTTGTTTATAACCTTTTCAATAAGCAAAACAATAGGAAACCATCAAGAGGTAAGTTTGCATCTGAATGTAGGACCTGCGCAGTAATTGCGATGATTGAAAGCATGCGCAGTTTGTTTTTGACGTGTGTTTTGAAATGGATATTCTCTACATTTTTGTTCTTGATGAGGTGACATTTACATATGACAAATGGACTAAATGCGTCATCCACTTTATTCAAGATCCTTGTTCCCAACACATGGAAGCTCGCGAAGCTCTTTCAACTTTTCAAAATCCACCTAGAAACAAGAAACTGGATTAACCCCCCTCCCTCCCCATCGCTCAATTGCAGGGTTAGCATAGCTATTTCTTAATTACAATATCCTACTAAAACCCGAATATACAAAAGACCAAATGCAGGGCCAAATTCAAACATACCAAAAGATTTTCGCTCTTATAACTCAATGGAAATGTTTACTTTCACTAATTTTTTTCTGGCTTAAGCGGAACTTAAGTCGACTAAAAATTTCAGGGACTATAACTACATTCCAAGTGAACATTATATTTCTACCATTAGGAGGAAAAACGTCGACATAAAATGCTAAATTTTTATTTTCCATTAAAAGTTGTTAGTTTTTTAAATTTACCTTGGACCATCATGGTTATTAACTTATTTTGTTTTACTTCATAATGTTTTCCTATTGACCTTGTGATGTTAAACAGCTTTATCTACCGCATAAGAATTCAATTTCATTTTCCAAAGCACGGCAACAATTTTTATCAGAATTGCATCGTTTGGTATAAGCCATACTGAAACCGGCAGAATGCGGGTAGCATTGTTCCATTTTTTACTGAAGAATAAAGAGTAAATTTATAAGGATGATACCAAAAAATTAACACACTAGACTCATCCGCATTACTTGCTGAGCATGGGTACAAAACTTTAAGTCTCAATGACTAATAATGACATAGCAATTTGGGGAATTTCACGTAAAAATTCTTTACTAATACACTCTCTTAGCAGATTAGAAATAAACAGTGTTTATAAAAAGTTGGTTTTATATGTTTAAGTGTAAGTACAAGAATAAATATAGTGAGAAAGGAATTAAGAGGTGTTGAATTACGCTGAGTTCTTACAGCACTCTTAGAAGTAAAACAGTTTAACACCATCTAACACTAACTTATTGACTTAACAAACTATTAAAGGTATTTAACGAATAGATTAAACTGTGAAATATAATACAAATAATACCTTTTAAAAGGATTAAAAAGTATAAGATATAAAAGACATTTTAAATAAAAAAAGTGCTTTCTGGATCAAGTTTCCATAGGTAAGGCGAAAGTTTAAATATCATTTAAAAGAAATGTACTGTGTAATTATACAGCAAATTAGAAATGAAATAAATTTAAACTATTTAAAGATGCTACAATCAGCATAAAATATATTTTTGTATTTTTTAATAAACTAAAATTTTAACAACAGTGAATAGAATATGTTTAAATATTCAGCAGCCCGAGCAGCCTGTTGGCTGCTCGAGGCTGGGGACAACTTCGTGGACACATTATGCTCAAAGTACAATTGAAACGACAAAACCTGTAAACAATTACTATTAATAATTGTTATTTTGGCTGTGCTTCTCAGTTTTTAAAATAATTAAAAAATAAGCCAAGACTTCGAACACTGGACCTCGGTTACCGAAATCGTGTGTTTACAATACTCTGGCCAAGGAGGAGACGCATACAAATGTGACTTATTATAATTATAAAAAAAAAAAGAACGGAGCTTATTTGGGAGATTTAGGCATTAAGAGATTTTTAAAAACTGACATTATATTAAAAATATACATATTTAGAATTTGGGATCAGTTGATAAATATTTGTAAGGGGAAAAAGAAAATCTATATGACTAACCTACAAAAAGGTCAGCTAAATCCAACAAAGAGTAACCGGATTTGTTACAATGAGGTAATCCATACTTTACAAGAAAGACATATCTTTTCAAATAAATCGAAAATAAATGACTTAATGTATTGTCATTCTCTGTTTGTATAGAAATGAGATCATACGAGAGTTTATGGCTATTTTAAGATGTTGATCACACAAAGAGTGGTTTTACGACTGACGCTTTGTTGTTATTTTAATAACTCTTGCCCATAAAAATAATACGAGTATTCAAATAAGTTGTTTTATGTCAAATATATCAGAATGTCTAATACATCACAATGCCGATATTGGCTATAAGTCTCGAGGATAATATTGTTCTTTAATGCTTTGTGTATTTCAAAAGAACACATCTACTTTGTAACATGAATTATTCAATAAATTACAGAAAAGTAATCACAGATATTATACCAATATGATTATGTAATTAAAGAACCAAAATCAGAGAATAATTTGTAAGTTTTGATAAACGATTATAAGAATTCATTTATAAATAATATTGTTTATATACTACTATACTACTTAAAAATGCTTATACTCATACTAATATTATTAATAATACAATTAAAATAAACAAAATTCAAGTTTCTTAAGAGAGAAACGTCAGTTTAGTAGAATACCATAATTACTATTACGAAAAGAACGACTTTAATTCTACAATACAAATAAATAAATAAAAATAAAAGCATCGTCAGTGGCGGACTGAGCCAAAAAGGCTCTTTCGTACTCCTCCAGGGCCCTGATCAAGTATGTTGAGGGCCCCTTGAGATCTTAGTCTTCCGTTTAGGACTTTTTAAGGCCCAAGTATAAAGAATGAGAGCCCTAAAGACTTAAATTTAGGTAACGAATTGAGAATAGTTTTAATAACATTAGTGTAATTTAAAAACATTTGTCTCTAGGAGCTTTTTAGACCCTACCTTAGAGTTTTTGGCCCCTGTGACTCTTGAGTTATGAATATATTAAATATTAATTATATTAATATTTTTTTTTATTTTTTGTTGCTTTTCTCTAAGTTTATTTTTGTCTGAGGGACCTAAGGAGGGTTGCCGCCATCACCCTCAATGTCCAGTCCGTCCCTGAGTATCGTAATTGATTCTCAGACGAGCACATAATTAACTTGATTCAATTAATTATTTTTCCTTACTAAAAATGTAATGAGTTAGCATAAAAATGAAAAATTAAGTTCCCACCTAAACTATATCTTTTTACAAACCTTAAGAACTTCATAATTTAAGAACAAAAACAAAAGATTGTCAAACTAAAAAAGTATTATATTTCAAACTAAAATAAGATTAACGTTACTAGCAAAATTTACCGTAACAACTACAAGATGCGACAAAACGGAGCCTCACTTCCTTTGGTAAAAATGTCTAAAAATATAGCACAAGGCATAAATAAAGAAGTTTTCATTTCCATAGCCAGTTTTTCTTAGTCATATTTTAGCAAGGAATGCCTCGAGTTATACCACTAGATCACATGGTGTAAGAATTTTCCATGCTTTACAACATATATACGTTTCTCCAGCATATCATTATTTTACCTAGCCAGAACAATATTTTAAAACATAATACACAATGTACTGTCCACAAGATATCCAACACATAAATGTTTCAAATTATTTAAACTAAAAATATTATTTTAAAAAATGGGTTCGGAGTATCTCGGTACAGATTCTTATAATTTGTTTATAATGATAATACTTCGATAAAACCAATTAAACGATAAATACAAACATTAGGCCTTGAAACCTCCCCATCATATGCGAAGTTTCGTTTCGATTTGAAGAAAACCTTAAAGAGTTATCGTTCGCCATATGGAAAATTAGAACTTGTACATAATAGCCACATTGAATAAATCCCCCCCCTCATTCCTCCCTCTATCCGAACATACAACCACATAAGCGTCATTTTTAAGAAGAAATTTCGCCAGAACATCTCAGAACGTCTTAAAAATGTCAGAAACGAATAATTTTGATATCATCTATTCTATATTTTACTTTCCCTATATAGATAAGAAAAAACTTAAAATTAGAATATGACTCATCGAAGCAATTCACACGCAAAATCTTAATAGTCATTTTTATTTTTAAATCGTAAAATTTAATAGTCTTTCAAATTTATAATTTTAATTGCTTCTAATTTAACAATTTCTAATTTAATGACTATTAAAACTTAACGTAGATTTTTTTTAGAAAAACTAAAATAAAGCCTAAATTAAGAAAATGATAATGAAGACACAAATCGGAGTTTTATTAGATTCATTTATTTCAAATCACAGCTTTCGCACATGCGGTGCTTGGTATCCTCAGTGAATCTGATAACAAGTAAACAAAACCATAAACCAATTACAAAAACTGAAATAAAAAAAATCAGAGCTGTGCGAAAGTATTAATATGAAATAAATTAATCTATAAAACCTCGGACTGCTGTCTTCATTATCATTTTCCTAATTAAGATTTCTCACTGTCCATTAGACTTAACTCTTAAATACAATAAAACCTTAGGCAAATAAAATTTAAACAAATCTACATTTTTTGTACGAGACAATGTACGTTTGTAAATTAATATACATTGTAACACTCGTCATCTCATATGTTAAAATTAATTAATCTTTAGAAGGTTAGTTACAACTCAAAATCCCAGTATAACCTTTATTACATTTTAACAGTACATAGAACAGTACACAATGACTTTGATTGACTATTAACTGTCAGATAAGAAGGTTAATTCAAGGTTTTGATAGTCATCATATGTTGCTTAGTATTTGGGTCATACAGGATTAAGCGTAGGTAGGTCAAGTTATGGAACCTCTGTAAGACAAATGATGTGACAATAATGAAAGTTGACAGAAAAATTATGAAATCTTATGTCTTTGTAAATAGTTTCGTCTCGCACCTTTTTTGTAGCCGCGATAATGTAAAAAACTTTGAGGGTTAAAATGGATACTAGGATTACTGTGCGTTCATTTATGATGTGTTTTCTATTTAACTTCGTCATACATTAAACTGAAAGATAGAATTAGAGTGCTAGTGTAGCTAATAAAGTCGATTATTTTCAGCATTTCTTTATGAGGAAATAGAGGTAACTTTACCCTTCGTAGCACGTTATCCCTTGAATATAAGATTCTTGCTAAGCAAGGTATATTCAGACCAAGGATAATTAATAAATAGGATGACACGATAAGAGAACTTTACTGACCCCATCGACGTTTTTTGATATTGAGAAATTGTAGAAACTTCCCAAGCAATGTTAAAGCAAAAGACGCGAAATGCAGGTTATGTAACAAAGGATAAGACGAGTTCAACATGTGTTAACACAAAGGAAATAAAACATTTAAATGACCAACCTTCATTATTTTTAATAAACATTTAAAGACACGAGCTGGTACCAAGTAAAATAAAGCACATTACTTTTCACTATTTGTTTATAACCTACAATAGGAAACTATTCGTTTACAACCTGCGCAGGTAATGTAAGTATTGCAAGCATGCGCAATTCGTACTAAGCATATGCAGTTTGTGTTTGTCATATGTTTTGAGATGCATTTTTTATCCTCCTTTCTTCTTTTTTAATCCTTCTTTTTTTTCTCTATTCTTCTCCATTTTTTATCCTCAACGGGGTCACCTATTTAAAATACAAATTTACTAAGCGCGTCGTCCCCGTTATTGAAGACCATCAATTGAAGGTAAATAAAGAAGTTAATAGGTAAATAAAGAAGTTAATAGGTAAATAATAGGTTTTTTGATATGAAAATAAAATCAAGAATGGTCTATTACGTACAAATTTACGTGCAAGATAGGTCTGCCGACTTCTAGTACGCGAGATCTGATACCTTTAGATTTTCCAGTACATTCAATTATCAATAGAATATTTTAATAGCAAAATGGTATAGAATCAATTAGATGTAAACTAAATGAATTAATTTAGCACAAATAAAGATATAAAATAAGCTAGAAAATGTTTTAAATAGAGTCGAACATAATTTAAAACATAAAATAGACAAAAGCCAGCTGGCTACGGCATCTACAAACAGAACTCCATGAGGTGGAGTTATCTATGAGTTAGTATGCATAAACGTTTTCTGAGACTACACCAGAAACCCTCTTATAACCTTGCCTTATACAGAAATAATATAGTTATATATAGAACATTTAGTCAAGAAAACAGATCTCTTGTTTTAGAAATATAACAAAACTACAGTATTTCAGGGTTGAATATACGTCTGGAATAGGCTTAAGTTGAATAATATACATTCCACTTGAGTTTATGACTTATAACTTACAGTTAAGCTACATTGCAATATATATATATACTTCATAATAATAAAAGGTTAAAGAGAAATATAAAATCTATTATGATAAACTTTTCTTTATGTTAAAAGGAAGATAAACCTTAATTCATTTTTTCCTACATTTTGAGCGTAATAGTGTCGAGGAAGTTAGATAGATCATTTGACCAAGAAGATCGTTTGTTGAATTGAAGAAAAACTGTCAGGGAGGTTTTAAAAAATATTTTTGTTAAAAAAAAAGAATATTTTACTGAAAGTGTAGGCACTTTAATATTTATAACTGCAAAACCTCTTCTTCATTTGACAAAGAGCACCAAAGTATTGAAATCAATTAACAAGCTAACACAAAGAAAACATGGTAAATAAATTAAGAACAATACTAAAGTACAAAGATTTTCAGAACAATAAAGAACAATCAGTAAGATAGGAAAGAAAGCAATTTCAGTTCCTCCATCTAGATCAAGGTCGGAGGCTGTCAAGTCAGGACAAAGCGAGTAAGACAAATTGAATCAAGTCAGAGTGAAATGCGACTGTCTTTTAGAGAAACAAGCATCTAACAAAACAACAATGTAAGCAGTTTATTCACATAGCAATGATACCAAGCCCTGACACTCCTGCTTAATTTTATTGTCTAATTCGCATTATCAAGCATATACTAAAGAAATATGTTATCATAGTGCACGTGCCACAATGTTGTTTCCTTCCTCAAGACTTTCTTATAAAGTCAACGTAAAGACACAAACTGACACTAAAACAAAATGACCAAAGCATATATAGAATTGTTATACAATAATAAAGTCAAAAAATTTCGTTATAGATAACGAAATTGTAACAAGAGGCCTTTAGTATGTTAGCCGCTACGCAGCTTCAGCACTGGGGGCCGCTGTGTGGCCACCTAGTTGTTGACCTCTTAGCTTGTCGTATTATTAGTCTTTCTAAGGGGCATACTGCCACATTATTAGCGAATTTATTAGTCAATATACTAGATAAAAACAGTGATTTGTTAACATGAAATTATAAATGACGATAAATCAACACAATGCTGATAAAATTATTTTGACTTTTTTATTTTGTTTGCATGTAAACAGAAAACCAAATACCTATATTATAAAGAATTTCTCTCGCAAAATATAGAGCTCTATGTTAATATACATATACCACTAAAATTTAAGGGTATAACGTTCCACTATATGTTTTAGCCCGATCAATTTAGTTTTCGATATTAATCGAATTTTTTAAAATTTTGCTGAATCATTATTGTGGGTTAATGATGTCATAAATATTTTATAACCAATAAGGTTCTGTACTTTTTATATGATTGATTTGTGTATCTAGTGCCATTCCAATCCAAAACAAGAGGCATTTGGCCTGTTGACCGCTGAGCGTTGTTTGGGCTGGGTATTGCTTTGTGGCCTCCCGCTTCCTATAGGCGCTAGCGGGCAAATGGTTGTTGTCCTGTATCAGTTCGTAATATTAATAGTTTATATAAGTGGCATACGGCCACGATATAAGGGAATTTTCAAATGTATTAGTCAAAAATGTGACTTGTTTACATTATGTTATATATGTCAATCAATAACACCAAAACTAATACTGATTATAAAATGTAACTTTGTATTTTGTTAATTATTTACAGTAGTACGTGTGTAAAAAAATTTAGCCCGATCTTAATTCTTGAAGATTTATGATTTATGAAATGATTGTGGGGTCATTGTTGTAGGTTAATGACGTCACACATATTTCATAAACAATAGGGTTTGGGACATAAATAAGGTTGATTTTGTACCCAGTTTCATTTTGATCCGACAAAGTGTTCAAAGGTTAATGCTTTACAGGAAGGCAATCGTTATTAACGATCATTAAATAATTGCTAAATACGGCAGAAATTCAGTTCTTTGTTTTTAGAATTATAATTAGTAAAAGAATTTTAGTTTTTTTGTTTAAAAAATTACTTTACACACCAGCTTGCTTAAATTTATTACTTTAATACGATACAGAAATACATTTTTTTTCTTTAGGCCAAAATTCATTTGTTTATAATTTTTGTAAGTTATGCAAATTATTTAATAAATTTTATCAAAAGTATAAAAATAATTTCTAATGTCCAAAATTTTGAGTTAATAATAAATTTCACTCACTCTATTATTTTTGCCTATACATTGAACTCCTTTAAATTATTTTTTTAGCATTTCACGAAAGAACTTAAACAAAACTTCAAACCAAAATAAAACATTAATAAAAATAACAAAATATTAATATTAAAATTTTAATAATTAAATACCGTGAAAAATAAAATCGTAAACAAAGTTATGTTCACTTTTTAAAATTTTTTAAATAGTTATTATTTTAAATTTGTAAATTTTATTTAAACTTTTAGTACCCATTGTTTAACATCAAACACTTGTATAAAGAATGTTTTAACATCAAAAGATAAATAATTTAAATAAATAAAGCAGAGAGAAAACGTATATTTTCATTCAACATAAAAATGGAAAATCCAAATTTTACAAGAGGATTAAAAAGCTTTTTCTTATTTTAGCCTCTCACAGGTCTTTTAGTGGAATCTGTTCAAAAATTCTTCAGTGTGGTGTTTTTCAAAATGGACTATACACTCACTGATATTGAATAATTAACACACTTTTCTTTAGTGGAAAACTAAAATTTTCTCTTTCTTGTTCTCTATCCCTTTTAAAAATTTCAAACCTTTCTCCTCTACAATTAGATATTGCTGTAAATTTACAAGGAATACGTGCTTAGATAATAAAAGAATCGCACTTAAACCCAAGAGGTAAAAAATAAGGAAGCATTGCTGAAATAGTTTAAGGCAGAAGAACTAAAGTTTTTACAACTAATTTAATTAACAAGGTTTGTTAAGCAAAAAGCTTGGGAATTATATCTTAGCAAATAGTAATTTCTAAAATACTAAACTGTAGAAGAAAACTACTTATACACTAAAATTTTACCTTCATACTTATTTTTGTTTTAATTAAATAAAAACAGAGTTGATAAGTCGAGACGGAGAGATGTAAAGAGAAATAATTCTGACTATTTTACCTTTATTGTTATGATCATATAGAGGAAAAACGAAACTATTAATGTTTATGTTGTCATAAGTGTAAACAATGAAACTTATAATGAAGAAAAGAACTGTGAAGTACAAATAATTAAAACAAGAAACAAATATCTTCATGAATTTGTTCAACGACGAAGCAAATTTTTATAGTAATAAATCCATCCATATCAGAACAAATAAAGACTTCAGGAGATTGACGTAAGTCGTTTGTCAAATTAAATTTTAACATTTGAGAAGATATATGTCTCTTACATTTCTTACTATTAATAAAGTATAGTCAATATTACACAGAGTATAAGATATCGTAACGAACAAACAGGATAAAAGAAAATTCTTATTTTGGCAAATAGAAGGATTTATTTAGAATATAAAAGAAATAAAAATACAAAGGGTAAAGGTTATTGGGTCGTTTTTTCTTTAGTAAAGAGAACCGAACAAACATCACAAGGTCCTTAGCTTTTAAAGCATCCACAGAGAGATTTTTAAGAACCCGATCTTATATTCAGTGTTACAAATATGTAATACAGCAATACAGCAATTAATTCAATCAATACATAATTAATAGTGCCGCAAATACAGTACGACTTATATAGTAGCCTTAAAATTTCAAAAAAAGCATTAAAACTTTGTTGCTTGAGAAAGCCTACTATAATATTAACGAATTTTTAGCTAATAACTTAGTATTCCCATCTTAAATCTTTAGTATTTCTCATGCAATGTTATGCTTTTTTTTTTTTTTTTAAATCAAGTGTTTATTTAAGTTATGCTGTCTATGTTTATCCAGTCTATGTAATAATTTACAATCTATTTGTTTTTCTTGTTTTTTTTTTCATTTCATTGTAAAATTTTGACAATTGAGAAACTTTGAAATAAAGTAACCTCAAGTATGTAAATAAATAAATAGTATAACAGTATATAGTATAAATTGTTAAAACTATAAGTAACTTATAAGTTTTAACTTATAAAAAACTATGTTGGTATAAAATATCTGAATAATATTTTACCATTCGAGAATGAGATAAAATCTTCACTCACTATCCAGGGAGTAATGTTTCAAATCATACCTAGATGTTTTTATTCGCGATTCAAAGTCCGTAGGAGCGACACCGTCTCTGATAAGAAATTGATAACGTAAGGGTGATAAGTGTTAAAGCCCTTATGGGGTTTTTTCGGTTTTTCTCATTTATGACGATTATTTCTTTAAATTTTTTTCTAAAAGTTAATTTAATTAACTTAGTTGCCGCGTTATTAGTTATTTAATTAATTTTAGGGCGTATGAACACAATAGAATCACTATTTCATTGAAAAATAGGGTTTTAATGGTAGTCACAAGTATTTAAATTGAGTGATAAGAACGTGAAAATCGCAATATAGTGTTTTATTTTAGTTATTGTTACGTAATGTCACTTTTTTAAATAATTTTAGTTTGCTCAAACACACAAAATACCTTTTAGCGAATTTTCATAATGAAAATGACGCTTATGAGGTTGTTCGGATGACGGAAGTTGAGGGTGGAGTGAGTGGAATCGGTTCCTATTGGCTTCCTGATAACAAAAATATATGTCCGAAAAAAGTTTATATATATATGTATATATATATATATATATATATATATATATATATATATATATATATATATATATATATATTATATATATATATATATATATATATATATATATATATATATAATATATATATGTATGTAAGAGTTTCTACCCTTTCGTATGGCGAAACGATAACTCTCGAAGGCGTTCTCAAATTGAAACGAAACTTTGCAAATCGCGAGATGTTGAGGAGGTTACGAGGCCTATTGTTTATAAAAACATTATGACGTCATCAACCAAAGTTATGACGTCATGAAAAAAAAATTTTTTTGAAACTTAAAATGGCTTTAAAACAAGGTATCTAGTATTTAGGTAGACGGCTAGCTGAATCGATTAAGAACAATTTCAGCTCAATCGAACCATCACAAATGGCGCAATCGGTATACATATATATATAATCTTGTATATATGTATGCATCTAGGTCAAAGACTCGTACGATATCTGTTGGGTTCAGTAGTGTTAGAGGGTGGGGGTATAGTATAAAAGAGAGACCTCTACCTCTTGCTCCATCATGGTAAGCCTACTGTCCCAGAGAGACAGGGCAAAAATGGCTTCCACTGAACCACGCCAAGCTAAGCAGACCCGTAAAGAGGAAGAACATCGAAGTAGTCTTTATATGGTCGAAGTTATTCTAAAACGAATGCGACCAGTTTCAGCTCAATCGGACAATCCTAAGTGACGCAAACGGTATTTTTATTTTGAATAATCATGAATATATTTTTTTTCAATCTTAAGATTTTACTTAAATAAACAATTTGTTTACAAAACAAAATTTGACATTTTTCTTTAAATTCTATAAACAATCATAAACGTAAGTTAGAGTTTATACCCTTTGTATAGTGGACGATAACTAAAGCTGATGAAAGATGAAACTATAATCTTTTCTTACCCTTTATACAAGGTTACTTTAACAGTTGCAACGTGTGGATTTTTCCTCACAAAATCAAATTTGTGAGAAAGCCTCTCAGGCCCGCGAAGCGGGCCTGTGAAACGAGTCTGTGAAAATTCGCTAAATACGTGGCAAAATGCCATGTAACAAGAAACGATAGTGAAACCATACATTAATACAAAACAACAACAATGTGGCCGCGAAGCGGTCACTGGGAGGCCCCCGGGCCGCGAAGCGGCCCGGCGGGCCGACGCCGCGGAGCGGACGAGGCGCGAAGCGCCGAGGCCGCGTAGCGGCTACGGGCCGAAGGCCCGTATTTATTGCATTAAATTGTTTAAATTAGTTGTAACAGGTATTTAAATTAACTGATAACAAGCTGATTTTAACCGTAATGGTGTTTTAATTTATTAATCTATTTTATTTACACACTAAAATAATTAATATTTCAAGAAATTCACTTTTTTGTAAAATTTTTGTTTGAATTATTCGTTTAGGTTTTATTATTTCTGGCTTAAATCGGACAAATCCGAGTCTAAAGTGATAAGAGCTTGATTCTAGATTTAAAATCCTGGAATAATCAAAGTATTTACCTATGAAATATTAGTAATTTTTTAGCACCGATGGTCGTTCTATTAATTTTAACTCATTTATCACAAATCAACTAACAGTAAAGAAAGAAAATACTTCTTTTATAGACTTCCATGCTAATCCTATGATAAAACAAATTTTGATCACCCTTTCGTTTTCCCGCCAATGGTCTTGCCAACCTTACAACTATCTCTTTGAATCGCGAATTGAATACAGAAATAGGAGCATTTACACGTACGGATTATCCGTGAAATTAGGTCGATGGAGAAGTAAGATCTGCTCGACGAACTTGCTCGACAGATTTCTATTGATCAACTTTTCAATGTTTAAACAGAGATTATAAAAGAAGTTTTATCAAAGGTTTAAAAATATAAGAAATTTATAACATATATTTTATTTTAATAAGAGAAAGACTATTCATTGTAGTAGCATTTATTATATCCTTGTTAAGACAGACATTATAATCAAAATAATGGTAATTTACTATTGTATAATAAAATTTGTTTGTTTATTTGATGATTTTTTATTTTAAGTCCATGTGAATAGTTACTAGTTACACAACTTTGACTTCTTAATTTAACTAAAAATGAATATAAATATATAAATAAATAAATAAATAAATATATATATATATATATACAAAGAGGAAGAGCAAGAAAAAGATGTATGAAACAAGAATATTAAACAATAACGACATCAATAATTTAATACAAACAAACAGCAAACACGGATACAATAGTTATCAGATAAACTAAGTAAGCAATGTTTTATTCTCGTGTCTGGGGAAACACAGCCTTAAACAAGCAAGTCTATTCCATGAATCGATTATAGAATTGTTACAAAAATACGATATAAGAAAACTTAAAGGGATGCACTGCAGTCTTTCATTTATTAAAATTTATCTATACAACACTGACTAAATCAACTGTCAATATGTCTTAAATTAAAGTAAAAAATCAGGTACTTTTTCAGAAAAACTTTTCCTTTTTGGATCTTTTCCTTTTAAGATCGGATTCGCAACGCTCATTCCTCTACTTTGGACGCGCTTGGATAAACCTCAGAATATAAGTTTATACTGCAACACTTCAGTTTGCAGTGGTCACCTATACAGGCAATAACTACGCTCAATGCTGCTTAACTTAAGATCTGACATAAACCAAAGACATAGTAGTCGCAAACGAAACTTAGTGTACTTATTTATTACGTAAAGGTGTTCACTTGCACTGAAGTCCAACTCAATTATTTTCTGATTTTTTATAATTTTTTAAAAACGTACAGAATATAAAAATTGAACTAATGCTGATAGAGATGAAACTTGGCAAATATATTAGTAAAATAGGTATATATGGCTACATGCGTGCCAAATTTCAAATTAATCGCAACAGTTTCCGCGTTTTATAATTTTTCAAAATTTTTGCTGAGTCATTATTGCGTGCCAATGGGGCCAAAATATATTTTCTGGATAACCCAATACTTTTCCTATATACCAACGGTGTAATTGAGGAAAAATCAAATTATTTAAAATTAAACTTACTTCTTTTTCAAGCACAAATATTTACCTGAAACAAAAAAAAGAATTGATTGAAAGAGATGATATTATTAATTAAAATGTCAGCGTGACATAACAGTAAAATAGTTAAGTTTAATTAGATAAAGTTAAAACAAAAATGTCCTTAAGAAAAAGGAATATAATGTTAAATTGGTCTTGAAAAGCTTTAATTAACTTTTAAAACAATTCAGTATATTATCCTTTAGCTAAAATCTTATTAAGTAAAAATTATATGCAATGCGGCACGTGTCCAGTCCATTGTTCTTTTAACTAGTTTTTCAGCATATTCAATTAGAGGTAAAAAAGTTGACCTAAAATAGCTAATAATTAGGTAGATATCATACAATTTTAAAGTCGTGGCTTTTATATAATTGGTTAATTTATAAAGAAAGGTTATTTAGGAGTAAAAACTAACTTTTTCTCTAAAGTGTTTCCTATTATTGGGAGTTAGAGCCAATTATATCCATTTTTTGGAGGGTGGTATCCTTTAAATTTATAATGTAATTAATAATGTAAATAATAAATTAATGATGTAAATACTCTCAACTGCAGATCTAGCTGTTGCGTTTAGTGTTGCACTGTTTATTTGATTTGCAAAGCCCTATTTAGCAATATACACAATAACGTAAAGCAAGGCGACAAATTGAATCAGAAGCTAATAGACAAATTTCGATTAATCAAATCACCAAACCCATTACATAATAAGTGAGAAGTCATGGACTACTAAGCAAATAGGTCATGGTTTTAGACCCTTTTAGCTTTCCTACAGCAGAAAATTAGGCTTTACTCACTCCAATTTGAATTAAGAAATATGAAGAGTGTCTGTTAACAATAAGATCTTAGATAATGAATGTCTATTACTATGAACAAAGTGTGCCGACAACAAGGACTGAATTCGGGCCCTAACAGGATGGAGGGAAATATATAATTAAGAAAGCTATATTAAGATATTAAATTATTCTTAATTCTTTATAACTTTATAGAGAATGTTAGTAGTGTCAAATCAATCATCTGAACGTCCTTCCAGCATTCCTTTCTGTAACATAAAAACCCAAGAATCTCTACCAGGATCGAACCCGAACTCTAATATGATTATAAACCAATTTTTTTCTATGACTCTACATCCACACTTAATTAACCCTGTATAGTTAAGAGTCTACCTCCGTAGCCGTGGGTCTTTTATACGCCGTTTAGCCGTGTTTTTGACCACCAAGTAGGTCTAACTGTTATGTCTTTAAGTTTCCTTGATTTCGGCCCCGGAGGTCTGGTACCGAAATACGTTCATCTGCACTTCTTTCTTTCTGGTTGGTGTTAATGAACGTCGATCTAGTGTATGAACGTATGTACAGAGGATAAGTCTATGATTTTTCTTATTTCTATTTATTTAGGATTCTTTAAACTTAAAGAATTTCAGTTTAACACTTGCTAAAAGGAAATATCATCTTAATATTTAACTCGTGTCTCTATTTAAATGTTTCACGTTAGTCTAAGTAAATTTCAAAAACCTTTTAGCGCCTTTACTATCAACTGTTTGAAGTTGTGGTTGAATTTCATAACATATTTATCCTATATCTCTTCTTACACGAGTCTACGTAAATATTTACATAATAAATTTAAGTCTTAAAGTTGTTGTAGATAAAGTAAAAATATAAGAAATATTTTATCCATTTATATTTATACGTCGTAATGCTGAGTACATAAAAGGGGTAGATAGACTATGTTGTGAGTATTTTATTCTTAGAAAATATCTGAGTATGTCCATCGTAATTTTTAGTCCTCATAAGTTTTAAATGACAGTAATTTTATTTAATATCTACTTTATGCCTTTCCTATACCGAATAAGATAGATTGATACGTAATATTAACATAACGTTACGTAACGTTTGGTTCATGTCTGTCAACGTGAACCAAAAATACGTGTTTTAAATTGTTATAGAAGAATTCTTCTTTTCGTTCCTAGTGCGAAAAATTTAATAAGATTAAAGGAATACATTTTATTTCTGCGATAGTGCCAAAAGTAAGAAGAATTCTTCTCCCCGACTAATCAGAGTGTTTGTTAGTTTTTATCCAGGTTGCCACTTGGATTAAACCTCACATTCGTCGGTAAAGTATGGTACTCAACATAGTAGTAAAATGTCATCACATTGCTTGTGTAGTGTTGAAACCATTGCTTTACTCTTGCCGCAAGTACAGACTCATGTAAAGTTTCCTTTTCCTCACTAGTGGCGTAATGCACTAAAATGTTGTCATTAAAATAACTCAATAAACTCTAGACTATGACTTACAAGTATCAGATGGAATAAGACAGATAACATTATGACAGGTCGCTAGCATTAAGAACCATATACGACAGACTTCTTCAAAATAAAATTAGGATCAATTATAACTTTTTTCAGCAACATATATATATTTTTGTTTGTTGAAAAGAATGGCTTCTTTTCTTTAAATAAGCCATATATAAATATTAAAAACATAAAGAAAATCGCTAAGGTTTTGGGAAACCTGAGCGGTCTTTATTGATAGGATGTAAAATTTAATAGATCCTTTTTTAAGCTTATAACATTAAAAATGTGTATTTGATCATCAGACATACAAGCACACCAACGCGTGTACAATTTTTGAAATCAGGAATTGACCTGCTTTTCAATTTCAAATACACAAAATCTTTATTTTCTGAATAAAACAAGCTAAAACTAAATAAATAGTGTCTTTTCGATAAATAATGAAAATTAAAAAACTTTTTCCATTATAGTTAGAAATTATTTCTATTTCATTCGGGGTAAATACTAAACGCTGCTTGGGGTAGATTATTCCACAATTTAATTTTAAATGCTTGATAAACTCGATTAGATTTAATTAAACGTGATCGAATTTCTAATGTAATTATATTCAATTTTGTAACGTTTGCACGCAATGTATGAATAGTGGTGTAATTCATACTTCACGGTGAAGATTAAAATTTATAATTATCCATCTATGCCATTGATATGATCAACAATATATCATATTTACTCGTCTAGGGGATATGCTGTGCTTAACTGCAACTATATGATTTAAAGCATCGGGTTTAAATCATGTCAAACTTACTTTTCGTAACCACAAAGTTGAAAAACCACACGTAATTTAAAAGTAATATCTTATTACAACTTAAGTCATGCAGAAATCTCTATAACCACAAAAGAAACTTTTCAAATATTTTAATAGCATGTTTTTATAGACAAGGCTTGCAAGACGAAACAAGTTTATAAAGAATTTCATAAAGTATGACAGGTTAAACATGTCAGTATCAAGTCCTAAGTTAAATAAAGTTAAATCAAAATAACGTAACTTTTCGGCAAATAAAGCCTGTAATAAATTGATGCAGCCTTTACAGAGTCAAATAGAATTACTAGAGTTGTATGAAGCAGCATATATACCTACTACTTAGTTATATGTCGGATGATTTAAATTGTAATAAAGTACAGTATAATATGATAGCCGTAGTGTTTGAACCACCTGGCTTACACATTACATCCTCTTAAGTGGTAATTTGTAGCGGTAAGGAAACAAATTAGAAAATAGTTTTTATGGCAGCATACAATTTTTGCAAACATAGATTTCTTTATTCTATAAAATGTACAGATTAAAAAACAATTTTTAAAATTTAATTGAAATTTGTACTAAAGGGCTTTTTAAGCTATTTTGCTACTTTTGAAGAATTTTTTTATTCTGAATAATTTTAAGCCCCCGAGCTATCAGGTACAGGCCATTTCAATGACCTATACAGCATGGATTATACAGCTTTACCTTGTCGTGAGTCAGCAAATTTAAAAAAATAGTTCAACATAAAACTAGTTTTATTCAGCCCTAATAAACAAAATAAATATTACATAAATTTCAGCTACATTCTTACAAAATAATCTCATGATATTGTACAAATGAAAGAGGTGGCGTAACCGGGAAAAGCCGCTTACTCTAAACTAAAGTATTTTGCTCCGGTAGAGATGATATCCAATTCCACTTATGCCTCAATGCAGCCATATCGGTCCATTACTCTCACAAATTTAGAATATACCACCTTCGAGAACAAGATCGTCACTCAACTGACTCGTAACAAACTGATAGATACCACGGAGGTATATAGGGTTCGCATCCCAGGTTACGTTCTAACTTGAGCTTGAACTTCAAACAAATTGGTTGCCGCAACAACCGACAAGTAGTTCACACAACGTATCCCTGATTATTAAAAAGGCTCAACACACTACAATCATAATTATTATAATAAATTAACAACTTATGCAATTCCTACGCCATAGCCGAGTCTAATTCACAGTTATTAACAATAAGTATTGACATGGATTAAGAAAAAATAAAATAATAGGTGTAAATGATCTGAAAGACATATCAAATAAAATTAGACTTCTATCGGTAAAATATTTCTTGAAATATTATAGAAAATGCGGGAGTTCAAAAAGTTTTGTGAAAATCAAATAAAGATTCTCCGATAGGAAATATAGAGGTATAAAATCTCTATACTGGTTTATTGAGAGAAAAAGATAAAATCAGATTTTATTTCTAGAAATAGAAAGCTATAAAAGTAGGACACAAGAAGTTAGGAGTCAGGAAGTAAACAGTAAAAAATAATCTGGTAATAGAGATAGAGAAATAAGAAAAAGTAAATTATAACAAAACAAACAAAAATAAATCCTTTGAAAACATCTGAAAATGAAAAGAAAAATATCAAAGAAAACCATTAATAGGCAATAATAAACATAAGAATCGGGTGCGAGGTATCTCGGAACTTTTCCTCGCTATGCCGGAATCGCTATGCTCATCCTCACTACTTCAGAATCGCTTCCCTCGTCCTCAGAATATAAAATTCACCAAATTTATGCAGGAAAATGTCTTAGGACTCGCTTTGCTAGCACATTTGTTTTACACCCATCCAGCACAGAGCACGCTCGATGTTGCTTAAACTTTTAAGATCCAACGAAAACCATTTAAATACTCGCCATATTAAAACAGAAGTAAAGATTTTTATTTATTACATAATGATACTTGTACTAAATTTTAACTCAATTTAATTATTTTTAGTTTTTCAACAATTTTCAAGAATTGTATACAAGTAATTCGATAAGAATTGAACTCATGCCGATTATGAGATGAAACTAGGCACACAAGTTGATCTTATAAATGACTACAAGTATACTAAATTTCAAATTGATACAAGATTTTTCTCGCGATTTATGAGTTTTATAAATTTTTGCTGAGTATTTATTGCTGGTTAATGAAATCACAAAATAATATTATCGGGATAACATAACTAGATCTTTTTTTAACATATTGTATTGAATAATACAACAACAATTATGATTGTTACAAGTATTAGAGTTATAGTGGCAAGGCAGAGAAACAATCCAGTTTCGCAGTCAGAAACTAGATCTAAAGATATATTCTTGAGCCAAGTTTCTACTATGGAAACTACAATACTATAATAAAAGGCACACTCACTGGCTATAACAAACAGACAGACATCTTTGTGAAAACTACTCAGGATGTCCCAAAACCTTAAGAGGGTTAATTCAGGAGCAATCTTGGTTTTTCAATGTAAGTGCTATAACTTTTATACCTATATAAGTGAGAAGAAATAATAATAAATTTACTGGATAGAGTGAAAATAAGATTTAACAAGTAAACATTTAACACATAAAATACAATTTATTTTAGACGGCAATAAGGTGATAAATTGGAAGTAGACTTTATGTAGGCAGTATTATAATAAAATGATTTGCGAGCAAAATTCCACGCCATCAAATCTGAATCAATAATAGGCCATCAAGGGCTTTCAATTTCAATTAATTTTGATTGAAAGTAACTATGGTTTCCTTTATTTTAAATTTATAATAAATTAACTTAGTGATTTGGCCCTCATGCTTTGGAACTATGACTCTAAAATCTTAGTCCTTCGTATTCTGAATACTTTTTCGGTATACGACATGATTTGTCTACTGCATCATATTTACTTAAAATAAGGAAATTATGACTTGGTTTAACCTAAAATCTCGTTACTTTTTCTCATTAATATCATAGGTATGTAGGAAAAGAATTTTGTTTTTAAAACATCCGAAACCAGGATGTCACCGGAATTATCCGTTTCAGGTGTTACATCCCTCAGTGGTTTTTGCAAGTTTTCTGTCTGTATGTGTGTGTCTGTTATCATAGTAGCTCCTAGTGCATTTATGCTAGAGAAGTGATCCTTCGTACAAAAATCAATTTAACGATGTAGTTGTGCTATTCGGAAAATATTTTTTATGACGTCATTAACCGTAATAATGATTCAGCAAAAAGTCATAAAACGCGAAAAAAATGTTGCGATCCATTTTGAGATTCAGCAAGCATGTAGCCATGTATAAGACTAACATATGTGCTAAGTTTTATCTCCTTATCAGCATCTGAGAATAAAAAGGATGTATTTACTATCTGAGGCGAGTCCGAATTAGGGAGGATGAGCGTATCGAATCCTATGTGATGTTCTCATGTCAAGTTCCGAGATACTTCGTACCCGATTTTTTAGTTTTTTTAAGTTATAAATATAAGAGAAACCTAAAAAGTTAAAAATAATGTACGGGATACCTCGAAACGTTTCCTTGCAATGTCGGAATTTTACGCTCAACCTCATCTCTTCGAACTTGATTCGCTCGTCCTACGACGGTTGAAAAATCCGTTTCATACCCATTGGTCATCATAGAGTTATTCCGAATAACTATTGATTTGAAATAACCGCACATATACCAGCTGTTTAGTAAAGAAACTTTGTATTAACAAAGGGACACTAGTGACATATTACAACTCGCATAAATGCTAACTAAACTTATAATGACGATAAATAATAATAATAAATAAATATAATAAAACGATACATGGCGCGTTAGTTGAATTTATATAGGAATACGCATGCGTTCTAAACTTTAAATTGATCCAAATGCTTTTTTTGCGTTTTATGAATACGTGGCATTATTTTTAAGTAGTTATGACGGTTAAAGACGTCATAACAAAATTAGTTTGAGGCAGCACAACAAAATCCAACGACTGATTTTAGTACTCATTCGTTGTTTCTAGCATAAGCTAGCAGGGAGCAAGGATGACAACAGACACACACACAGACGATTCGATAAAACCACTCAGGGGGTCTTAAAAACACCTAAAACAGAATGGGTTTTGATTTTTAATATAAACACAGTCCTTTTCCTAAATACCTACATCATAAATTAAAATCAGTAAAAAAATGACCATTAAGGAACATATAAAAAGCAATTTTCTACAGCAAAGGAACACTCTGTAACTAATGTTAAAAAAAATAAAAATGCAAACTGATAACTTTAAAAATCTATACCAGACAAAATAAATTACATTTTAATTAAAAATTCCAAATGATCTAACATTACGTGATATAATTTAATAAACAAACGTCATCACTATGTAACGGACCTCCCTATGATATCTCTTCATTTTTAAGCTCAACAGAAATTAAAATACGAAACTAAAAATAGTACTATCGTCATTCTAAAACATAGCATAAAATGTTCACAAATATACTCATGAGTAATAAATCCTGTTTCGTTTAAACAAACTAAAATAAATTATTGTTTTCTTTAATGAATGATGTGCAATAGCTAATACACAGAACATATAATTTAAATACTTATAAATACAAATCAATTATTTAAAGTTATCAAAAACGTGTTAAATAAAATAAAGTCTTTACATAATTAATTACTATTTAAAATAAACATTTTTACGCCTTAAGCTGCTTTAAATCTATAAGTAAATAAAAAAAACACTAGCAATTAATTAAGATTTATTATTAGAAATTCCATTATAAAGTATAAAAATAATTTTAATTACTATTATTTATACTTTTAATCAACACGATTTGAGTATGATTTTTAATTAACAAATAGAAGTTTTACGAATTTCATTTAACTTAACATCCAAAAAATAATTTGTTAGAAATAAAAACCATATTTTTAATCTATCAATAAAATTACTTGTGTTAAAGTAAGACATACTTCTGTCGACTTATTTTTTAATTCAACTGAAGCTCACCAATAGGTGGAATGAAGTAACGCGGTGGATTTGATTATGAACTCAGTTTTTTTAAATCAACGGAGACTGGCCCCTATAAGGTTAAAGTGAAGACAGGCCAATTCCTGGGTATTCTGATGTGGAATCAGAATATATATTATATATAATATATATATATATATATATATATATATATTATATATATATATATATATGAGATCAGAATAGGCGTGTGTCTGTGCGTGTGTGTATACATTGGAATATACCTCTTGAAGGGTTCATATTGTCATTATGCCCCTCTATTTGAGGGGCCTAAGAGGAAACATAGCACTCCTTAGATAATTTGCGACTATTCAAAATCAAATATTGATTATTTTAAATTGTAAGATAACCAGATAAACAATAATTTATAAATCACTATATCTTTGAGGTATACCTAAATAAATAACAGTTCATAGTTAAAAAATAATAGGTTCAAAAATTTGGCTTAACTTTTTAAGTCAAAATTTAAAAATACGTAAGTCAATGTTAACTTATTAAAAGTAAGTCAGATTAGAATTAAGTCAGATTAGAAGTAAGGGCTGAAAGAAAGTATTTTTATAAACAAAATAAAGTTTTATGACACAAAACTTCATAAACACTTTCATTCTTACACTAAGAACAAGTACAAAAGATATCAGCAAATTAAATAGATTAACAAAATGATAGTTAGATTTAAATATTTCCACTTTCCATCAAGACTTAGTAGAAGAGGAAAACTCTAAAAATAATCTCGAGAAGCAGTTTTAGTTTTGCAGACTTAACAAGCGAGTGATTTGTTTTGGAACCAAATTCAAACTCTGTTCTTTGAAATAAATCACACTGTGAGGGAGGAAAAAATGCTGGAGGTATTCCAAATTTGCTGTTTTACTTGGCTATTACTCTTTCTTTTTTAGAACTACTTTTTAAAACAGCACTTTTCAGCACATTTATTTTTTTGTTTATATTCTTTTAAAAAATATTTATAATATTAGTTCTATTTTCGAACAAAAATATAAAATAAGAAATATTTTTTTTAGATCAAATAAAATAATACATTTTTAAATAGATTGATAATTTATTAATAATTGGAGATGAAATGGAGCAGAAATGAAGGTACTTCACTTTCATACAAGAAGAGCAAGAATTTAACACATATGTTTCTTGAGTACGCTTTGATAATAAAATAAGAGACACTTGCGTAATTATTCTGTAACCTTTTTAATGTTTAAATGTGCATGACAGATAATAGTACATTACGCAACTAATGAGGAAAACGAAATGTTTTATGCAAATGTGGATTAGTAACACAACACAAGCAATGCAAAGACGTTTTACGCGCATGTTGAGTATCGTATTCGTACTGTATCAAAAATTTCTAGGTTTTAAAAAAGACAAATAACAATTAATAATTACATTATAACCTGCCTTTAGATTTTGTGGCGTTTTCGCCAAATGTCACTATCACTATTTTTTTAATAGTTAGGCATAGAGATATCATTACTAGAGGGGTTAAATATAGGTTAAATTTTGAAACATCGAAAAAGTAACCTGACCACCTTCGCTTATAAATATAATCAAATTATCAGAACAAAATTATAATACGTATATGGTAAAACGTTAAAAATACAAATCAAAACACAACCAATATGTGGGAAACCGAGTAAATTTATTAATTATAACCTAAAGTCACTCTTGAAAGAAGTTTCAATGAGGTTACAAAGAGCTCCTGAGAGCCCTAAAAAGATGTTTCAGGCTTCTCAATGTATTTAGATAGGCTATGCCTCCTCTAGTATATATCTCTATGTAGTGAGGTACTTCAATAAATACTAAAAGTAAAGTAAGGGAACTCTATAAATAACAAAAACTCATATTGGCATCATTTACTGATAAAAATTAACAAACTCACTGATAACACGTCACGGAGAAGAACTCTTCTTACTTTCGTAGTACCAAAAGTAAAAATAATTCTTCTTAAACGATGTAAAGACGTATTTTTGATGAATTTTGACAGATATATAATGCCAATATTACATATTAATCCTAGAAATACTAATTTTTGTCTAATTTATCATTAAGAAGTAATTTAAAAATTACTATAAAAATTATATGCACTGGCACAACCTAGGTTGGAAATTTTTTGCCTAACTGGTCCCCTGGAGGCCCCAAAACTTTTGCAAAGAATCTTTTTGAAACACTGCCTCTCTTCCCCATGTAAGTAACTTAAGAGTAAACCTCAAAAGCAAAATTAAACTTCAACCTGTGCATCTTTGACCGGTCTATCTACTATAATAATTGATTTTCGGAAGCAAGACACACATTATTAATATACTCTCCTCTCATTCTAAGAGGGATATCCTTATAAAAAATAATATAATTTAGATCTGTAAATGATGTAATATAACATCTACAAAGCTTAGAAGATTCTCAAAGTGTTATATTCTGGAAAATGCAAGAGACGTGTTTACACAGCTGCCAGATTTCGCACCATGGATAATGGTAGTATTAACTGGCAGGTATAGAGTACAATGATGATTCTTGTTCCAAGTCAGACACACTTCTAGCTAAGCCGTCACGGGTTGTGCTTACTCTAATATCTTTTATGCTTTGCCTTGCCAAACTTTCTTTCCTCTTTGCCTTTACCCTTTAACACTGGTCGTTAACACGTGCTAGATATACTACACAGCACACTATAGTTGTAATAAAATCTTTTCTTCTTTCTTTTTATGCATCCTTTTCCTAAACGTTACTATCTGACAGTTTCCTACACTGATTCACATCTGTTTCACACCTTTAAAGTTCAATATAAACTTTCCGCCTTTTATTCGTTCCTTTTAAGTTTACTTAAGTAAACAAGTATTTTTGTTACTGTGGTACCACAAAACTTTCAACTGGATTCTTCGTATATAAACTAACGCATAATTATTTCTCTTATGATAATTTGTATGACTACAAATTTTTCTTGCACATGATAATACGATGGTCTTGATACACATGATAAATATATATATATAATATATATATATATATATATATATATATATATATATATATATATATATATATATATATATATATATATATATATATATATATATATATATATATATAATATATATATATAAAATATATTATAGTTTTGTAAATACAGTATAGTAGACAGCCAACCACGATTTGTAATAGGGAGTGTAGAAGAATTGATAACCATTTGTTCGATCAATCAACTCCTTATGCTAGTAAAATACAGCACTAACAGTGCGTCAAAGCTAGCGGCCTGATAACCTCAGGA
>JACMZG010001863.1:30208571-30521668 GCA_018340805.1 Microvelia longipes
TCTGACGCGCGAAATAACTTAGTAATAGAATCTCTAATTAATAACGTGTGTGGTTTTGTTTTAAAAATCAACGAACAAATGATACAGTAAGGTTTATAGG
Organism: Microvelia longipes; assembly: GCA_018340805.1. Taxonomy (NCBI): domain Eukaryota; kingdom Metazoa; phylum Arthropoda; class Insecta; order Hemiptera; family Veliidae; genus Microvelia; species Microvelia longipes. The sequence continues at coordinate 30,208,672 of JACMZG010001863.1, forward strand.
GGCCAGGTTAGAAGCAACACGTGCTCTGCAGCCGCTACAGATCACCACGTGCGCCAACCCATCATTAAACAGAGTCACTATTTTACTATCACTTCATTTCTACCGGAAACAAAATAACACACTGGAGATTCCATAGCTCAGCAGGAGCAGGATGGGAAAACAAATAGGTATTAATAATATAGTATTCCTTCTAAAATAATAGGCAATACGTCAGAAAGTTCACGAAGTAGTTATTTGTTGACAAAAGTAATGCAGTGACGATACGGATGTTTAAATCCATAAAACTTGTATATAATGAAAACAAATATCCTGACGCTTTTTCAGTAAACGAACGGGGGAAGGCATTGATACGTCAAATTTTATCAATCTAAGCCACCAAAAGGCACACACTTTTTTCAATTAAAATATTAAACAAATTAATATTTTGATTAAATATTAACGTTATGGTAATTTTTATGTTGAAGTTAAGTAAACTCTATTTGCTATCCAAATTAGGCCTATTCTTGAGTCACTCGGAAATTGAAACAAGATTTAATGAAGGAGAATGTTACAGAGGGAGGATCACAACCCTATATTCATTTACGGTAATAATTGCTTTTAATGGTTGATTTTGCCAACTATTGATGAAATTAATTAAGGCTGACGTGAACCAAAGTTAGTAGCTAAACATTCTCAGATGTTAGATGGATTCTAGAATAGGTAAAAGTAACTCACGAATGTTCCCTAGATAGCCTGTAATTTAATTCACAGAGTCACAAATTACTTTTCTTACTGACTTCATAAGTTACCATCTATTAAAATTACTTATAAACTTTCAAGCTACTCTCTTTAAACAGTAACACAATCTATACCAGAAAACTTATTTTGGCGCTTTAACTGACTCGCTCATTCCTCTAGGAAGCAAAATTTGGACGTAGAGCTATTAGCGAAGTTATCTACCAGACATACATTCTGCCAATGAGCACTAAAATCTCTCTGCGAGCTCAACCTAAGTTAGAGTCAAGCATCCATTGACATTAAGACAAGGACTTCACAAGCTTTTTCTCTTACTCATTATCTCTTAAGTACTGGTAGCATCTGGAGCAAGTACATGCAACTAAGCATGCGCAAATTAAATAACATATAATTCAAATTTTGTAATGTACTCAATTCCAAGAAATATTATTTATTATCTTAAATAACAATTGAGAGATAATAATACAAATAAATTTTAAACCAACAAAACAATATTTAGCGATAAATTATTTATCAAACAACATAGAAGAGCTACTCTAAAAAGAATTTTCATACAATTACAATAACATATGAGTCTATAAATAAAAGTTCATAAATAATAACACTAAAAGAATTTAGTATCACTGTTAGTTCTAGCTAAGTTTTTCATTAAACGACACCTGTCCACAAAAGAATGATACAAAACTGTTATCCTTTCCAATAAGTAAAGGAATTTTTCTTGATGCCAACAACCTAGACATCTTGAGGAGCTCTTGAAGAAGAAAAGAGACAAGGTCGATATACCATAGAGAGATAGAGGGGAGTGGTTACTAGTTTAACCATTTTTTCAACTTTATTTCCTATAATGGACTAATGCCTAGTTTCTTTATCTTTAAACGGGGAGAAGAGAAAGAAAACAGGATTTAGCACAGGACATTATAGAAAAAAACTCTTAGTTTTTCTTAAGGATCGAAACCTTTCTTAATATCCAACGCTTCCTGAATCAACAAAGACAAATGAACTTAAACTTCACAGAGAGATTTTATAGAAAACAAGGACAAGCTTTTTGCCAACAAGAATACTTGCGTTGAAACATATCCTTAAAAAGGATCTATGTAAGGTTCTAAGTTACTTCTTCATGTATTCCTATAAAACTGCTTTTCTTCAAAAACAAACTCACTCGGTAAAAACCAGGTATTGGATTCTTGTTTCTCTGCAAGAAATTATAACATTCGCTTGTTTTATTCATTGCTTAATACCAGTAAATCATTCTTTTGACTTTATTAAGTTTTCACATTTATTAAATCAATCTTAAACATCTTTATCTTTTAATCTTTAACTTTAATAAATACGAGACATTTTTAAAACCTTTATTAGAATATATCCGTTTAAACATACCTTTTATATCTTTTAAAATTTAACCTTCATCTAACACATCTTTTATAAATAAAATCAATTAAAACAACTTACAACGCAACCTTTTAGTTAAGTTAAATACACAGGCACATAATTAAGAAAAAATCATAAATTTTTATTTTTTCCTTCTTAATAAGGAATAAAGTTAATAACAGAGTGTTAATGAAGAGACCGCTGCTCCTGATATTAAAAGGGTGTAATATATTTCAAATAAATATCGTAGATATAAATCTTTTAACATAATTTTGTTGGCCTATTAGAAGGTAACTTTAGTAAAGCTAGTCTTCTGATAGAATAAACAAATACAACGGAATTCTAAAGATAATACTAGGGCAGGTAATTTTTTTTGTACCAATAAACCATCACGAAGTGTATATAGACCGATCTTTTCTTGATCAGATGAAAAAAATGGACCAGATTGCACATAACTATTTGCCAATACTATTAAAGATGAGAAGAGTAATGCAAGCCATTGACTTACCAAAAGCCATTAAAATGGTAGTTATTCAAAACTTGGTAAGGAAAATGGATTATCTAAAACTTAACGCTCTTGGTCGAAATTTGATTGAAGTGATGAAATCATGGAAAACTACGTAGAAATGATAGATTTTTTTATATAGTTGTTTGAAATAATCAAGTTGTTGGAAAGTAGGTAATACATTAATAGTAAACTAGGTAAAGGTGATGGATTCGTTTTAAATTAGGTAGGGAGTGATAAATTGTTAAGTTGATTAGAATGGTGTCAATCATCCTTGGATAACTCAGATTTGCAGGAAAACTCGGATGGAGAGCTAGCTTTATGAGAAACTAAATTTGAAAGCTGTATAATAATAATAATAATATAATATGCACTTCATGCGTTTTTTCTATTTATTCATTTTAATTAATTTATTTTATCTATATTCAATTAAAAGGTATATTCGTTGAAAGGTATTTTTAGGAAGGTTGATTAGAATGATAACCCTTGTAGGTAAGTTGATTAGAATAATAGATTTATTAGAAAGTTGATTGAAATGATCGTTTGGTATTAGTGTAGAAAATTGGTGATGTAAAATAAGTCGAAATAATTGATTTGTTGGCAAACAAATAGCCAAAATAAGGGAATTTTATATTTAACCAGAATACATAAAAACAAGAAAACTAGAAAACTTAATCAGAATGGTAGACTCGTTGAAATTTAGCTTACAAATTTGAAGGAAGAATTTTGAATCTGGTAGGAGTATTAGATTTGATGGTAACAAGGTTGAAGTGATACATTTGTCAGGTACTTGATACCAATTAAAGCGTTCGACAATTATCATGCCCCATAGAAACGTCTAGGAACAAAAATCTCGTACACACACACACACATATATACATATATACATATATATATATATATATTATATATATATATATATATTATATATATATATATATATATATATATATATATATAATGGTTATATATATATATATAGGTTAGGATATATTATATATATATATATATAAACCTTAATAATATGTAAATATTCCTGAGCAGTGAGCCCCTTCCAAAATTCCATCTATCCCCCCACCCCCCTCCATGAAACTAACCTCATAAGCTCATTTTTCTTCAAAAATTCGCTGAAATAATGAGCTACTGACAATACATAGAATATATTCAGTTCACTACTCACAATCCAGCTTCGAGTAATCAAAGTTTTTATTTCTTACCTGAAACAAATAAATTGAAATCAATATATTAACTCATTAAAAATGAACATAAAGAAAGTAAGTTAATGTTTATAATAACTCAGAGGTTCAACATTTTTGGGGGCGATTGCGTTCACGAAAAATCTGAAGTGCCTGACGTTTCGTTTCAATAATGCTAAAAACATATTGCATAGTAATGTTGACGTACACCACCGTGCATGTGGTGAACCACGCTACATGTCTCTGAAGGTGTTTCCATAAGTGTAAAAGAAACTTAGGCGACTTCGATTTTCTCGACAACTTAATCGCTATTAAAAGATCTGAATTTCTACTCACTATCGGCGAAAACATAATAATAATATTGCCCGTCAAGAGCCTTGCAGCTTATCAGGTAAACTCCCGCGGGGACAACCTCAAATGTTAGTGGCAACTGTTAGGGTTTAAGTTATACTAAAGTCAAGGCGATAGTTTAATCGCCTATAAGATCGCTATAAGATTATGAACAATAATCTTACATAAAGTGAGAGCATAACCTGGGATGAGAACCCCGGAGTCAACCGGAACCTTCGTGGAGTCAAAGGTCAGTATAAATACTGGCGCTTTAACGAACTCGACCACGTAGACGGCTTGAGTATTTAATGATTAATAAAACATGCACTAAAAGCGAAAACATACGCTTCATAAATTAAATTGTCTTCCAAATATGGAACTAAGCTTCCTTACCCAAATATATTAAAGATACAGAGCGCGCCAATGATATTTTAAAAGCTTTGTCAGTCACACGTGTGGTTCAGATCTTGTTAGACTCAGAAAATTTTAAACAGGACTAAAAATCATTTCAGCTCAAATCATATCATTTGTTTTAAATATTTTTCTAATCTTCAAGATGATCGGCATTGTAAGGAGTCATCTTAGATTTCACCAAAAATCAGTTCCCCTCTCAATGATTTTTGTAATATTTTTCATTTAATTTGGTTAAGTCATTAAGCATGTGTCGTGTTAACAAGAAAAAAAGCACATCTATTCATACATAAATAATTTATTTATAAATTGTTCGGATATATAGGCACTGAAACGTGCACATTTGATAAAAAAGTAGGTGATTCTTTTTTCTTAGTTACTTAATATGAAATAGGAAAGCAAATAAATTTAGTTAAGAATATTCATTAAATATCTAATTGGCACACTTACTCAAAATATGCTTAAAATAATTTCTACTATGCTATAAAGAAATATGTTTCTTGTTTTCTTTAAAAAACAATTTAAAAAAGCAAAATCAGAAGCTGTTAGCATCAAAATATCACGCAACAGACGAAGCCGTATAGGAACTATACTTTGAGGTTATAAGGGCTACATATTTTTCTAATACGAAGTTGCTTAGAAAAGTGAAATTCTTTTGGAATAGTTTATAAACAACAAATCTGAGAATCTTATGAAACTAGAAGCCACTATTGTCTTTTATAATAATATACAATAGAAAAACTTAACCATATGGTTCAAAAAATAAATTTAAAAATTCCTTCGGTGATATACGTTATTAGATAAAATAAAGTGAATTATACGGAAAATTATGATTTGTAAAAAGAAAATTATAAGTTGTTTTAAGTAAGTAGTAAGTAAAAGATAAATATGACGGTAATTGTTGTAACTTGTAATACATAATATATAAGTTAACCGATTATTGATTTTATTCAGAATATAACAGTTAAAAAATATTAGGGATCAATAAGAATAATTGAAAGGATTTGGGATTAAATGTGTGTCGAAAGTTTTAAAGCCGGAAGGCATATTCAATATGGTAACTTGTAATAGTAAAATTATTTTAGACTTGGTAAAAAATTCCGTGGGCTTTATTATACGTATAAGGTAGGCGGAAGGCCTGAGAGAAAGGATTTCCTAAAAATTCATTAGAAGTAAGTGGGCGAAACTTTAAGTAGACAATAAAGTATAGGATCTAGTAAATGTAACATATAGATGTTTTATTTATGAAAACACCTGTTGATACTTGTAAGTCTGAGGTATGTCAGGAAGCTTTTTTTCTTAAAAAAAAATTAAATAAATTTACTGAATTATTTAATAAATGTGGTTTTGTTCTTAATGTAAGACCACACAGAAAACATTTGAACATCTGGTCAAAATATACTATACAGAACTGTCAATGCACTCTGTAAATAAGATTGTTTAGAAAATGTTCATGACAGGGTCTTCTAATTTCTTTATATATCTATTCGCAACAATAGTATAAAATTCAACAGTCCTAATTCTTTAAAGGTTAGTCTGAAAAGATAATTTATACAGTCCGAAACTCTCACAGCAAGAAATATTTATATCAGCCAATTGATCTTAAAAACATTTAGATTAATACATTTACATATTACATTTAGATTAATATGTTAATTAATACATTTATATTAACATATTTACATTAAAAATGTTGCCCTTAAGTCGGGCAATCAAGCACTGTGTAACTCTATTCTAGTTAATAAGAAATTAAGGTAGGCGCAATGCGAATTAACTTCATACAAATATTTCGAATAGGTGGTACCTGCAGAAGATTAAAGTTTTCTGATAGATATTTATGCCTTCGCTTTAACTTATAAAATACAACATACTTTACTGATTAGCATGTTTTCCCACTAATTGTTAAGATTATTGTATTTTACTTACACGTTAAAATGACACTCTATAGATATATAGGTTTTGTTAAGGGTTAAAGTTTTTATCATATCAGGCATAATTAATCTCATAGTCGATACGATTTATGCCACTAGTAATTGGCCAGAGGCTGATTTTATGCAAGTAAACCGTTTTTGTAAAATCAAACAAAATTTAACAGTAGTTATAGATATTATATAATTGAAAAATATCTTAATATGTCTTTTGATATATCAGTACCTTCTGGATGTATTTTAAGAGTTGTTTTGAGTACTTAAACAAATTTAACTTAAATATACTATATCATGTAAAATATAATTTGCAACACTCCAAAAGACCGTGGAATCCAAAGACGAAAAAATCCAGAGAGGAAATGCAGAGGATTTCCACACTTAGTTTTTTAAAATAGTTTCTACTCTGAGAGAGATCTCTTCGAAATATACAGTCTTTCAGTTTAAATCATTTTGGCCCATTTGAATCGTTTCAAATTAAATCGTTCAAGTATTTTTAAGTGTGTTCTTTCTCATCTCTTCAATATATACGGGGTGTACAAATAACTCCCTTCCGAAAGGAGGTGGTACAACAGCTCATTTCCAAAAAACTTCATATTAACTATGGTCCGATTCTCTACCGTTTCCCACAGGTCAAATTCATGATTTTTTAAACTCCTTGAATTGCATTCAGAAAATGGCATATATCTCAGAAAGTATACAACCCTAGCTTCAAAATATTGAATTTTTGGAAAGCTGAGGAAATTTCTATAAGACAATGGTTGTTATATCCAAAAGTATGTATTCAAGTGTCAAAATAGGCATAACTCAAAATTTTTGACAAAAATGAAAATTTTGAAACTTTTTGACGGAACATTGAAGCTTAATGACCCACTTTGAGAACCTCTTGTTGCTAGGAAAACTACCTTGAACACTTCTCTTTAAGGTGACACCCATAATTATACCCATTGTAGGGCTATTTTTTGAGTTAAGACTGATATAAACTCAAAAAACACCAAAAATACAAGTTTTTTTTTGTATTTCTGTGAGTTAATCTATGGGTCTTCATTGTCGAAAGTTTTTAATTATATTTTTTTTAAATAAGGGATTTCATAAACTAATCAACATTCTCCTGATGGAGTCTTGATTGACTGAACCTTGTGTCAGTAATCTTCTAAAGTGGTTTGAATAGTTTTTTTTCAGGAACATTCTATTCAGGAAACGTTCCTGATTTCTTTGACTGCTGCCTGTGCGTCATATATAGCAGTATATTCTGCCGTTGTAAACTGGCATATTAGAATAGATTGCTTAAGAATATTAATGTAAATTTCAAACTTACAGTCCAGAAAGCTGCAACCAAATGATAACTTTTCAAAACATAAACTGAGTTATACTTTAATCTTAACCAACCATATGATTGTAAACAAAATTAATAGACTAATTAAACACAATTATACCATTTACTTTTGGACCAAGAATAAAAAATAACGAAATTGATTCATAAAATACCATAACCTATCCTCAGGAGGGATTTTTGATAGTTTATGAATCCCTTATTTAAAAAAAAATAATTAAAAAACTTTCGACAATGAAGACCCCATAGATTAACTCACAAGAATACAAAAAAAAAACTTGTTTTTTGGTGTTTTTTGAGTTTGTAATCAGTCTTAACTCAAAAAATAGCCCTACAAATGGTATAATTATGGGTGTCACCTTAAAGAGAAGTGTTCAAGGTAGTTTTCCTAGCAACAAGAGGTTCTCAAGTGGGTCATTAAGCTTCAATGTTCCGTCAAAAAGTTCAAATTTTCATTTTTTGTCAAAAATTTTGAGTTATGCCTATTTTTGACACTTGTATACATACTTTTTGGATATAACAACCATGTTGTCTTATAGGAAATTTCCTCAGCTTTCCAACAAATTCAATATTTTGAGCTAGTTGTTACTTTCTGAGATATATGCCATTTTTCTGAATGCAATTCAAGGTTTTAAAAAATCATTGAAATTTGACCTTGTGGGAAAACGGTAGAGAATCGGACCATAGTTAATATGAAGTTTTTGTTGGAAATGAGCTGTTGTACCACCTCCTTTCGGGAAGGGAGTTTTATTTTGGTACACCCTGTATATATGAAAAAGTAAGAGAAAATAAATTAATCAAAGAATTTAAGAAAGTAAAGATCATGAATATTTTAACTGGATTTTATTGTTAGTTTATTTAATTGTTAATTTAATATCGTTAAAAAATATCAATTATTGTTGAAGTTATGCAACTGTACAAACAATGTTAATTTCTTCGTATTAATTTTATATCCATATAAAAAAATCACTTTATATGGTAATTTTCTTTTAAGAAACAAACTCTAAACATAAAGAAGACAAGATAACATAATAATAAAAGAATTAAAGACAAGAAGTATAAACAAAAAATAAATCCGAAAGAACATAAATGTTTAACTATGCCACTGCGTTTATAAATAAAGAATTTTAGTTAAAAAATAGCAACAGGTAAAATCAATTTACTTTATTCATTTATAAGATTGACTTTTACAGGCCATAAATACCAATGCGTCTTTGCTGATTTCTTTGTACAAACAAAAGGGGAATTTTATATATAATGAGTTTGTAATAAACTTACAAAACTCATAATCGTCATAAACTTATGACGATTAAACTTAACTTAATGTATGACTTAACTTAACTTTTATGACGATCGATACCTATCTATCGTCATAAACTTTAATGTACATGTAAGTGAACTTATTTGAAATAAATTCTGAGATATTGAAGAAACGACTGGCGAATAATTGGCCGTTAGGGCCTAACTTGATATTCAGACATAGAGAACCTATGACCAGAGAATTGCTTAAGGCGAGAGTTTAAGTTTGATTGATGTAATCATAGACGCTAAACGGTGGTATGAAGTTACTTTTGAACATCTCTTCGTAACCACTGGGCATTGCCAGTAGCAAATGTAGAATTAAAGATATGCATCATAGAGATCCAAGCTGAGAATATACCGAACATATTATTTGTTTATAAAAACTGTTAGAACTATAGCGTTGCTCACAACACTACTGATAGGAATTCTAATTTCTACATCGTTGCAAAATACTCGGAATCTTTATATACTATTAACTTTTTTAATGTAGCAATAAAAATATTATCCTTCGACAATACTGCAAAAAAAATTTGCAAACTAAAAAACCTAAACGTATACTTCAAACTATGTCAAACAAGATGCATACAAAAAAAGAGGCACAAATACCCCAACATAATTAATATACATAAATGGCTCCGGTTAACACGAATTAAATATTGAATACTTGAATTTTAAATACTGAAAGAACCTGATAAAAATGAATATGGCCTCGTTGAAAGTTATAATAGATTAAACATTGAATATATTACAACGCTGAATACATTACAATAATAATAATAAATAGCATATATCAACCAATAAACAAGGGACATCTGAGCCCGAAAGCCCCAGTTTTAAGACCTTTAGATAAAATAGACTCTTTAATAAGTATAATTACAGTTAATATTACAGAGATGTCATTACTAGAGGGGCCCCATTGGTTGAATTGTTAAACATTGATTAATATAATAAAATAAATAGTACAAATTAGCTGTAATTTATATAGTAAACGTTAAGAATACACAACGAAACATAAGACGCGACAAATTATTACAACCTTAACTCACTTTTAGAGGAGGTTTCAATTAGGTTACATAGAGCTTCTTAATGCTTTAAGTTTGGTCATTCCCCGTCTAGCAATATATCATTATAAGGTTATAAGTATTTTTAGTTTTATACGTAACACTAATTTCAAATTAGTAAACTTGTTTTTTAGAATAATTAAATTTTCATGACCATAAAAAACGTTACAAACAAATAAATACAATTATAATGCAAAATAATATTCATTAACAAAATTCAATAGTTTCTTTGTTTCATTCCCATGATTTGCTTATTCTATGGTTATTAGTACGTTTGATTTATTCATAAAAATATCTTACGTTTAATTGTTCGATCTTTTGTTTTTCTATCACCACCCTAGCAAGGTAATGAATAATAATTATTTATTAATTGTCAAGTTGGATACTTTACAACTTCGTATTGTTCAGTTTAGTAAAAACAATAAAAAAGACATTAAATATTAAAAATAAAAAAAATGACTCATTCATCCGTATTTATACTACAAGTATAAGTGAACTCAAAGATGTTATTAAATGAAATAGTTAAAACAATAAATAGGATGAATATAACAAAACAAATTAAGGGTTTACCTTAAATTAATTTAAGGTACTGTATTTAGATTTTACTTCGAGCGTAACAGTTGCCCCTACCACCTGAGGTGGTTTCCGCAGGGGTCATCCTTGTTTAGCAGAAAGGATCTAAACTGGCATTATTATAATTATTTATTAAATAATTATAGCCTTAAATTGTTTTCCTTTTGATTAATCTGAAAACTCGATTTGCACACTCTATACATACCCTTCAAAAATGTGCAGGGCAATACAATAAATATGTATGATGTCATAAGTGGTAGTAGCAACCGTTATGCTCTATGTGCATTTTAAAGTAAGCGATAATTTATTTGTGCAATAATCCTATATAGACTTGGAGCATAATCTGGGATGCGAACGCCAGACCTCTAGAGTTAAAAGTCAGTATATATATAAGTCAGTATACAGGGTGTCCCCGGATGGACTTAAACGATACGTGTAAATGAAAAAAATTCATTTTTCGAAAAAAGTCACTCTTTATAAAAGCTTCTGCATGTCTTTAAACTAAGATTTATCATATTTGTATTTTTTTTTTTAAAGGTGACCCAAAAACTGCAATTTTGAAAAATGGACGAAGAGTAGGTAGGCTTAATTTTGACTTTCGGAAAAAAGTATTCTTCATAAATTTGTTTAATTGTCCCCTGAGACAATTTTCCATAAAAAAAATTAAAATAAAAATTTTCAAAATTCACCCATTTTGCTCCATCACCCAAATTTTGGAAAAATTAAAGTTGTTCAATGTGATAAATGATACGTCGTTTTAAAGGTCTTGATTTACTGGAACAAAAATTGTAGTATTGTAAACTTCGATTCAAGTAACACTAACATGATATTTTAATAAAACTGGAAAGAAAAGTGAGAGTGGTTGAGTTTTGATAAAGACAAAAACAGAAACATTAAAATGGGTTTGAAAGTACTTTATAATTGTTTGTATCGAAGTTTACAATACTACAATTTTTGTTCCAGTAATCAAGACCTTTAAAACGACGTATCATTTATCCACATTGAACAACTTTTAATTTTTCCAAAATTTGGGTGATGGAGCAAAATGGGTGAATTTTGAAAATTTTTATTTTAATTTTTTTTATGGAAAATTTGTCTCAGGGGGACAATTAAACAAATTTATGAAGAATACTTTTTTTCCGAAAAGTCAAAATTAAGCCTACTTTACTCTTCGTCCATTTTTCAAAAATTGCAGTTTTTGGGTCCACCTTTAAAAATAAAAAAATACAAATATGATAAATCTTAGTTTAAAGACATGCAGAAGCTTTTATAAAGAGTGACTTTTTTTCTAAAAATGAAATTTTTTTCATTTACACGTATCGTTAAGTCCATCCGGGGACACCCTGTATATATAAATACTGAAGCGTTAAAGATGATTTAATGGGCAATTTGTCTATTGTGTGGTTAATAATACTGACTTATATAAAAGCAGAGCTTTACTTTTAAATTTTATTGAAAATATTTTTAAAATGAAAACTAATATTTAAAGCATTATTTAAATAAAATTATTTAAAAAAATACTGTACATAATCCACAGTAAAAAATCTGAAAATGTCACATACATATTATCTTACCTGCAAATAATCAAATTTAATTATTCAGAAAGACAATAGTTTATAATTAGTGCGAATTTTAACAATGAAATATTAATATTAATTAAGGAATTGCTTGATATTCACAAGTCTTTAACTTTATTAATAATGCATTATATCCGCTGACTACCTTAGAATTAAATAACAATAAATATGTCATAATAATATAATATACAATATAATATGTATTTATTATGTCTTCAGTTGAATTTACTAGATCATACTTTTGTTCAGAAGTACATAAGGCATTAACAGAAAGGAACAACACAAACTGACGTTTGCATAATTTTACAGAGGCTTAACTTAGTGGAAGAGGTTTTAATTTAGACACTTGTAAGAACAGCTATAAAAACAATGTTTTTTGGGCGGCTGTAAAGTGTGTTACAGGCATAAAAATATAATTAAAGCGATTTTATTGCTAAGGCTGTAAAATAATTTACTTTACGTCTGCAGTCTTTAAACATTTAATTTATAGCCGCTTTGTAAAGTGGTAAATAGATTAAATAAAGTAAAATATAACATTTTTTTTAATTTTATAAACAACGCCTCTCAAAAAAATAACATATGCAACTTGGCTGTAAAGCGATTTAATTACCTGGGAAACAAATTATTGACAAGCTTCTCTCGTCAATAAACAAATTTCCGCAGCAATAAAATCTCATTTTATATCCTAGTTACATAAGTTACTATTTTTGCAAGGAAACCCAAATTAAAAATAATCCAAAGAAAGGAGTTTTGACTGACAAAAGCCGTCAAAGTTAACTTTTAATATCATTTTTATAATCTTGATCAAATTTGGCCTTCAGCATTTTAGTAGCTACCCATTTTTTCATTATTAGTTTAAACAAGGTTTTAAATAACTAACTATACATTTAAAAGTATGTTATTTTTATATCCTTCGGCACGGCGCCTTAGAAAATATTACATATAAACCAACAATTTTAAAGTTTCTCTTATACCTATTAGATATTCAAATATAATCAACAAAATTATTTCAGCAAGCCTTAAAGGCATTGATGAATTAAAGAAGTCTCATTGAGTATCAAATTTTAACAAACTAATAATTTAGGTTTTTTAAAAACAAAAATTTTACACTTTGCCGACAAAAATGCTTCCGAATTTAACAATTATGTTATACTAAAAATTTAAATATGTTATTACTAAAAAAGAAGGCAAATATAGTAAAAACGTATAATTTTAATATATTTTGCTCTATCAAACCAGAAGCTTTACTACGTAACGAAAGATTAAGTAGAAATTAGAATTTAAATTTTATAATTGTTCCTAAACCTGAAAAGTAAAATCATATATTAGGAACGTAAACTAAGATAAAAAGGTTTGAGTTTATACACATAAACTCTATTAAGTCTTAAAATAATTAAAAGCAAAAAGTAACAAAATAATATTTTCTGCATAGACTTATAAAGAAAATGTTTTAATGATAGAATAAACCAGTATTTCTTTTTGCACATAAATATAAATGACAATAAAAATCTTTCAAACAAGTTTTACAAAACAAATCAACTATAAATATTTTATTACACAAAGCTATTTATTCAAAGTTAGTAATGCCAACCGAAATTTTGTACCTTAGTATAAGTAACAGATTTTTAATAATAAATAAAACAAAGCAAATTAATTAACTAGATCTAACCTATTCTAGAACTAGAATTATATACATGCATACACACATACAAATAAGTCCTCATATTTTTCATATTCAATATATTTACTATATATTCAAATTACATACTCATACTATACACTGGGATAGTATACTTTCTAGAAAATTTGTATGATAAAGACGCATTATTGAGTAAAATATTATACAAGGGTTTCTTCTATCCATACAAAACAAGCTCTATATTATATCTAAACAATGTTAATATTCATATGCATAAGTAGCTAGGAAAAATGTCTGACTAATCAAAATGTTTTAATAAAAATGCTATACATGTACGAATCAGCAAGAATTTGTATGTACAAAAATATAATGCTTGAAGAATTAATAAAACTGTGTGTGTGTAGTTCTAAACAAAAAGCAAATTTTTATTCAATACTAGTTAAAATAAAATTTGTTAACTTCGAAAAAATGTTAATTAACAAATCTAAAAATAAATACAAATATTGGTTTTAAAAGTTTTCAGTCAAATCAAAACTGACAAAAAAATATAATTTATATCAAAATTGTACAGAAAAAGAAGTTTACAGTTGAGACGTGCTTTTAAGGAATGTCTACTTAGTTTTAAAGCCATCTCCTTTTTCAAAACATTTTCCACTTTATTTTTACCCATTTTTGGAACGAAGTTTAAATGAACTGTTATAATCAGCAAAAATAGTTAAACAATTTTTAAAAAATATTTTTAAAAAAGACAAGCCGCTGGTAGTAAATTAAAGCAAAATATTTTTGAAAAACTCTATCTTAAATACTAAATTTAACCAAATTAAAATACGTAAATCTATGTGTAATAAAATTTAGAATTATTTAAATATGTATCCTAATAAACTAGATATGTAAAACTAAAAAAATTAATATCATTACAAATCAGTTTAGAAATATTTTCAATTTTAATTGTGCTAATTTTGTTGTCGGTCTGGAATTTAAGTGAATTTTTATTAGTAAATGGCGCTAATGTATTTATTAAAGTGTTGTCAAAATAACAGGGCAACATAGATTTATCTTTAGTGTCGACAAAATGATCAAGAATTTTGTGTCTATGTATATAAACGCCTTCTAAATCATAGTTGAATTCTACTTAAAACTATAGGCATCTAGTAAACGATTAAGAATAGGTAGAAAGTAGAGAAATCATCTCTCACACCATCTCTTAATATGTATTGAGATTTGATTTTACCTTTATTTATTTATTTATAAAATATACAACCATTAAAATACATATGTAAAAAATCAGGTTTATCCCTCCACAAAAGATAAACAAATATCTTGTGCCGTGGAAGGAGTTCTCTCTAGTAACTTGTAATTGTTCATTGAGAATCATTTAATATTAAAATAAATTTATATAATATTATTTTTGAAGAATTTAATTTAATGATTAAATTAACAAAAAAACACTCGTTTTTTGCAATCGAAAGATTGGGTTTGGAATAAAAAGTTACACCTCTCGTGTATTGACTGTACGTGACCAATCATCTTAAAACTTGCTTAGTTGGAAACTCAAATACCCAAACCAACGAAGACGGTTTCAAAGTTGAACATTATTCGACTGTAGTAATGCAAACAGAGTTAAATTCACTTAATTTTTGAGGCTTGAAGGCCAGGTTGAGAAAGTTAGAACCTTCAACGTTTATACGTGTGGTTTGGACAGAAAACAATAACAGAGCCAATACAAACAAGTGTCGCAGTCAAATGAAAACGACAAACGAAATGCATCTCTGTTTACTTTGCTTCACGAAAGAGAATTTCATCAGAGTTTTCAACTCTATTTTTTCAGACTCATATTTATTTAACCTTGATGAATAATTCATAAACACTATATAAGAAACATCACTTGAAATGTATTTTAAATAGTATTAGAAGTATAAATACATTCTACCCTATATTTTTTGTCTGCTATGAGCTAAAATCGACCAATAGACAATAAATTAATTTTTATTATATCGTGCAATGGTCTAATAGGGATCACTAAAGCACTTTATACATAATTAATTCATAACGTTCAATCTTTCTACTATCTTTTTCTTAGAATCATGACGATGAAATTTAATAAGCTATAACAAAGTATACTTTCCTAGATATATTGTTCCTAGGAGATTATCCTACATTATTCCTATAAGTATCCTACATTGTTCCTATGAGTATCCTACATTGTTCCTATAAGTATCCTACATTGTTCCTATAAGTATCCTACATTGTTCCTATAAGTATCCTACATTGTTCCTATAAGTATCCTATATTATTCCTATACGTAACTCTGATATTTTTCGACCAATTCAGAAAACTTTTTACATATTGTCACCATCACATCAATCCTAAGTATAATAAGATTGATTCTAAATAAAGTAGCAAAAAATAATAACCTTTAAGCATATAAAAACAATTCAATTTATTTATAAGCAAATACGAGTAATTTTAAATCTAACTAAAACTGATAGTAGTAATCATCCCGTAAAGTTGGCTGCATTGTGGAGTCCATCTTATAATCCAAGAGGTTTGCAATAAAATACGTCTCTCCACCAATTATTTTATATACTAAAGAGCTAGCTTTCGGCTGCATCCAGCCATCATCAGTCTAACAAAAGAAATACAAATCAAAAAATAATAAAATAAAATACACAAAGATCAAAACTTAAACTAAGGAGAAAAACAGAAGACAAAAGGTTATAAAAGCGTACTAAATCCTAAAAATAAATATATAAAAATGAAATAAATAAATAAATAAATAAAATAATAAAATAAATAAAATAAATAAAAATAAATAAAATAAATAAATAAATAAATAAAATAAATAAAATAATAATAAATAAAATAAATAAATAAATAAATAAAATAAAGAAATAGAATAAACTAAGAAAATAAATAAAATAAAATAAAGAAATAGAATAAACTAACAAAATCAAGAAATAAAATAATTAAAAACACGTTGAGTAGAGTAGGAACCTACCTAGACGAGTGTTTGGTAGTAGGAAGTACCAAACTTTTTATATATTTACTTAAACTTTTTATTTATTTATACTTTTTTTATATATTTTATTTTTAGGATTTAGTACGCTTTTATAACCTTTAGTCTTCTGTTTTTCTCCTTAGTTTAAGTTTTGATCTTTGTGTATTTTATTTTATTATTTTTTGATTTGTATTTCTTTTGTTAGACTGATGATGGCTGGATGCAGCCGAAAGCTAGCTCTTTAGTATATAAAATAATTGGTGGAGAGACGTATTTTATTGCAAACCTCTTGGATTATTGATAGTAGTAATAATAAAATTGAATGAAGAAGAAACATTTATTAAATCCAAACAAAGAAGAAACATAAAATTGAAAAAAGAAAAACAATTTGCAAAAACAGCTATCAGCTTGATCTTTCTTCTTCATCGGTTTCACTAAACTTTTAAGTCAATAGAAAATAGAGAGAAAGATAATGAAGTATAGGACCCTTATATCCCTTATTGGGATGCCTTGGAATTTATATAGAGGTCAACGTTTCACAGATGCAGTAAGATTTCTTCTTCAAGCAGTTGGTTCTTGTCTAAGCTATATATGGCAGTAGGAGATGTTCTACCTCAGCATAAGACTATATTTTAACAGTAAGACCAATAAATAACTAAATAAATAAAGTCAGCACATCTTTAAAATATCAAAGTGGATATTGTAGTACTTTTATAATTACTACATATCCTTAAAAACAAATATGTCTTAGTAATAAGTAAGTAATTAAAAAATGCAAGGAATTGGCATTCTAATGAGAAACATGCTTATATGGAGAGTCAAGTAGAACGTTCGAGAAAGTCGTATATTAATTATATATTAATCAAATTAACTAATTATTTAGCATAAGGGTAATGGATCCACTATTATTATATGTAATTAGAAAAGCGATAATATTGATAATAGTTTACTAATTGTTAGATAATCGTACTTGCACTTGATATATACGTTTAAAACAATGTGCCTTTGGCTCCAGAGTGTTTAGTACCGTGCAATTATCCACATTGGGCTAGACTCGCATTGAACTACAGTACACTAAAATGACAATATAAACACCAAAACAGTCCCATATGAAACACCTATTTCTCCCCGAAGAATTTTTACTTTCCCTCATATAAATCGTAGGTATAAAGAAAAAGTATTGTATTCGCAAATATCCGAAAACGGTATGTCACCTGAATTGTCCGAATCAGGTGTTTTAAGACCTCCTAGAGTTAACAAAGTTGTCTGTCGGTACGATTATGTGAGTGTGGGTGTGCATGTGTGAGTGTCTGTAATTATTGTAGCTCCCAGCGTAATTATGCTAGAGAATTGAAACTTAGTACACTTTCTTAGTACTTAGTACAATTGACTTAGTACATAAGTCAAGCTATATGTCTAGCTGTGCTATTCAAAAAATAATTACTGTAAGTCTTAATTAACTAAAAATAATGACTCAGCAAACATTTCGAAATCGCGGAAAAATGTTAAGATAGATTTGAGATTCAAGGCACATGTAGTCATATATAATACTAACATATGTGCCAAGTTTTATCTTATAAATCAAGTTATTATTATCAAATGACTTGTTTACATTTTTAAAAAAAACGAAAAATTATCTAATTGAGTTAAAATTTGCCACACGTGTATACCTTTTTGTAATTAATAAATATACTAAGTTTTGTTTCAATATGGCAAGTATATCTACGGCTTTAGGTTGATCATAAAGGTAAAATGGCATCAAGCGACGTTAGTGCCTGGATGGGTGACCGCTGGGAATAAAACTAATGTATTGACCATCTGAGGACTAGCGCAGCGAGTCCAAAAGACCTGTTGCTGTATAAATTTGGTGATTTGTAGCATAGAGATATATTACTAGAGGGGCCCTATTGGTTGAATTTTGAAACATCGAAAAAGTAACCTGACCACATTCGATTATCATTTTCATCAAATAAACAGTACAAAAAACAGTAAATTATACAGCAGAATGTTGAAAATACAAATCACAACACAAACAATCTGCGGGAAGCCGAAAACAATTGATTAATTATAACCTTAACTCCTCCCTTGGAGGAGGTTTCAATGAGGTTACACAGAGCCCCTGAGAGCCCCACTAAAAATGTTTCAGGCCTCTCAATGTATTAAGATAGGCTATGCCCCCTCTAGTATATATCTCTATGATTTGTAGTACGAAATAGGGAAGATGAGCGAATCCGATATAAAATTTCCTAGGTACCCTGTACTTGAGTTTTTACACACAGTATTTTGCACACAGCCAACATTCGATCACTCGATCATCATCAAGACGATAATACTATAGAGATTAAAATTACTATGCTAACAAAAATTACGTTTTGCACTGAGATTTGTGTTTTTGCTGAATATGCTGATTCCGATGATCAATTGTATAGCAGTGATCAGTTAAGCATGTGCGAGTCTCAAAAAAACATAACTGCAATAAAATACTGTAGTATAGTATATAATATCATAGAATAATATTACTAAATAAAATCCCTAATATAGAAAAATATATAAATATTATAAAATATATAAATATATTATATTAAAATATAAAATATATTAAATATATAAATATTATTAAAAATATATAAATAATATTAAAATATATAAATATTGTATACAAATAATATTAAAATGAAATCCCCGTTTTAAAGGTCCTTTCCGTTTCCTTCAAGAAACCCACCCAACGGGGACCAACATTTTAGACGGTATTTTGCTACCCATGGCGCTCTGTTTCAATCATTGTTAGTGTATCATTTAAATAAATTTATTTTTAATTTTGATACACCTGGGTCAAGATCCCCGGAACTCAGTTGCAACAAAGGTAGACACACCCTCTACACCACTAGAGGGGATAATATGAAAACTTGAACAAAACTTCAAGTCATAAAAACCAAGTATAAAACTAAATTTGTAACAATTACTGTATCATTACATGGTTAAAAGCAACATTGAGTCACAGGAAAAAATCTCAATTTTAGTTGATGACCTTATAAAAATTCAATTTTAGGTTCCTACCATAGTTGTTATTTAATAAAATCTAACTATTATATCGTCTATTAAAATTAATATTCATATTTTAAAAAGATGTTAAACTATTTTAGGTCTATGTTAAAAGATTGAGGTTACAACATCAATGATCTTGTAATCTAAGATGAACTTAAAGTAATAAAAAATTGGATGGTTATAGAACAAAACGCTGACAAAGAAGGGTGAACTTTAAGAGAAATAAAATTATTCCAGGATAAATTATCATACAAAATTTGCATAAATTACAATTATAAAAAGATAGTAGAAAGACTCTTTTAAAAAAATTAGGTACGCGGTAACTCGGAATTTTTCTTCAACATGTCAGACTTGCTACGCTCATTTCTAAAACAAGAAAAAGCAGCTCTTTAATTTTTTTAATTAAGAGAAAGTGCTAGTAGAATACAAGAGATATCCCCACCAAAAATATGAAAAACTTTTTCAATTTTTATCAGGCTAGTTAGGAAGGGCAATAGATATTTAAAATAACATTTTTTAATATATCAAATCTCGCACAATTATATTTGCCATATTTTTAATGATTAATATACCATTGCATAGAAGTTGGTGCAAAGGCAGTATCAATTAAACTTGGTTATTGGACAAATAAACAACTTTTCTTCTTTCTTCTTTTTAAAATAATGATGGGAAAAATAAAAAAACCTACTTATTTTGGGTATACGAGCTCTTTTGCATTAATATTCTAAGTACCTTTGAAGATAAAGGCAAATATTTTTTAAGAATTCTTAAAAATTCCAACTCATGCAAAACGGTAAGATTTTTAGGAATAAATATTATGAATAACTAAAAAAAGTGACCAACTAAAGATGACTATTGGTCCGAATATCAACTATTTTAAAAACAATTACCGCACAAAATTAGATAAAACCCTATAGAATGCAATTCAAACGCGCAGACTAAGAGATATAAATTTCACAAAGTTAAAAGAAAATAAAGCTAAAAGAAGTGTTTTACAATACCTACCTAAATATCCTGGAGAAATAATTCAGCATGAAAAATTTGACAAAAACAAAAGAACAATTTTAAGATGGTCTAGTCATTAAATTCGTGTACTATACAGAAATGTTCATAGTTATTTGGCTGCAGTTAATTAACTATAAACATTTTAGTACACTAGACGAATTTAATGATTTCATTAGTGCTGATTTTACAGTCTCCATTAGTATTATTGTTAATATTATGCTCATTAAGCATAATTCTACACATAACAAAAGTGTCTCATGTTTATTTTTATAATTTTTCCCGAGAATTACAACAAATAATTGGATAAGTGATAGACATAAAATATTAAACTACCTAGTATAAAAATAACTTGTTTGTTTTAGTAAACAGACTTGATAAAACTAAGTGCTCCTTTATCAGAGATTTAATAAGTATTGATACACTGGAAAATAAAGAGAGCGAAATAGAGAAAATTAGTGTTTAATTCTTAGCAGAATCAAAAATTAGGGAGAAAGAAGTCAAGAATTAGAGAGAGCAAAAATAATGAATTACAGAGAATAGTATCAAATTTGCAGCAAAATCAAGAATTGGGGAAAATAATATTTAATTAACCGCTAAGTAAAAAATAGCGTATTAGTATCCAATTCATAGCAAAATCTTATATTAATCTCATCTAATTTTTTTATATTCAAAAAGAGAAAATTATTTGTTTAAAACAAAATCAAGATTCCAGAGAAATAATTCATAAACCAAATTTTTCAGAGATTTGTTTTATTCATTCAATAAATATTTTAATAAAAAACAAATACATTTTGTAATTGAATAAAAAAAACTTACATAACTCTTATTTTATTCAATTACTTCAAATTATTATTTTATTATAAAACTTATTATTTAAAAGAAAAAATAAACTTCTTTTTCCAAGTTTAATAATAATCATAATACTGCAATTATTTAGGTAGGGCGAAATTCAATTGCTGTATAACAGACATCACGTTTCAGTAATTTCACTAAATTAGGTCCAATTATACGTTTCCTAATTTATAAAAAGAATTTAAATTATATTAATAAATTTATTTTATAAGATGTATATGTGCTGGCAAAGGTTGAAACTATCTTATTAAAAACAAAGGAACTAACCACACTACTTATGCCACTATAAAACCTTAACTATATAATAAATAGGTTAACTATAGGAAAAATATTGTGTTTGCACTACAAGTCCGAAAACGAGATTTCACCAGAACATCCGTGTTGTACGTATCTGTTATCATTGTATCTACCTAGAAAATATTTTTATGACGTCATTAACCGACTACATGACTCAGCAAATTTTTTTAAATAAAACATAAAAGCGGGTATTTCTTTTTAATAAATAAAGAATAAAGCGCGTATCGATTGAAGTTTAGGGCGCTTGTTGTTACATATAATAAATCAACAAGTATGTCAATAAGATCAACAAGACGTGTTCCAGTGTAACTTTTGTTATGTTTACATTCTGAGGACGAGCGAAACGAGTCCGAATCATTAAGGACAGAGTAGGCAATCCGTTGTGGTGAGAAACTGTTTACCCATTATCTTAAATTTTTTTCAAGTACACCAAGTTCGTATTTTTAAAAATATATTTGTTAGAATATTATTATTCAAAAAGGGTTAACAGATGCCACTAGGCAGGAAGTCAAGTACCATATATACTTCTATAAATATACAAGCACTTTAAAAAGGGTAATAGGTACATCCTAAAGAACCTTTTCTGAACTCATACCTAACCAAGACAAATAAGGGTACAAACTATACGAGAGTACCTTTTTAACACACGTGACGATAAGGTACCACAAAAAAATGTACCGCCCTTTAGAATGTGGAACAGTATGTTAAGAGGTACTAGGTTCACAGAAGGTTATAGGAGGTACCTAACTTTAACACAAACCTTTAGTAACTTAATATAGAAAATATACACATGATGTGAAATTAAACAGAAGCTTTAAAAGAGAAGAAAACAATTTTAATTTAACAATATATTAGAGTTAAGATAACTATGTTTATTTCCTAAGCCAACAATAACAAGAGTGGGCGTAAAGAAGGCCTTGCTTTAATGAGTTTTTAGTAAATCGACCTAAAAAAGGAACAAGAAAAAACAGTGTTAAACGTGTGGACGACCCAGGAGCCAGATAATTGTTAAAGAAAGAAGCATGTCCAAACCAACACCAGTAGGGCTAAGAAATATGTGACCCTATTCTTTCCCTTTCAGACTATTTTAGGACCTCCGAAGCAGTAAAGGGAACAATAGAAGAAAATATAACAGAACAAAAAACCCATTTGGAAACCTCTAACATAAACCCTAAAGTGATTCAAACCCACAAGAAAATAGAGATTTAATGTAAAATACTGGCCTTTGGCCATAGCCACTACGCGGCCAGGTGGCCTCACTGTGGCCGCTAAGCCAAACTATTAATGAATTGAACTATTATGCCTTGTTTATTATGTTTGTAAACAAATACACTCGTGCTAAATTTCAACTCGATTGGTTACATTTTCGATCGAACCAATATTTAAAAGCCGTATAAATGTCAATAGATACAAATTTATCTAATGATAATAATGTGATGAAATTTGGCTTTCTTCTTGGTCTTACATGAGACTATACTTGCGTGCTAACTTTCAAATCGAGCATAATATTTTTCTTTTTTAAAGACTTCATGAAAATATGTTCTGAAAAGCACAACTAGACCAAAACGTAAAGTTTTTTACCCAGTTTTTTTAAGCAAAAACACACCTGGAGCTACGACAACTAACATGCAAATACAGATAGACAACCCTGATATGCGGTATAAATAAGGAAAGGACAAATCTAATAGATTTGCAAAACAGGAAAATTCACAGAAAACTTGTTATGAAATAATTTCTATGTAAACAAATAGCAATTTCAAACGTGTGTGGTTTGATTTTTGGGATATTTAAAATGCTTTCACGAAATCGACAGAGAAAAAAAAGACCAATTTTTATTTGATAAAATGTTAGGTCATCTGATTTGTAATATAACTAGTTTAATATTAATAATAATTTAAGGTCGTAAATACATTCATTTAACAACATCTGTTCATAAGCATATGTTGAGTGTCACAACATGTTAAGTTTAAGTCTATGTATGGATTTGATAAAGCAAACATAAACAACCATGACGTCAAGGCATTTGAATATAATAATACAAGCATTTGAAGTCAAAAATCAAAATTAAATATTTATTTAACTCTTAGAGCTACATTATTGGATATCATGTCAGAGGGGGAATGACATGTAGACCAATATTTACCAAATTAAAACATTGTTAAGTGTAATCAAGACCTTTCTTTTATATTAGTGGTAAGGCTTTTCATTCTGTCATTTATATTTCCTTTATAACAACTTAAGATAGTTATAATACTTGGTATATATAAATAGTGCATACTAAAGTTAAGAATCAAAAACCTTCAAAAAACATAAAAGAACCAAAACAAATAACTTAAAATTATCTGTCAAACAAACAAAGCCCCTTACAACGTCAAAAATATATACTTTTGATCGCAAATAAATAAATAAAATAATATCCCATTGTTTCAAAGGAAATTCGCTGAAAAATTCTAAAACGGTTATCTCAGTTAATATATTTAACAATGTCGCGAAGTAGATAAGTTGACTTAAATTAGTTGTAAACAGAAAATATGAAAATCACGATTTCGGATTTTAATGCAAACGCAATACTTTTTCTATGTGTACCTACCTACATTATTTATGAAGGAAAGTAAAAAGTGAGAGAAGTAGAAACAGAAATGCCTCAATGTCATATTTAAAATTTGACAAAAATACGCATCACTGCCGTCACACAGAGCAATAGCAAGAAAATAGTTAATAAACTCTCCTATATAAGCCTAGTTCAATATGATATAGTAACAGTATATTTTTAATAAATTTGAAACAGACAAATAAATAACAAACAAGGAAAAATACTTGAAATTATAACAATTAATTAAAATACTAAGCTATTCAAAAAATATTAACCATCCCTCCTCCATAACAATTAAATTGTTCAGATCAAAATCCAAACAATAAAATGACATCACTCGTGACATTAGTTATAACACGATAAAAATATTGATTGCATTCACAAATATCAATGGTTTTGTTTAGATTGAAAATCTAGTTAGTTCCGCATGACCAGCTTAACTAAATCGCACTGCGAAAATAACAGCCACTGATTTTATATCAACAATAGAGATGAAATGAAAAGCTTATTCCAAGCATCACAGATTCGTATAATAGAAGTCTTAAAATAAATCTGAGTAAACTATTTTTAAAATATATATGGTATTTAATACTTTATTTAATAAAGTACATTAAATAAAATAAAGTAATAACCTAAATTTAACTCTAAAACTAAAAATCTATATTTATTTCATAACATAACTATAGAGCCTTGACGTAAAAAATCTAAATTTACTGAAAGGGGCTGAGATTAAAGTGATGATATTTTTCTTTTTAAAGGATGAGCTTTTCTATTTTCGGCCCACGTGTCAGAGCCTTTCCCTGTCATTTTCATATCCTTAAGTCTAGCTTCAAATCAATTATTTAGAATGTGAGCAAAAAATAAGACTATATGTATGCAAGTCAATTGATTAAGATTTTAATTAATAAATTGATCAATAACCAATAAGTAACCAAAGTGATTAATAACAATCAGAGAAACTTATCGAATTACATAAATAACATTACTGAAGGATAAAATAAACTTCATACGGAATAAGTCTAAAAAGGCAATGAATGAACTATTTTTTAACCTAACCTCACTTTGGTCAATTCTTCCCAGTCATAGCTACTAACAACTATATTTATCATGTAACGCCCTTAAGTCTTTAAAATCAGTTTTATTTAACACCCAAATAATATTTTTTTAAAGATGACTTAATTTAGCTTCTTTTTTACTTTTTCTCTTCTATACTAGGAATAATATGTTACATAAAAGTCATTAAACGAAATAAAATAAATTTAGAAAACTCATGAAACAAGAAAAAAATTCAATCAATCTGAGATTAGGACGCTTTTAAAAAATCAAATATTTTGCCTACTAAAATTTCATTCATTTTTACAGATTGACTTGTAAAGATTTTTAAAAATTATAAAAAAATAATTTAAGTAAGTTGAAATTTGGTAAAAAAAAGTATCCCTTTATGTAATATGTTAATAATACGTTAATATGTTTCCTTAATTTGGTTTCAATACGGCAAGTATACTAAACGGTTTTGTTGGATCATAAAAGTTAAACGGCATCAAGTAGCTCCCAGGGTATTTTTGCCGGAGGCAAAAATATTTTTTTTTATACAAATAAACTTTGTATAAAAATTATTCTATAGATGTAGTTGAGCTATTTGGGAAATATTTTTATGGCGTCATTTACCTCCAATAATGACACAGCAAAAATTTCGAAAATTTATAAAACGCGAAAAAATTTTGCGATCAGATTGGGATTTAGCACGCATGTAGTTATGTATAAGACTAATATATGTGCTAAGTTTCATCTCATTATCAGCATTAGTTCAGCTTTTATCAGGTGACATGAGTACATTTTTTTTAAATTGTAAACAACAGCTAACAGTTTTGTTGACGACATAAAACAAATGTTTGTAACTGGAAAATATAAAGGACGTAACAAACAATTACAACTATTTTTCTTACGCGTTCGTTTTTGTTATTTTTTATGCCAACTGTAACATTGCGTACAAACTCAAAAAGAAAAATAAAACATAAAACAGTAATGTTCAATCAATGCAATACGAATAAACATATTGTTCAACTTATAAAGAATTATATAGACAAGCTAAAACTAAAAACGAAACGCCATTGTTAAATAAACTACATATTGGATAAATTAGCTGGGACATTAAAAAACAACCAATGATTATTGCTTCAAACAATTAAATGCAAGTTATTAATAAGAGTTTAAAAATTAAAACAAGATTGTCCTGGGGTTTAACTATAAAACCAATTAAAATAACTCTAAAGTAGTAAAAAATCAGTGGAGACAATGAAACATGTAATATCAGGTATATTTTAATATTTAAAAATGGTCTACTAATACAAAAAATCTATTGAATTTTCTATGAAGAATGAAATACAGAGCTTAAATAAAACGTAAAACTTTGATGAAAAATTGTAGTTATAAAGGCGGTACTGTTGTAGCATAATAAATTTCGGCATTGCAAGAACTAAACTAAAGGTAAAATTCAAGACACGACTATGTTTTATCTAACAGAATCTTCTTTGGTTCTTAACCTAAATAATGAAGTAATCAGTATTTCGTTACATTTAAACATAGCATTTGCCTACCAAATCATTTTTAGGGAACTAAATATTCCATTTTAAGGTCCTCAATGTCTATAATGACTGTTGGTATAAAACAGAGCATTTAAACAAAACAAGAAACCTTCGGCCTCTTTGCCCCTGGAGGCCACAACCCGGCCACAGGTTGTTGTACTTTATATAAGTGGCATACTGCCATGATATAAGCGAATTTTCAAATTTAGTAGTAAAAAACGTGATTTTTTTACATTATGTCAATTATTGACAAAATGTTTTATTTGATATATACATGTCAATCAATAAAAACTACAGAAGTAATATGGTTCGCTACATTAAAAAGATGATTTTTGCACCAAGTTTTATTTCGATCCGAGAAAGTGTTCCTAAGTTATTGTGTCCCGTAGAAAAGGAAACTAGGAATAGAAAACTCGTACATACATACATACATACATACATATATATATATATATATATATATATATATATATATATATATATATATATATATATATAATATATATATATATTATATATATATAATATATATATATATATATATATATATATATATATATATATATAATATATATATATATATATATATATATATATATATATATATAATATATATATACGGAGGAGGTCTCCGTTCTAGGACATCTACCTTCCCCCACTCCCCTCCCTCCTACATGACCCCAATCTCATAAGCTTATTTTTTCTTTAAAAATTCGCTAATAAACAAAAATTATCATAGGAAATCAGAAAGTTTCACTATTAAACCTAGAACAACTATTAAGTTTACTCTATGTAATTAAGCCTTTGAGTTTCAGGTTCAATAATATATAGTTTTATTATGCCAATAGCTTAATAAATTAAGCTAAAATATTCTCGGTGTAGACGCATTGTTTATATTTCTTAGATGCTCTCTTAACGTTCCTTTATTTTATTTCTGGGTGTAAAATTACCAAGAGACAGATATTTAGTTAATAAGTAGTTAATAGTTTTAGTTAATAGTTAATGAGTAAAAAGCAAGTAATTTTTATACTTGTTAATTACTAAACATAATGAAAAAACGCTATAATTAGCTAATATAACTTGTGATTGAAGCAAAACCAAGTTAAGCAAAACTAACAGCTAAGTTTTGACTATTTTTTAAATAACGTAACGTAATAACCCCTATTTAAACGCTAAAGTTAAAAAATTACTACTGCTACAAAAATTAAAAAAAATAAATTCTTAGATTTACTTTTTAACAAATGTTCGATGACCATCTGTTTCTCATTTATTAATTTATTTCAAAAGTAGAACAATCATCATAAAAAAAAACTTCGACAGCAAAAAATGAAATAATTATTTCGCAATGTTTACATACTCTAATACTATGTTAAGTAATACATACCTGACTGATAATACTATCTCTTATCTGTTATCATGTTATTCAAACAAAAATAGATAACCCCGCATATTTAGTGAATTCATAAAGAAATAAAATATTAATGTGATAAAAATTAATAACACAAAAGTAGGCTACACCTGTGTATACTAAATTGAATTATTATGGCGCTGACGTGTATAGTCAGTAAAAAAATTAGCGTACGTCTTTTGTGTCAGACGTGTGTCAAATGTCTGACACACCCCCTAGTCCAGTATGACACCCACTTCGAAAGAAAATTCGCTAAAAGTTAAGCTTAAGGGGTTGTTCATGTGACAAAATTGGAGAAAGAAGTAGGAATGGGATCGATTCCACTCGGTGACTTGATTCCATAAGTACTATATTGTTAACATTTACACAATATCTTATGGCCCACAAGATAAAATATTGCTAAATTCATGGCAAACTGCCTTGTAATTACATTTAAGAAAAACAAATAATACGAAACAACAGCAATTTGACTGCAAAGCAGCCCGAGCGCACGACGCGGAGAGGTCGAGGCACAAAGCTTTTAGACCAAGAAGCGGTAACAGGCCGAATACTCGTATAACATTACTCAGTTATTACCTCAAAAACATAAGATGAACGACCAAGAAGAATTAAAACAACTTTTTAGGACACGTGTTATTGTTGAATATATAATCTTCAATAAAGTCTGACTTCTTTGGTGATTAAAAATAATTTACCAAGTCATTCTATAACATATCAAGACGTTTCTCACGATGCATTCAAAATTTAACAAGGAATGAAGTAATAAGTGTTTATTATTGTTTTGCTATCAAATTTCTTATCATGTAATATTTTAGCTATTATGACAATTTACACATTTCAAAGCAATGAATGACGAGACTGCAGACTTATTGGCTATTAAGAAAAAATAAAGTTATCCTAAAACTAATTTATACTTGCATTTGATTTATTTTTGTTAAAACACTTTTTTCTACAATTCTCTTTTATTCGTATTTTTACTGTTCCTCATTTATACCGTACATAGGAAAGTATTCTTGATAGGAAATTTAAAGACAACAGCTTTAAGTTCTATAATAACAACAAAAACTAATTATTTAGCTATATTTCACCTAAAATTGTAGCCATCTTCAGGCATCGCAGGTAAATTTACCTGTGATGCCTGAAGATGCCTACAATATAAGGTGAAATATATAGCTAAATAATTAGTTTTTGTTGTTATTATAGAACTTTAAGCTGTTGTGTTTACATTTCCTATCAAGATGTGGGAGTTCTATAAAATAAATAGTGATACAAAAGAGAAATTATGTAGTAAAGAATTAACAAAAAAATCGAAACCGGGATGTTACCGAAATTATCCTTTTCAAATAGTTTTAAGGGCTTTTGAGTAGATTTCACAAAGTTGTCTGCTTGATTGTGCGTAGCTCCCAGTGTATTTATTTATGCTATAGAGTTGAAACTTTGTACAAAAAGTCTATAGGCGTAGTTGTGCTATCCGGAAAATAATTTTTATGACGTCATTAAACCGCAATAATAAATCATCAAAAAATTAACGCGGAATAATTTTGTGATCGGATTGAGACTTGGCACTCATGTAGTCATGCATAAGACTAACAAGCATTATCAGGCTTAATCCAAGAGTTTAAATTTGGTCAAAGTGTATACCTTTGCGTAATAAAAAGTTCACCTAGTTTTGTTTCAATACAACAATATATCAATGATTTTTGTTAGATCATAAAAGTTAAGCAGCATCGATCGTGTTCAGGGCCTGGATGGGTACTGTAAGAAATGAAACGGATGAATTTAATATCTAAGAGCGAATCCCATCGACTAAAAACGTATGATATAAATTTAACGACTAAGTCCGATGTGATGAGGAAAAGTTCCGAGGTACTCTGTACCAAATACGACATAGCAATGATAAATTTCAACACTAGAATAATTAGTTGCTACATCTACTTACAATACTATCAAATATTATCAATCTGAGATTCCGATTTGAAACCTTTTAACGAATTTCCTACATGAAAATTTGAAAATGAGGTAACCAACAATATTTCGGGTAAACCTTGTTACAATATTTAGTCTTTAACTGCAAGAAACCCATTCAAAAATTAGATACAAATCGATAAGTTAACTAATGAAGTTGAGATTATACACAATTCATTTTAATGTTGATTAAAAAACTCAACTTCTTGATACACCAATTTCTTTGTATGGACGTTAAACAAGTAAACAGATCTAGAAAATGTTAGTTTGAAGATCAAAATTGTAATTTTAAACTTATGACTTTTGATTTACCAATATTTTCAAAGCATATTTTCAAAGAGGACTGATACAAAAATTAAAAATCATAAAAATAAAAATAAATACATCTTAACTATATTTTTGCCACAGAAATTGGAGCAATAATGTATCGCTACAGTGTACTACACGATACTGTGTACTCTAAATTGTCTTAGACTTAACCGAGCTTAATGACATTTTAACATTTACATTAATAACTTAACGCTAATACTAAAGAAGTTTGCAACGGAAATGTAATGCATCAATTTAATAGTTTTATTATAATTTAATTTTTAAGATATAAAACACTAAAATATCAGGAAGGTATTTTCGTTATCCAAAAATATGGTTATATTATTCAAAAACTTTCCCTTATCACTGAAAAATTGAACCATGTGTGAAAATGATAATATTTCATCTAAAAATTTGCCGTCAGTAACTCCTACCAAACTACCGTTTAGGACTCCCATCATTTCACATCCCCTATAAACCTCGCATAGATTTCACATTAAGCTTTTTTACTGTAATTTAAAAGTCACGCTATACTAACTTATAGGAAAAATATAAAACTTTTTTTGGATATATATTCCAGACTTTTCCTTTCGGTTTTTTGTTTATGTATGAGTATAACTTAACAGAATTTATTTAGTTATAAGTATGTAGCTTTTATTTATTAAAATGTAAAAATTCAAGTAAGAATTCAGAAGGAATAGAATTACAGGGTAAATTTAATCAAACTAAAAGTCAGAATGTAGCATTTTAAATTAAATTATACATTTTTACATGTTATAGCGAATTTTCTTTGAAAAAATGCTAATAGGATGATTTGGATGTTTGCGGTCAACTTAAGACCATACGGTCATCTTTGCCTAAGATATCCCCACCTAATAGAATTAAGAAAATACTTAAATTTAAATATGGAGAACCTTAAAAAATCGCTTAAGGACAAAGCAAAAACTTACTGATAGACAGTTAATAAATATGGGTAAAATGAAGAAATATTCATTGTGTTTTTATCTATGATGTTCTACATCCCTGAAGATGTCTCCCACAGTGGAACTGAAACGTGGGATTCTTCATCTACATTGACGCGGTCACCACCAGAAGACCTAAATCTTCATGGCAATAGCCGCGGAAGCCTAAGAAGTTTATTATAAAATATATAAGCTGCTCATTGGTTCACATTATTAACATAAATATCTCAAACTCAGTGGTAGCCACAAATGTGTCTTTTGAACTTATAATACTTCAATCTATTATTACTTCATTATGATTTTTATAATTATTCCAAAAAAAATTTTAAAATGATGCAAATATTTTTGTTGAAATGTACAAAAAATCTAATAATCAACATTATCTTATGTAAATATTGTATTCGTATAATATTGACATAAGATTAAGTCATAGTTTAACTTAATATTCTTGAATATCACTCAAAGTATAAGCTTTCTTTAAAGTCTAACAGACGCATGTTCCTTTAAAAAAAGTAACTAAAACATTATCCACCTAGTTTTTTATATACGTTATAACATTCTTAAATTAAATTAACACTAAATCCACATCAAAAATAGTATCAAAGATAATAAAATTCCATCAATACAGCAAATTCATAAACAGGACTGAACATTTCAGACACACCAACTGTAAATTATTGATAATAAGGGGAAGAAAAGATTTACGAAGATAAGAAAGACGATAAGAAGATAGAAAGAAGATAAGATAAATAGATAGAAGATAGATAGAAAGAAGATAAGAAAGACCTACGAAAATGTTAATTGACTTTTTAAATTTACCATTACTATTTTGAGATTTTTATTAAAAATGTTTCTTTCTTGTGGTTTTGATAAAAAAATCTATAATATATGTCAAACTATGGTGATACTAGTTTACACTTTTTTAAGATTCACTGCAGCTTCCAAAATAAGCCGTATTTTAAGCTCTTATTTAACTTTTAAAAGTTACCAAAATTGGTAATAAAATTACCATATTTGGTAATATGGCGAATAGTCATAGTAGTAGTTTTTTTGGTGGGCGATAGTCACCAGAATAATAATGGTACATTTGAACTCACAGGAGACGATTTGATTGGGGTAGAGACCATTTTCGAAAGTCTAGGACCATGTTTTCCCATTATTTTAGGGATTTAATATTGGTAAATATAAACTTTTCCACCCAGTATTATTTCTTACCATATCAGCATGTACCTAAATCAAATACATTTTAATAGATACCCGACAAATAAACGACAAATGATATTTGACTAATTGACGACAAAAGATGTACGACTAATAGACGACAAAGGATGTACGACTAATAGAGGACAAAGGATGTACGACTAATAGACGACAAAGGATGTAAGACTAATAGACGACAAAGGATGTACGACTAATAGACGAAAAAATATCATTTTAGCCCTCACACCCAATTTCAAAATATTTTGAAAAAGTACACATTTACTACCATCTCATTGAAGTCAAATCATTCCCTGATCTCTATCACATCTACTTTGAGCTCAAACTAAATCCTCCTTTCTTTGACCCTATTTTAAGTTAAAATTAACTTCTCAAAAAACATTATTAAAACATAAATCATAAAACCAAAGTTCTATAAATAAAACTATATATAAAACTTAGTTTAAGTAGTACTTAGTAAAATAGTTCTTTGTTCTTATTAGTAGTTCATGTAAATTAATTCTTAGTTCTGTTTTATTGTTAGTCTTAAAATTAAACATATCTTAGAATAAAAGAACCAAATTTGTTTGATGATGACACAACCAGCAATGAATCATTTTATTTTCTTTAACAAACAAAATCAATTGTTACCATAGTAACCAAATATAAGAATATAAATAAACAATTGAAACAATGATATAACAAGTTCTTATTATTAATTGCTTGAAAAATAATAATATTTATAAAACTTTACAAAAACTATTTAACACTAAATTAATGGTTTATTGGAAGGAAAAATGAAAATAAATACATAAACAAACATTTAAAATCAAATAAATTACTGTCTTTAGTCTTTACTACTTGTCTGTAAAATGTAAAATATAATTTATTTGGCTTATCAAACAAATAAAGGAAATGCCGACAAAAACAAGAAAATGAAATACCTTGTAATAATAATATTGTGAAGCCATTGAACTTCTGTCCGTCTTTATCTCTTTAAATCCATCAAGGTAAACATCACTTCACTCACTAAATTTATTAAATTAAAAAAAATTAAATTACATAATTAATGTAATTTAACCAAAGAAAAATCGATCGATTATTTCGTTTCGATAAATAACGGAAATTTAATTAGAAGGATCCAGTTTATAAATTAATACCAGTTAAATTATAAGTTTGCGGACGGAATCGCGAGAGAAAAAGTCGATAAATGAAATTTAAAGAAAATATTAAGCACGATTTTTAATGAAAGTCTAAATAGACCCGACCTTCGAAAGGAGTAACCGCCAACTGAAGAGAAGAAAGATTTGTGCCGGCTTAGAAACATGCAGCGGTGCCAAGCGGGTAAATAGGCGAACTATAACCTTCCTTAAACAATAAACTTCACAATACGCTAATTATAAACACTACCAACAAAACAAAGAAAAATTTAAAAAGCAACATACAGTTGTGATGCAATCCCGATAATTAACCTTTCTGGGAAGAAAATATGCGTACATAAGACCAAGAATAAAATTATTGATTGACATATACAATAACATTTTATAAAATACGTATATATCATCCGCTAAAACCCTATAACCTTACCTTCCATTCACAATGCAGTACTAAAGAACTATCTTCACGGAACCGGAAACATAAAGAGTACCACCAGTACCTACAGTAGGTTCGTGTACCGTACTAATAGCGAACTATGTACGGTATGGAAATTCTAAAACGTGTATGTACAATGTTCACTGAATTATGAATGCAGACTGTACAAATGATTCCGAACTTATGATTGTTATCGTAAAATCATGACCTATATTTTCTTGAAAAATTAAAGAAAGTTGAACTCTCACTACAGTAGTTGAGAATGAGGATGCTCAGCAATTTTTAAGACACAACTTTTTACTTATATTTCATAACACATCAACAACTTAATATCACAATATTATTATTATCGACTAGATTGTTTAAGATTTTAATACCGGAACGTTTTTATATTTCCTGAATTCCTCCGATTTTGTTTTAAAGGAAACTGAAATACTAACCCTCAATACCATAATGCATTGCTGGTTTAGTGAAATAATAATTTACCAGATACTGTGTTGCTAAGAAACCAATGGTAATCCTCCAAAGAAAGGAGATTTGTAAATGCCCATAGTGATGTAAATGGCCAAATTTAGAATTCATGTATAAAATAGTTTTCATGATAATCATTTTAAAAAACCTAATCAATTTACACAATTAAGCAAGTTGAAGAAAAGTTTGCGTTTAAATATATTTTTAAATATTGCGAAATAGCACAATTAAATTTATGGGGGGCCTCAGCCTCCTTAACCCCCCCCCCCACAGATGCACCTTTGAATACAAAGTATCTCCACTACAAAAGTTAAATTAAAAAAACGCATTTGTTTTTAGTTCATCAATGCAACAACAGTCATTCTTAGAAAAAATAAGAAAAAATATAACAATAATTTAGATTGTGATTAGACTAATTATCGAGTTAAAGAAGACGAAGGTCAGCCCACGCAGTCCTACAGTAGACTGTTATTAAATATATTTTAAAGTATCTACAATTACATTTTCAACTTAACTTTCGTTAGTCATCAGCTTCTCAGTATTGGAGAATAAAAATAAGTCAAATATATTAATATGTATAAAATATTTCAAAATTATGGTTAAAGCATAAAGACGAAAGGCTGCTAACGATAATTTCTCAGAAGTTGAGAACTACTTATCTACATGCAAGAACGGAAAACACTAAAAATAGTTTGCATACCAAAAATCAGATCAAGTAAGACTTTTATTTTGCATGATTAAAAATTGAATTATATGATTTTATTAATAAGACTTAAGAGTAATAGTAGTAGTGTATTAACACTAAAACAAAAAATTGGGTACGGGGTATCTCACAACTTTTCCTCACTACATCGAATTCGCTACGCTGATCCTACTACCTTCGAATTCGCTTCGCTCGCAGTCAAATAGTAAATACCTTAGTTTAATTCCCAGAGATCAACCATAGTGTCATCACTCGTTACGTTATCCAAACAACCCCATTAGTGTCATTTTCTGATGAAAATTTGCTACAATAGAAAAACTTTGTTTAATTTACAATTAAATTTAAAAATATAGAGTATAATCGTTAAATCGTTCTCAGGAACACAACACCGACGAAATCAGTCACTACTTATAACGAAGGATGGCAATAAAATACCCTAAATTAGTTTGTTGAGAAAATCTGACAATGTACTTTCCTACATAATGTCAAGGTAATTTCCTTGTTTTCGACGAGAAAATTGTCACCTTTTCCTCCGCACAGGCATTAAAGCCTTTAAACAATATAACAACCTTCTCTAACACTTGACGATAAAATCCTTTGATAGTAAACAAGGAGAGAAGATATCCTTAAAAATACATAAAAAGAGGGGAAAACTAGAAAGATTTAATAATGGTTTTATACACGTTGACATTAAATATTATATTATAATATAATTTATAATTTATATTATAAATTACTTTTTATAGAAATTTATAACAAATTATGTCTTTCATTATGAGTTTTAAAATTACAGTTTTATACTTATTGCGGCAAAAATATTAAACCACTTTTATAGCAAGCCCAAGAAAATTTAAAAGATAGGGAATGTCATAATAGTATATCCCTCTACTTGGCAGAAAAATGGAATTTTCAAACAAGTTTTATAAATTACCCCTCGATCCGAATGCGATAGCAGGCTAAAGAAATTATCTGCCTAGGTGAAAGCCAAGACAGGTAATTAACTTTATTGGCTAACCTTGACAAGCCGAAGAATTAATTTTTAATTATTTTGTATGCCTAATTTTTTATTAGTGACAAAATAAAATTACAATAAATAATTAAATTTCGATTAAAAACATGAGGTTATACAAAAAACTAAATAATCGGGTACGGGGTACCTCGAACTTTTCCTCGTCACATCGGATTCCCTACGCTCATCCTACCTGCTCCGGACTCGCTTTGCTCGTCTTCAGATAGTAAATGCATCCGTATCATTCTCAGCGGTCACCCACACAGCACTGACCACGCTTAATACTGCTTAACTTTTTTGAACCAACAAAAATCATAAATATACTTGTAGTATTGAAACGAAACTTATTACTTATTTATTAAGTAAAGGTATACACTTGTACAAAATTTAAACTTAAATGAATTCTTTTCTGATTTTTTACAATTTTTTAAAAAAAGTATACAAGTCATTCGATAAAAATTTAACTAATAGCTATAACGAGATGAAACTTGTCACATATGTTATTCTTATGCATAGCCACATGCGTGTCAAATCTCAATCCGACTGCATCAATTTTCCGCGTTTTATGATTTTTCGAAATTTTTTTTGTGTCATTATTATGGGTTAAAAACGTTATAAATAAATAATTTTCTGAAAAGCACAATCAAAGCGGTAGATTGATTTTTCTACAATGTTTCTATCCACTAGCACAAATACACTGGGAGCTACGATGATAACAGACACACACAAACAAAGACACACATACATACACACACACACAGACAGACAGACAGACAACTTTGCGAAAACAACTCAGGAGGTCTTAAAAACACCTTCTAGGACATTTTGAAGGCAGCAATGTAAGCTTTTAAGTTATTGCAACTCTCACAATGCCAGGTGGAGTTGGGGTTTAGTAATTCATCAATACCAAGAATGTTTTTTAGTCCATTCTTTTTAATGTTATTCTGATTACGTTTATGGCAACATTAAATTACTTTGTTTACGGCTTTAGTTATAGATTAAACCATTTTAGATTGGCAACTTTAGTTAAAATCAAAATAAAACGATAAAAGAACTGACGAATCTAACGATAAAAATCTGATTTCATAAACAGCTCATAAAAAGTTATTACAAGACAATAATATCGGTTTTGCCAATTTTTTCTTCAAAATACTTAATATTATAATGTATTAAATACAATACATATATATTCTCACGATTTGATCGTAAGACGCCTCATGGACAAGACCTTAAGGCATGGAATTAGAATGAACTATTAGAGGGCCTTTCCCTTAACTCACTAATTTTAAAAAAACTGTCAAAAAGAATTAAAAGGAAAAATTCTAAATAGATCATAACTTTTGTACCCATAATCAATTATTTATTTCATATTTATAAAAAGAACTAATGTTTTATCAAGTTTTGATAAATTTCATTAGAATAACACTTGCATTTCATTAACGTTTTAGGGTCAGACATATTTCATGGTTCATAAAATTTAAAACGTAATTAAATCTTATCGCGATAATCAGTGAAAGGATAATATGATATTTGCAATTACGCTTTAATTGCAATTATATCAATGCATGTGCTACCCATACAGTTTTTGTATTAATTAACATTTATTTATATTTTTTTAATTACTTGTTTGCTAAACAACAGAAGCAATCAAATTTTTTCTTGAAAACGAACATTTCTTACTGCTAACTGCTGAAAAGTAAGCACTTCACATCCGCAAAACCATTAATAAATTAGTATTAAAAAATTAGTTTTATTAATGAGGAATTAAATTGCTTCTTTGAAAAACTTTTAGACTTGTTGAATATTTTAGCGAATAAACTTAAAAAACGGTCATGCATATTGGCTGTAAAGTGATCTTTACTGATTAAGATATTTATTATGGCCTGGATTCGAATAAAAAAACTACTACGAAAGTGATATTATAAACAATCGAGTCGCATATTTTATTCTAATTCAGTAAACCAAAATAAAAGCATTCATAAATTATAAAATTTATCTTAAAAACAATCTAACATAAAGAAAATATAGGAATAAATTTAATGTAATACTTATTAACCTTTTTATTCCAAAAATATTTTATCATGACCTATCATTGTATTACAATATTTGAAATAGTTTTTCTTTTTCTTTCCTACCTCCTAAAAGGAAGGGAAAGTATTGTATTGGCAAAAAACGTAAATATAATTTTTAGTCAATGTTGACGTTTCAGTTTCTACAGATTCCAAACCTCAAACATGTTTGGTGTCTGTATGATATATGAGTGCATAGATATGCATATTTCTGTAAACACGCTACAGCTCAAACGCCTGTTCCAATTTTAATTAAACTTAGCACAAAATTTATGTCTTATGAGAGGAAGAACTAATTAGATTTTGGGATTAATCCAACTCGCCATATCAAAATGGCGACACTTTTAAACTTTTGAGAAAAAAAAAATACGAAAAGATGTTAAATGGATGTTTCCGTGCACAACAATTTCTTGCTTAAGGTTCCGGTTTATACTTCATAACTTGAACAGTTACTCAATTACCAAAAACTACTCGTAACTCATTTCTTCAATATTTTTGCGCACAATTATCCTGTTGGCTATACAAATCTATACCTCTAAAATTGACATTGTACACCAATATTAGCACCATTTGAACACTCAGTTGGTTTCTTGGTTGTTTTTTTTAAGCGCATTTCCTATACAAAATACAGAAGAAATGAGTTACGAGTAATGCTTGATAATTAAGTAACTGCTCAAGTCATGAAGCATAAATCGGAACCTTAAGCAAGAAATGGAATGTGAAGCACAGAAACACGCAATCCAAAGGAAATTCGCCTGACATGCGGACCACAGCGCAAGAATTATTTTATAGTTATAAACTTATATAATGTAAGAAAAAGATAAAAAATGATCGTCCTCACCAGAATTCGAACCCATGTACCCTGGCTTTAAGTGAACATATCGACTCCTATTCATTCTCAATCAACTCACAGGCCTAAAAAAACATCGAAAACAACTCCCCATTCGAAATATGTGGTTTATCGGTCGTATTTTAGGTTTTCTGGTAATTGACCACCGTTTTTTTGACTAGGCCACTTAGAGTGGTCGTATGGACTTTTCATTTTCATTCGATTTAGACCTTTAGGTCTAAATCAAATGATAATTCGCCGCGAGAAACCGAGTTAATGACATCACAACATTCAGGTTTTAAATAGGGTTCCTGTCCTCCCCAAGGTTGACTTTTGTATTTTTGTATATATATATATATATATATACACACACACACACAGATATATATATATAATATATATATATATATATATATAATATATATATATATATATATATATATATAAAGTTTCGCAAAACCTATATATTCCTCATTAGAGACCTCTGAAAAGGAATGTGTCGTGGTCAAAAATTTCACGCCCGCAATAACGTCTATCCCATTAGCGAATTTTTTCCAAAGGAAATTCGCTAAAAATATTTCTAATGAAGTATTCTGAATAGAAAGAGATCCTAATCACCTCCGTTGCTAGGACACTTCTTGAGATATATCTATAGCTCTAAAGCCTGATCAAATTCCTATAAAATGTTTTACAAAAATTATTTTTTTTTTTCCATTCTATGAAAGGAGTCATTTTAAAGTTTTAAAAAAATCATTATTAAAATATTATGTTTATCATTATTATTATTCTTTATAATGTTTATGTGTTAACACAGGTTCTTTGTGGTTAACACAGTTATAGAGGTATTTATATAAATGTATCTACACTTTACTTGTAAACATGGCAGACTAAAATGCAATATTATATGCTCCTATAATTTTTAAGCCTATAGGTAGCCTGAAAAATCCTCCTTCCATATTTGGCAGCTTCTCTTAAACAATAAATTATTAGAAAAAAATAAACTAAACAGTACCTTGTCAGTGACTTTATCTTCACATGATTTGTGGCAGACGTATTTACAAACTGAAATCAAACAAAGATACACATTGATAGTACTATAATTTGACATAATAAAATTACTAGATTTAATCATAAATCTATCAATGAACTTAGACCACAAGTCTAAGTTCATACTTCAAAATTTGTTTACTAATTCTTTAAATGGCTTTTATGCATTGGCTTCACTTCTCTTCCGAGGTACGAGCTTAAAAAGTTTTAGTTTTAGTACCATTCATAGCTATGTTGTACACAGTGCAACAATTTAGATTTACCAATATTAAATCCTTAAAAAATAAGGGGAAAACAAGATCCTTTAATTTTCTATACCCCAGTTAATTGACTCTCGGAAATTCAAATTTACCATTTTATATTTTTGTAACTATTACCCAAATATGACAATTTTGATAACAATTTCGGTAAATTCAAAATATTAAGTTATATAGGATACCGCAATATTATTTGGGAACTGCTTTGAATCTTGAAAAAAATACACCAAAAATATCACTATATTCCATTCATTTTGTATTAAGCTATTGTATGACATGTGCCATAATTTTTATACAAAACTAGAGGAACAAATATTTTTAACAAACATCTATATCTATGATATGTCGAACAAAAGCGTGATAAAAAAAGTAATAAAATATAGTGATTACTCCCCGGGCCCCTTGAAAGAAACCCTGTTTACAAGAGGGGTACTTTAATCATAACCTTTCGACTTTAAGGAAATCCATCTCAATATGCAAGTTCCAATAAATTAACAGGGTTTTATAGTGTGAACTCGGGTTGTTTTTATCCAGTATTCCATATACAAAAGCTTTAAAGTCCAGTATTAAACCAATAAATACTTCACGAAAGAAGCATCAAGATCATTATAAAATTATAAATCAAATTATAGCTTTTTCGGCAGCCCAAATGACTTTTAGTAATTTCTACGATGTAATTAAGTAGTTTTAAAATTACTTAAACTATATCAAGTATTTAAATATTAATTAAAACTTTAGTTTGTTGCACAGAAGAAAATAATTTAATATAGCAAAAATTAAATAATAGTAGCACACTGTTATTCTTGGTTTAAAATTTTCCAGTTTCTTTATCATTTAAGGTTTAAACTTAATTAAAAA
This sequence comes from Microvelia longipes, assembly GCA_018340805.1. Classification (NCBI taxonomy): domain Eukaryota; kingdom Metazoa; phylum Arthropoda; class Insecta; order Hemiptera; family Veliidae; genus Microvelia; species Microvelia longipes. Next base: position 30,250,679 of record JACMZG010001863.1, read on the forward strand.
AAATAATTTTAAACAAAGTATTACCTCGATAAATAACAAGTAAAAATTCATGAAGATTTCAAGCAAAGATTATTAAACAACTCAAGAAATCGTCAAACTTTAAAAACAAGTTGAATTATTAACGATAATTAGATTCCTGGAGTTTTTTATCAAAACAGAAATGTTACAGCGTAGGTGGATTTATTTATTATTTTTAAGCAAACTTTCACATTACACGAGAGGTAAAAAATAAAAAAAATCATGAAATTCGTGATGACATGTCGTGAGTTAACAAATTAATTAAATAGACACTTTATAATGAATTGAATGAATAGAGGTTTTATGAATAACTTGGGGAGGATGAGAAATTGCAAAGATGAAAGACGAGTGTTAAACAACTTTCGCAATAATAATTACGCTTATTTTAGTAAGTGTTTTATTTACTCTTTATACAATACACTGCAAGACAAATTATAGCATTTAAAGAAATTTATGAAAGGAGATATAAATATTAATAAAATATAAATAATATTTAATTATACATAAATTGTTCGTCCCATGATAAATTTAGAGAAGGGATTCCCAAACGGTGAGTCGTAAAGAGTATTTAAGGGGGGTCGCTAAAAAATACAGGTAATATAATAAAACTGTTTTATTTTCTAACTAATTTTAATTTATGTAAAACTATTTTAAATAACACAATATAATTGTGCGAGAGACACCTATAGGAAATGTAACAAGCAAAAAGCAATGCTACATCTGGGAACTGTTCCATCATTCGACATTCGTCATCATTGTGTCAACTATTCATGTTTTGCAAAACACGGTAGTATCAAATGATATATATTTTAAATAACCTTAAAAATTACATAAAGTGCTTTATGAGATTTAAGCTTAAAGCAACTAATAGTTTTGATTGAGCTTTATGATCTTGTTGCTCTATTTAAAACTAATTTGGGTAAATATTGAGCTGAGTTGGCAATTAAATATGGCAAACATGATTTGCCAAGCTTTCAAGGTTGTTGCTAATGTTTGAAAAATACAACTATATGAGTTCATAAAATCTTAAACTTATATTAGGTTTGTTTTGATTTCATGGATGAGTTTAAGAGCGTAAATAGGACAATTAGAACCCTTAATTGGATTAATAATAGAGCTTGCTTCACATGCCAAGACGTATTTGAAAGTGTGGTGTTTTATTAGGTTTCTGTTTTTGTTTGTTATTTATTTGTAATTATTTTAAATGAGTTCAATATGCTTGCATGATGGAACTCTAATAGTGTAAATGCTATAAAATATAGCACTGCATTTCATAATAATATTTATTTAACAATAAACACGTGATATAAGTGGCATAATAATATTAAGATACTCAAAATAAGCATAAGCATATTCATTTCCCTCTCAAATGTATAAATAATATGAGAAGGTTGTTCTTATAATGTTTATGTACATAAAATATGGCAATAATGAGTGATTATAGGTACATAAAATATGCCAATAATGAGTAATAATATAATAAAATATGGCAAAATTAATAGGTACATAAATATGGCAATAATGAGTAATATTACGATAATAGGTACATAAAATATAGTAGTAATAAGTAATAATATAGGTACATAGAATATCCTCATAGAGAGTGGAGGTACATAAAATATGATTACCTCTACAGGATGATCCTTGATTATGAATAGGTTGATGACATAGATTACAAGGTCTGGCTTTCTTGAACTGTTTGGTTCTGAAGGCATGGCACTGACTGTCACTGCTTTCTCCCTGAAACCAAGTTATGGCATAACATTAGTGTTATGTTGATCATTTGACCTGGTCATACCAGGTGAGGCGTGTGAAGACTAATGTTTTGTAATGTTTTTACGAGTAGAGCATTGATCTAATAGTGAGCAAATGTCTTTAAGTGACAAAAATACGGTAAACGTTTAACGGAGTAACAGTGTCGTTCCTGGGAACCTTGGGAGAGAAAATATGAAACCATATAAAAATTGATTTCACATGAATCAACTAATTTACATTAAACTTAAATTTTACAGATCCGTTTGACATCAAGTCGAATTTCAACAATATCGGCCAACTGTAAGATTTTCACAGAATTTTAATTTTTTTCTTACTCAGCAAATGTTCTAAATCTTTTGATAATACACAAAGCTAAAATTCATTTTTATATCATACACAAAGGGGGAATTATGCGTAGCGCAAACCAACAGACACTAACAACACGATGAAACAATCTAGAACGTTTTAAAAGTATCAATAGCAAATAATTTTGGTAGAACCCCAGGTTCAGATTTTAGGATAAACGCAATCTTTTTCCAAAATACCTACAGTAGAAGGCGATAGAAAGCATAAAGCACTAGAACTTAAATCAACTCGGAAAAAGATAATTTGTAAGATGCATCATAGCTATGAATTATAAAATAAAGCTAAAAAGTTTTATTAGCGGTTCGCAGTGGTCACAAAGAAAGAAAGTCGGAAGTTTTCTGTCATTAATCTAAAACTTTTATGGCTTCATAGATATAGCGCCAAATAAGCGCCATCATAAAACTGTTTAAAATGCAATACCAAAACAGACTTACAAAAAAAGAAACTTTTTCATTATTCAACAAACTTAAGTTGTCTGTACTGAATATTAAATTCGAATTCAGTTTGTTTAAAAAGAATAATTGTTGAGTCTTTAATTGAATAAAAAAGTACATTTTATAGTTTTATTAACTTCTACAACAATAAGCATTTTTAAATCCAATAAATTCAAAAACCAATGCAGTATGCATCAACAAACAAAATTGATAAAAAGGAAAAATAAAATATGACGCAATAAGAAAACACGAGTAGTGGACAGTAGATAATATTTTATAATAGATTTAAGGTTAAAACCTGATTTAATTGCTAGAGGGTAGGTGAATTCTAAGGAGTACTACAAAAAATGATTTTTTTGTAAAAAGTGAATTTTCTAGTACTACAAAAAACATCATATATTTATATTATATCTTTAAATTAAAATGCTGTAAGGCATACAATAAATAAATGAAATAAGCAAAAATCATTGTGCATTAGCTAAACAAATGTTTTGCTTATTAAGTGCTTAAGATATAGTGCCTGACAGACTATTTAAAGAAAATTTGTTTAAATACATCTATAAAAAATGAAAGCATAGTAAGTTTAAGGCCCTTATTCAAAGACATTTTCCTTACCTAAACCTAACATTCTCCTTAAGGAACCCTTAAGGAGACCTAACATTCTCCTAACAATTTCCTTAAGGAGACCTAAAGAGTCCCTTAAACTTTCCTAAAAGTAACATTTTCCTAAAGCCGCAAAAATTTTCTGCCATATTTTTATTGCGTTAACATTTATAAAAACATTTAAGAGAAACATAAAGAATATCCTCCTCACTTAAACAATATTTTAATACATTTTTGTGAATTCATTTATTAATATATTTTTATACGCCGCGGTCGAATTTTCTACAACCCAACTTCCTAGATTCCAAACAAACCTTTCGTTATCAGTTCATCATGGATTTGAGTTGCGTCAGTTTTATTTTAATTTTTCAATAAGTAGCCGGATTTGTGATAAATTACGCTTATTGATAAACTCAACTAGGGCTCTATAGTTGTAACTATAGAGCATTGTATTGTAATACAATGCCTTTTAAAGACATAGACTGTCTCATAATATTGAGGTAATCATTAATAACCAAGGATTGCGTTCAAATCTATAAGCCACGCCTAAAGAATTAACACTGTGAACATAGCACAAAGCACTTTTTTCCTGACTCAACCTGATCTAAGGGCTCAAATCAAATTTAATTCTAACATTGTTTACATTATGATTTTTGGCTTAAGTCCAGTAGGTTTGGGGTAAACATACTTACTATTTTTATTTAGATACTTCAAATCTACTAGTAGTCAAGTCAATCTCTACAAAATGTAATACAACTCTACTTCATGCCCGTCTCATTTATCTTAAATCTGATAAGATAAGATACACTGCACTTGTCATCATTACCCCTCTAGGATGAATGTTCAAATCTATACATCATGTCCAAGTGTTTGCCTACAAGCTCTACGATGAGTAATATTCTTTTAAGGCTTTTGTATGGAGTCTTAAAGGTTATTGCCTAATTTATAACTAGCAATATTATTTCTAATCCAAAAATATAAGAGACTTCTAACCATTGATAATAGCAGATAAAGATAATTAGCAAATAAAACAATAATAAATTCTTAAATAAATAGTTTTATTCTACACAACTAAGCAATTATTTTTTATTTAATACAATCAACATAAAGTAACTGAAATAATTCCCACCTCAACAGGTATAATCATCTAAGTTTTTACTTATGCTCAAAGAAATAAAGTAATTTATTCGAGTAAGTATTTATTACTTTAATTCGAATTAAAGTAATTTAAAACTTTACACTAGTAGGGGTGTGGGACAGGGTGCATAGTCAGTGTTTTCCCAAAATAAATTAAAATTGCCTCAAAATAAGCCGTTGTGGACATGCCATTTTTTTTTAATTCACTGTTTCTTTACTATGAGTCCATACTGCCTGTCACCTACTCTTTTTTGTATAAAATTATAATTTCCAAGGTTGAAATTATTTAAATGGATTTCTAAAATGTAAAATTGTATGAATAGACCGCTTAGTTGGTAGCACTGACTAGTGATAAGGGCTATGCTGAGGCCTTTATTTTCTAAATAATGCTGTAACCATATGAGTGATTTAACAAAAATTTTAATTAATTTAAATTTGTTCAATAAGGGGTTCATTTATTATTTACTTAAGATCAATAATTTGAAATAATAAAATTATATTTAATTATAATAATACTAGACCATAATATATGATAACAGAGAGCCATATTCATACATGACAGCTTTTATATTTTTTATTTTTTTGAATAAAAAACTCTACGAGATAGTTTTTATAAATATATTTATATTTAGCCTTTAAGGCTTTTTATTTCAGTATAGAGAAGTGAGGCAGTTAAAAAGAACCTTCTTGGTTTACTGGACATCTGATTATCTAGCGAGACATGCCAGCAGTAAACTTGTCTTTATGTAGCCAGTTGAAAACATCTCTCTGATTAAATCTGAAAAAAGTATACAGATAACTCTACTTTCTGAACACTAATAATAATGACCAAAATATTATTGTAACTGCATAAGAAGTTCAAATGGTCTGTGAGGAGATTTCAAGTGTTCCGCAAAACATTTTAGTACGATTTATAATAAACATGATGTTTTTCAATTTCATAGCTGTTGAGGACAGGGCAGTTTTTTTAATAATGGCTGCCGGTTTGCCATAATACAATGTAAATAAAAAACAAATGTTAAGCGTTAATCCAACTCAGGTAAGCAAGGTATGAAAGCCAAGTCACAAAATAACCATCATCCAAAACAGGCAACATAATATTTATGTTAAACCTCCATCTCACCTACATTTCTCAATGTATACGAGCCAAAATTTTCTTATGATATGGGCAGATGTAAAAATAAAATAAAATAAAATAAAAAAAATAATTATAGGATTACTTTTATTAGCGAATTTCCTTTGGGAAAAAATTCGCTAATGGGATAGGCGTCATGGCGGAATTCGAACCTCGGACCACGACACAAATCCGTTTCAGAGGTCCCTAATGACGAAAAAAAATTTTTTTTGAAACTTTATATATATATATATATATATATATATAATATATATATAATATATATATATATAATATATATAATATATATATATGTATATATATATATATGTATTTCTAGACACTTTCTTGTAAACACTCTATCTTTCGAACGGATAAAATATTTTTAACCAAACTTGGTACAAAATCAACCTTGGGAGGACACGAACCCTATTGAAAACCAGGTTTTTGTGACGTCATTAACCCGGTTTGCTGAGTCAGCGAAATTTTCAAAAAATCGGCAAAATTCAGGGTTAATATTTTTGGCCGCAAAAAAGGTCAATATTATGTTTTTGAGATGCTGAATCGAATGAAACCGGTCCGAAGTCGATACGACTACTATAAGTGACCTAAAAATCGAATAAACCATTGTAAATTACCAAAAACCAAAATTTAGGTCGATAAAAATAAATTTCGAGTAGGGTGTCGTTTTCTATGTAATTTTGGGCGCTGAATCGAATGAAACCGGTCCGAAGTCGATACGACCACTTTAAGTTACCAAAAAGTCGAAAAACCACAAAAATTATAGAAAACCAACATTACGGTCGTTAAAAAATTAAATTTCGAGTAGGGTGTCGTTTTCAATGTTTTTTGGGCCTCTGAGTTGAATGCCAGTGGTCCGGAGTCAATACGACCACTCAAACTCAGGGTACCTGGGTTCGAATCCTGGAAAGGTCGATAATTTTTTATCGTTTTTTTTTACTTAATATAAGTTTACAACTAGAAAATAATTCTGGCGCGGTGGTCCGCATGTCGGGCGAATTTCCTTTGGATGCGAGCTCTCAATCCCAGAGTACCTGGGTTCGAATCCTAGTAGGACAATAATTTTTTATCGTTTTTTTTTACCTAATATAAGTTTACAACTAAAAATAATTCTGGCGCGGTGGTCCGCATGTCGGGCGAATTTCCTTTGGATGCGTGTTTCCGTGCTTTTACATTATGTAAGTTTACAACTATTAAATAAATAATTCCGGCGCGGTGGTCCGCTGTCGGGCGAATTTCTTTAGAATGCGTGTTTCCGTGCTAAACAACCAATTTCTTGCTTATGCAAGAACCATGCCCATTGCGTGGTTCCGGTTCATGCTTTAGAATCTAAGCAGTTACTCAATTGTCAGCACTGCTCGTAACTCATTTTGTCTGTATTTTCCAAAGGAAATGCGCATAATTATCCAGTTGGTTGTACAAAACTATGCCTCTAAAATTAGAAGTACGCACTATTATTTGCACTAGATTAAAGCTTAGTTACTTATATTTAAGCTTAGTCAGTTATCTTTAAAGGTTTAGCGCATTTCCTTTGAAAATACAGACAAAATGAGTTACGAGCAGTGCTTGACAATTGAGTAACTGCTTAGATTCTAAAGCATGAACCGGAACCACGCAATGGGCATGGTTCTTGCATAAGCAAGAAATTGGTTTTTAGCACGGAAACACGCATTCTAAAGAAATTCGCCCGACAGCGGACCACCGCGCCGGAATTATTTATTTAGTAGTTGTAAACTTACATAATGTAAAAAGCACGGAAACACGCATCCAAAGGAAATTCGCCCGACATGCGGACCACCGCGCCAGAATTTTACTTTTATTAATTAAAGTAAAATAAGTATATTAACAACACCAACTTCGTCTTTCCACCAATAAGCTTTACTTTAACTCTGAGCAGAGCCGGCTTTCGGCAATAATGCCATCTACAGTGCCTAAACAAGTAACAATCATAACTTAACAAAATAACTTAATATAAATAACCTAATCTTAACACACTAAATAAAGGTCCAAAAAATAAAATACAAAGTTAAAAATCCATAACTAAAAATAAATAAGTTTATATAAAATAAATAAATATAATAATAAATAAAATGAAATGATAAAAAATAAAATAAATAAATATAAAATAAATAAATAATAAAGAATAATAATAAATAAATAAAATAGTAAATAAATAAAATAATAAATAAATAAATAAAATAATAAATAAAAAAAATAAAATAATAAAGATAATAACCAAATAAAATAATTAATAAAATAAGAAAGGGAAGTTACCGGTGAGATGTTGAGTCTTTCAATTCTTGGAGTCTGACTGAAGGAGGTTTAATGGAACTCGCTAAAGCTTGAATTATAACCGAGCCCCCTCCGTCAGTCTTATCATTTAAGCAATCATCACCGTTGTATTCTAGAGCCCTTCTAATTTCAAAATTCTCCAACGAGTTTAATTTCGCCCTTGTTCTCAAAGTGCAGAAAACCAACCTCATGACCGTCCTTACCATGTGCCTCCGTACTAATGTGGGTATAAAAATTCGTTGGGCCTTTCAGGTGTTCCTTGAAACGGGTGGAAAATTTGCGCCCTGTTTGCCCTAAGTAAAATTTCTTGCAGTCTTGAAAACCGCACTTTATAATATATACACCACTTTTTTCGAAGGAGTCTACTGTATCTTTAGGTTTAGAAAGTGCTTATAGGCGAAAAGCTGTTCGTAAACCGGCATTTTTGAGGCAAGTAGACACTTTGGTGGAAACTGGCCCAATGTAAGGGATTGAGCACCACTTAGTGGTTACATCACTGTGCGTGCCTTCTTGGCCATCAGGATAAATAAGTTTAAGCGTTTTCTGCCTCTCCTTTCTTTCTATGAGCTTATCTACTATGGAAGGTCATAACCGTTATTAGTGGCTATAAGGTGCAAGATACGCTTTTCCTTATCAAAATTAACTCTAGTGAGAGGGGTGTTCACCAGACGATACGTGTAACTATGAAAAGCCGCCATTTTCTGGGCCCAAGGATGCCTTGATGAAGCATGAAGTACGGTATCAGTACACGTAAGTTTGCGGTAAATTGAGACGTCTATGGTGTTTCCTAGTTTTGATAACGTAAGGTCTAGGTAATTAAGCGATGTTCTCGACTTCCATAGTGAAGCTTATACCTTGAAAGCATTTATTTAAATATTTTAAGAATAAATCTAACTGTTTCATTGATCCACGCCAAAGAACAAAAATGTCGTCCACATAACGCTTCCATAAAATAATAAGTTCCCTAAAAGGGTTCTCTTCACTATCTACACAGTGCTTATAGAAGTTGTGCATGAATACTTCTGCAGCCAAGCAACTTAAAGGATTACCCATTGCAAGGCCTTTAGGGTTAGAATAGATGACCCCATTGAAAACAGCGTAGTTAAATTCAAAACACAGGCTAATCACAGGGGGCTCGGTTATAATTCAAGCTTTAGCGAGTTCCATTAAACCTCCTTCAGTCAGACTCCAAGAATTGAAAGACTCAACATCTCACCGGTAACTTCCCTTTCTTATTTTATTAATTATTTTATTTGGTTATTATCTTTATTATTTTATTTTATTTATTTATTTTATTTATTTATTTATTTATTTATTTATTCATTTACTTATTTTATTTATTTATTTTTATTATTATTATTTATTTATTATTATTTTATTTATTATCATTTCATTTATTATTATTATATTTATTTATTTATATAAACTTTTTATTTTTAGTTATGGATTTTTAACTTTGTATTTTATTTTTTGGACCTTTTATTTAGTGTGTTAAGATTAGGTTATTTATATTAAGTTATTTTGTTAAGTTATGATTGTTACTTGTTTAGGCACTGTAGATGGCATTATTGCCGAAAGAAGTTGGTGTTGTTAATATTGTAGATCATTCCACGGCGCTCACTGAAGTTATAAAATAAGTATATATTTCTAATTAAGTAATCTCATAGAAAAATGATTAAATAAATAAATATGCAATATGCACATAGTGTGTGTGTATAATTATATGACAAATTATAAAAGATTTTTTTGAGATTTAGAAATTAGTAAGATATTATCAAATATGGAAGTTATATAAATAAGGAAACGTAATGTGTTTCCAAAAACCTCAGCTAAGGCTAATTTTGAACATTGTTTTTATTATAAATATGTAAAAAAAATTTAAATCTATAAATGTTCTAATGTTTAAATAAAAGGTTCATTCATTTATTCATGGGCAGATGTTTTGAAAGCCCAACCACTGTACACTCATGGTAGTAAATGAACAAAACATACAGTATCATAGTATACCACACGGTTATAATCAGTTGATAGCGTAAGAAAATAATGGGAGGAGGCCAATAAGGTTAGTCCTGTATGTTAACCCACTCCAAAATTTCATATCAGGCTAACCTCTTTGGTTCCATAACACTATTTTTCCATGCTGTCAACTGATCATAACCATGTGTTATACTATAAGCTTACTTTTTAATTCTAGTCCAAAATAATTTTAGAATAAGTATTCAAAATGGTTGTTGCCATTTAGCTCACCAAGTTTTAACTAAAGTGGTGTAAAAATGAGGGATCAGCATAGACAGTGTTCCAACCCCTACCCTCCGCATGGCCCTGAGCAAATTCTGTCACTTTCAGTTACTACGAATATCCCCATTGAACTACCACATATCCCCTTTATCATAGAGATATATTACTAGAGAGAGCCTACCTCAATACATTAAAAAGCCTAAATTATCATGTTAGGGCCATCAGGGGCTATGTATAACCTCATTAAACCTCTATAGAGTTAATTAAGGTTATAATCAATCAATTATTCGGCTTCCGGACATTTTATGTGTTTTGATTTGTATTTTAAACGTTCTAGACTATAAATGACTAAATTTTTGTTCTGTTTTTTGTTTATCTTCATAGTTGAAGGCAAGGATGTTGAATAAAGGGGATGACGCACTAAGTCGAATTGCCATTCAACAAAGTGACCCCATCGAAAATCAAAACATAGAGATGAGTGCAACACGAAACACACGTCAAAAACCAACTGCACATGCTTGGTACGAACTGCGCATGCTTATGATCCTTATAACAGCGCAGGTCTTAAAATTTAGAGGCAAACTTATAACCTAAGGGGAGGTAAGTTTGCTCCTATTTCTCTACTTCATAAACTTCCATGGGGTCAGAAATGTTCCTTAATGCGTCATCCCCTTTATTCAACATCCTTGGTTGAAGGTGGCAGGTTACTTTTCCGATGTTTCAAAATTCAACATTAATATATCTCTATGCCTGCCAATTTTCACCGGCTATAACAACCTGTAATAAGCGGGCTCTTTTATATAAAAGATAAAATGTTAAAAATATTAGCAATGGCGCTCTTTGTTGACCATTGATTAGCAACGGGCAGAAAACAACAAAGCAGGATGTAAGAACGAGTGGCACTGACTAGCGGCATAGTAACCTGAAAGCTAGTACCTCTCATCCATAGGGAAAAGGGTGAGAGTCGGAACACTGTGTCTACGCCGACGCCTCATATTTACATCACTTTAGTTTTAACTAAACTCATTTTCATGTTTTCTGCAAACAATTGGCTTTTAATTACGAGTGAACGTGGATATTATATTCATCAAAAGAATGCCAGGTGCTATAATTGAGCAGTTGATCGCTAATAAAAAATTAAACAATCAAGTTTCTCTGATTGCATAGGTTTTTTTGGTTAAATTGTTTAAGATACAACTAGACTGTACACCACTTACCTCACTGATAAAAAGTATTTTCTGCAATAGTTCCACAAGTATAACTTCAATTCAAAATGTCAAAAACAGGACGACATGGTTTAACGAATTTACAAGAGACTGATTTCCACTACAATTAGCTAATTCACAATTATTTCTAACATTGCTCTTGATTCGTCATTACAGTACTAGTTTTTTTATATTAGTAACAGAATTTAAATAAAATCAATGAAGAAAATCAATTTAAGTAAACAGAGAAACATGAGAGAAACTTCCAAAGCAGTTCTAAACAACTTTTATGAATGCAGGTTCATACATATCTCATGATTTGCTGGTTTACCTAACATTCTAAAAAAATTACATATTTGAAAAAATGTTAACTTTTACGAAAAAACATGTAATTATCTACGCCAAAGTTCTTATTTTTGTTAGCTTTATCAATAAAGTTATTTATAAAAAAAAATAATAGAAAAAAAATAAATTAAACTGTAATTAAAAAGTACAACTCAAAAATACTGCTAACTCCGAATCATCTCTACTTTTTAGGAAAACTTTAGGTGGCTCCGGACCTACCTAAGAGAATTTAGTGACATATCGGCTAAAACTAGCTTTTTTTCTAAAGGAGACCTTAAACTTTCCTAAACTAGAACTAAAATATAACTCACACCCTTTGCTCACACCTAAAGGATTCCTTAAGGAGGCCTAAACGCTTCTTTTAGGTATGAGTATAGGAAATGCTGTACATTTTGACTAGTTTCAGGTCAACTTAAGGAAAATGTTAGGTCTCCTAAAGGAGAATGTTAGGAAAATATTAGGTCTCCTTAAGGAAAATGTTAGGTAAGAAAAATGTCTTTGAATACGGGCCTAAATCTATTAAACAAAAATAATAATAGTTGTATACAAATACCATGTAAAGACTGCCCCCAAGCATACACAGGAGAGACCTCTCAAACTTTTCAAAAAAAGACTTGACACACATAACAATCAAATACTTGACAACTCTAACCTTACAGCTTTATCAGAACATATGACAAAACTTGACCACCGACCAGACAAAGAAAACTGTCGTATACTTCATACAGAACCACATACAGACAAAAGGAAATTTTTAGAAATGCTCTATATAAAAGCTGACAAAGACAGTATGAACAAAAAACAAGACATTAACAATCTTAGCAGTATTTATTATAATATTATCTTAAAATCATAATTTTCCTCTACCTTTTTGTATTTCATTTTAAATTTACTTAGTTAGACACATGACATAAAAACAATCAAAATTTTATTATTTTTCCAACTTTTTCATTTTTGTCATTTTAAAGAACTGAAGAGCTCAGGATCCCTGGGCGAAAGCTCTTCAACAATTTATTTTCAATAAATTTTTATAAGGACTAAAGTCTTCATTAATTTAATTGATATTAAATTTGTAATAGTCCAAAAAGCTCTTAAGTTATTAAAAATAATAATTAATTATAAAAAGAGAAACTAAAACTTATTTCAAATATTGATTCGTTGATGTGGGTGTATAGATTAACTAGGTAATAGGGGTAATGTAGAGGTAGGTCAGTACGTAAAGATTTATACACAGTGCTGCTTTCTAGCGGAGAAATATGAAACTTATACAGCTTTAATCTTACACGGTAGAATGCGTGACAATCATACCTACTTCAGAAAACTATCCTTCCCTTCTCTACTCTATACTACTCGATAGAAGAGTATTTTTTTACTACCACTGTTTTTACGTTTACTACTATTCCTGTTATTACAACTACTGCTAAGTAAAAAGGCTTATAGTTTATTAATTAATTAGGGTTAGGTTTATTAATTTGATTTTTAAATTAGCATTATATTTAATGGAAGATTATGTAACTAGGCTATAATAATTATTTATGCACCAAGGGAGTAAAGAATGCTATTATTTCCCTAAGCAGTTGGTTGGTTCCTAAGGCGTAAACCGAGGGAACAAAAGTAATTAACTCCCGAGGCAAAGCCGAGGTGCGACTATTTATTCTCTAAAAGTTAATAGCCTGTGTAAACTTAGAGAATACCATTCCCCTAAAAAATTAATAATATAATTGGCTCTAATAACCCAATAATACGAAGCCCTTTTTATTTCCAAGGGAGTGAAAAGTGCTTCTTTACTCTCTAAAAACTAGTCAATATATTTAATTTAATATTACAGTAAAATAAGACTAATATAAAAACAAAATTTAAAAATAATAGTCGAATAAAAGATTTTTTCTTTAATATAGTAATAAATAGTTTTTAATAAAGAGTTTTACGTTTACGTTATAAAAACATAAATGACTGAAATATTGATAAATTTAATGAGTTAGTTGTTAGTTAGTATAAAATAAACAAATACATTACTTTAAATAGAACAGATTTTTCCCGAATTATCATTAAACTCCAGCTAACTCTAAGTAAAAATACAATATCTGACGCGGTACACCACATGCCGGAGAAAACTCCTTTGGAAAGTGTGTTTCCGTGATTAACTATCCATTTCTTGCAGAAAGTTCCAATTTATGCTTAATGACTTGAGCAGTTACTCAATTATCAAGCACTACTCGTAAATAATGATTTCTGTATTTTTCAAAGGAAATGAGAATAATTGGCTTGTTGGTTATACAAAACTATACCATTAAAATTGGCAGTGCACACCATTATTTGCACTAGTTTAATGCTCAGTTGGTGTTTTTCATTAAACGTTTTAGCGCATTTCCTTTGAAAAAATACAGAAAAACTGGCTACAGGTAGTGCTTGATAATTGAATAAATTCTTAAATTATATAGCATAAACCGTAACCTTAAGCAAGAAATGTTTTTTCAAGTCCCTACTAGAAATATGTCGTTTACCGACCGTTTTTTTTTTTTTTGGTATTTCGGTAATTGACTACCGTGTTTTCGACTTTTTGGTCACTCTGTAGTCCCATCGACATAGGACAAAAAACGACACTCTACTCGATTTTTTCATAGACCGTAATTTTGGTCTTCTGTATACGTCGTACACAACATAATTATGTACACAACACTTTTCCTAAAATACCTTACGTAGTAGGTGAGGAAAAGTAAAAATACTATCGGGGAGGAGTACAAAATAAACTTGTTGATTTATCTTAGACTCTAAAATATTAAAAATTTGATTTTTCATATTTTTTTCATATATTCATCAATGCATGGATATAATGTAAAAGGATATAAAAGTTTTATATGAGCAGGGATATCGAAAATCCCCTGGATTTTAAAAGGAAGAAAGATTTAGCTTTCTTTACCCATATTTGATAAATACTCAAAAAAGTCTAAACCATATTACAAAAGTAAAATCGCCTTCCAGTTTAAATTAAATTTCTAGAAACCCCATCCCTACACGTCAGCAAGCGAAACCGGGTTATAACCTACCTAGGGATTTGAACTAAGCTTTGAGCTAAAGGAACAAAACATTTATAAGATTTGACATAAAGGTAAAACCGCAAGACATATCTTCCCTCTTTTTCTCTCTTATATGAATATATCAATAAACATTTCTCTCACATATTTAAACTGATACCTTTAACGCAATCTAATATTCTAAATTTTAAAGTGTTTCAAAAATTTAAATATTTACATATAAATAAATAGTAAAAAAGTAAATAGTGCAGTAAATAGTTCAACAGCTTCCTTCCCCTAAGTCTAAGAGGAAATAAAATAGTTATAGGTTACGCGTAAAGGCACCTTATTTTTTTAAGGAAGCCCAACCACATTTATTTTAGCTCTGAATTCGTCTTAGATTTTTGAAACGGTTAAATTCGTAAATTTTCGAAATCTTAAGAAGATCAAGGTTTTACCATTACGTAAATATTTAAAAATATTACAATGCCAACAATTTATTTTTATGGGAACATTAAGAATATTGTAGAGCTGAAATGATAAAAATTATGGTTTTATCATAGAACGGGATGAAATGAAATGAAAAATCTCATTTACTTGAAAGAAATGACTGCGATAAGAAACATTACATCCTTCGTAAGTTTTCATTCGTTAGGTTCCATACAATGGAGAGGAAAAATTCCAATATAAAAAAGAAAATTTTAACGGAAAAAACAAGCAGCACTCAAATGTGATTGCTTGGGCCTTGATTTGAAAAAAACTCAGATATTCTTATCAGAGTAACATGCACTACATAGCAAATGTAATTCTTTTTTCATTTGTTTTATTTCGTTTACATTTTAAAACACTGAATATAATTCCATTCTGAATTTACTTAAAAGATTAAATTTTAAATGGGGAGACTTGGAAAATTTAAATATTAAAATTTATCAACTTGGTTTCAATTCCGAATAATATTATAATGTAATGAATTAAGTTTAATAAATTATACAATTTACGAAATTTATTTACGAGTTACAACAAAGATCATTAATGTATATTTCAGGGGCAAATTTACAACTTAGGGAAAAGTTTGAACAGGACGCATTTAATATTCTCTGAAAACTTTTACTATAAAATTTATACCATTATAAAAAAAATTGAGTGCATAGCAAAGGATGTAACACCTCCAGTTAAAATTAGAACTTATTAATAATTCAATCATAAAGAAGAAGACAATTTGAAACACTCAAATAAATTTTCTTTAAGCATCCTCAATTTTAAAAGCAGAATTTGTGTTATTAAAAATATATACGACAAAAATTATATTAAACAAAAATTTGACAGATGGTTTCCTCGATTTTACGTTTTTCTTCCAAAAGTGAGTAAAAACTCGTAGAGCATCTGGTCCAGACTCTAAAAGAATCTTTTTTTTTAAGAAATAAAGAGTGAGAAAAAGCAGATGTTAAGTGAATAGATACTACAAATAGAATTTTAAAAGGAAGAGTGGGTGAAGGTAAGTAATATAAGGAAAGATGCGCAACAAGAGCAAAGGGCAGGTGGGCTGGCACACGCCCTTTATTTTCATTTGTAAGATAGCACAGAAAAAAGGGCACAGATTGGTAAGCAGGTGATACTTATAGGGCACGCTTCAAACAATATCACGCTTGAAATACAATATAGAATCATTAGTTTTGATTTTTAAAAGAATTAGAAAACAAATTGGACTGTTAATTAAAATTAAAAAAAACTAGGGTTTACTCGAAAACAAGGTGTTGTCCGGAAACAAGTGAGGTGAATTGTCAGAGAGAAAAGAAAGTTAATTTAAATTTAAACTACTTATTTTTGTTTAACAAAATCCTCAAATACTTTTTACTATGCATATGCTAGCTATTAGTCACATGTCGCACGAAAAAGCTGAAATTGGTTTTCTAGGACAAGAGCATAAAATAAAACATTGCATGGAAAATGAAACAAACAATTTTTATTACCAACAGTTCCTAAAATACAATTTTAAGATATTATAGTGTAACACACGGGTAAAATTAGTTGACAGCGAGGGAAAATAGTGCCAGAGAGCCAATGAGGTTATTCCGGGATGTTAAACTACGCCAACCATTTCAAATCGGACCAACCTTAACGGTTCCTCGAACTATTTTCCCGCACTGTCAACTGATTTTAGCCATGTGTTAAACTATAAGTATAATAAAAGTACCGTAAGGAGCCATACAATAAACCGAATAATATTCGAGAAGCAAATAAAAAAGTACATGGATCAATGTACTCGGATCAATAATAATATATCAATTTTATTCGATTTTGGGAAAATACCACATTTATTTGTTGTTAATTAGTGATTTTAAATCAGAGAGAAAGAGGCGCTTTTAATTTAATTCAATAGCATTTCTATTTCAATTATTATACTAACAATAAGTATCGAAGCAATATTTTAATAAGTAAGAATTAAGATAAACAACCAGAAACATTTTGGGTTACCTTTAAGTTCAGTAAATTTGCCCCTATCCCTTCTATATTTGTTGCCCCTGTAGTAAAAACTGCTTCTTAAAAGGGTGTATGTTTATAGTTTATTATGTTGTCTCACCTTAATAACATTTATTAAAACCATAAAAATAAAACGCTGAACCCATTTTGCCTTCCGATAAACTAAACTATAGTTCACGTTCGTCTCATAAAAAGTCAATATTGCGTTACATATTTGATTTATATTTTGAGAAATAAGCTAATATTAGGTTTTACATATTTTTAAAGTATCCTACTACTCGTCAACATTTTCTTGGGCATTTTTTATACAGATTTCAACGTGATGTCTATAAGTTTTGAAAAAGTAACCTCAATGATTCTAAACACTATATATATTTGTACAATTTATTCAAAACTTTAAATTTTCAAAAAGATTACAAAAATTAGTGCATTCTTCTATCATTTTAGTCGAAAATTTAAATTTTAAAATATATCTATGATATCTAGGATTGCCCGTATCATTTTGAAATCTTCTAGACCTCACGAAACACTATTATTTTTTTATATTATGGTTATAGATCATTTCCCTCATCGCATTAATTTTTATTTAAAATATTTTTATATTATTATTAGGGTATATAATTTTGATACCCAATGGAACTTTTTATCAAGTTGTGTATTTTTATATTGATATTTAAATTAGTTTAGCAGGAACTCTTTTCGTTAATTTAATTGAACTTAAAACTCGAAAAATACAATTTTACAAATAATTATTTTTATCAAATAATTGAATTTTATATAATCATAAGTTTAAAATTTAGAAATATTAATTCAGATGCTTTCGTTTCTACATTATTTTTCATATATTTACATTTAATTAAAATATTTTCTAAAAATTAATTATAGTGAAATCCGATTTATAAATAAATCAAGCAAAGCGATTTCATAATTATCTTTTTATACTTCAACGTTGAACAGTTTCTTTTACGTGATATTCCTATTATTAATGTAAATTTATCAAAATAATTTTACAAATAGATATAAATATACTATAAAATATCACGTTTAAAAAATACATAGTTTTTTTTTTGTTAAGATATAACTATATGCTTCAGATAATCATATATGGTTTTGCGAATTTCCTTTGAATAATAATGGGATAGCGTCATGGCGGAATATTCGAACTCGGACACGATGTAAATCCGTTTCAGACCCTAATGACGAAAAAATACTAAGTAATATATATAATATATATATATATGTATATATATGTATATATATATATATATATTATATATATATATATATATATATTATATATATATTATATATATATATATATATATATGGTCTAGACAAAAACACGCTATCTTTCGAACGGATTAATATTTTTAAACCAAACTTGGGTAAAAAATCAACCTTCGGAGGACACGAACCCTATTGAAAACCAGGTTTTTGTGACGTCATTAACCCGGTTTGCTGAGTCAGCAAAATTTTGAAAATCGGCAAAATTCAGGTTAATATTTTTTGCCGCGAAAAAGGACAAATATTATGTTTTTGAGACGCTGAATCGAATGAAACCCGGTCCGAAGACGATACGACCATTTTAAAGTGACCTAAAAATCGAAAAAAACCATTGTAAATTACCAAAAACCAAAAATTTAGGTCGATAAAAAATATAATTTCGAGTAGGGTGTCGTTTTTCTATGTAATTTTGGGCGCTGAATCGAATGAAACCGTCCGAATCGATACGACTACTTTAAGTAACCAAAAAAGTCGAAAAAACCACAAAAATTTATAAAAAACCAAATTTACGGTCGTTGAAAATTAAATTCGAGTAGGGTGTCGTTTTCAATGGTTCGGGCTCTAAGTGCCAGTGGTCGGAGTCAATACGACCACTCAAACTCAGGGTACTTGGGTTCACATCCTGGAAGGGTCGATACTTTTTATCGTTTTTTTTTTTACTTAATATAAGTTACAACTAGAAAATAATTCTGGCGCGGAGGTCCGCATGTCGGGCGAATTTCCTTTGATGCGAGCACTCAAACCCAGAGTAACTGGGCGTAGGGAGTTTTATCGTTTTTTTTACCTAAATATTTACAACTAGAAAATAATTCTGCGCGGTGTAATTCACGTATCCAAAGGAATTCGCACGACATGCGGACCACGCGCCAGAATTTTTGTTGTAAAAGTTATTAATATATACTCATAAAATACTAAATAACACACCAAACATATACCACCAATGGCACAATACCACAATGGCATTTCTACTTTTTCCTATTGGTACCCTAGGTACATAAGAAAAATATTGTGTTTGTACAAAGAAATCCAAAACTGGGATTTCACATAAATTATCTGTTTTAGAGTTGATATAGAAGAGAAACTTAAAAAGACTTTCCTTTATTATTAAGTGGAAAATTACTTTTTTTTCTGTCTTGAGCTTTAAGGTGCACTGACGCTATGTTTTTCGTATTCTCCAAAGATAAGATTCGATAAAAATAAACCAAGGTCAATAAAAATAAGCATCCATTAAAATCGAAAATAAATATGTTGCACTTTTAGTCGAGGTTTTTAAAGGCAGTACTAGTACACCCTTTAGTTAATTAAATGAAAAATTACCCTATTGGTCTTTTAATGGGTGTCCGCTAATTGGAAAAAAACTTTTTAAGTTAATAACCCAGCTCAAAGTCATTTATTGATGGTCCAAGCTTTATTCTTTAACACGGGTAAAGTTGAAATAACCGCAGTAAAGGGTTTGATTTCTGAACTCTACAATAGAGGAGGACAAATAATATGCGATTTTCCAACAAAGGGCGCTAAAACAAAGAAAACTTGGTAATTAACTAAGTTTTACATAATATTTACTCGAGTCATTAATTTACAACATTAATTAAACGTAATAATGTTTACACGCAGTATATTAGATTAGCTTTTTTTAACATTGATTATATCTGAGCGTAAGTTGATATATATAATATATATAATATATATATATATATATATATATATATATATATATATATTATATATATTATATGAAGGCTTATCTTGATGTAGAACACCTAAATTAATCCTTTTTTAAATTTGAGCGTTGTTACACGAGAGAGAAAATACATAATTAAAGTACAAGGAATAAAAAATAAAAATTCTATAATGTATTATAATGTAACATATGTTGCATGTTTGACTTTTGACCATTATTGGTGCACTGAAACGATTAAATTTATAACTGACGCCTTTATCTATTTACTGACATGAAACTAAAGACTTCACCTTTTTCGAAAAACAAGAAATGTTCACTGTCTTAATCTTTTCATTGGCATATGACTGAATCAGTTAAAATTTATTGAAAAAAGTGGAACTATTATCACTGACGTCGTTTTACTCAGAAAATCTAAAAAAAGGTAAAGCCATTTTTAATAAAAATTCTTTTACATATTTAAATGAAAAACGGAAAAACAATGCTGTATTAAATATTGAAAATTTCACAAATTGGATTCAGGCAAACCTCTCTACAACACTGAAATGTTTGAATTGAATAAGTGATATTGTAATCCACAATATAGAGAGAGGTTAAAATCAAAATGCTTCTCTTGTTTTTGTTTTTCCGATTCACGCGAGACATGGAACATGACATCAACAGATATATTTTTCATTTAATATAATTAATTTAATTTATATAAAAAAGTAAATGAGGAAAAGAAAACTTTGGTACGGGTGTACAATTTCTCAATTTATCAGAGTCGCTACGCTCTTCCTCACCACTTCAGGTTTTCCTCAGAGTAAGGGAATTAACTAATTTATATTGCAGTTTGTCTTCGGCCTTGCTTTATCTATCCTCCTAGATATATAAATATATCTTTAGATGAGAAGCAGAGGGATGCCTCCTTACAATGCCCACTCATATAGAAGAGTTACAAACATTTTTCAAAATGAAACTGCTTCCCTTGTTTTTCCACTGCATCTTGCTAGCGCTGCAAGAATCTCGCTTATCTCGTTTTGGATGTTATTTATATTTGAGGTAAAAATTTTTTTATTCAAAACCCGTGATTTTTATAGCTTGTATTATCTTGGAACTTAAGAAGGTATAAAAATATATAATCTCAAAAATGAAGCGTGATTATTTAACAGTGTGATAATACTATAATATAACACACGGCTGAAATCAGTTAACAGCGCGCCAAAATGTGGAAGGGAAAGAATTCTATTAGTTTAGACCGACCGCGCTTCTTCCCTTTCTACCTTATACTAAACTCGTATTCTTCAAGCATTTCTTGCTCTTTGAGTACAGCGCAGAGTCTGTGGTCTGTCAACCAAAAGACAGCATTTTTAAAAAAAATGCCTAAAATGCCATGTCTTTTAATATACGACAGTCATGACATTTTTAAGTCATGAATGCATATTGTGTCATATTATTTCTAGAATATAAAAAATACGCTTTTAATTATACAAACTTGACACAAAAAAAGCAGTTGGTTTTGGAAAAAAGTAATTATAGCTGGCGATTTAAATAAAATTTTATCGTAGAACTATTATGATCCATAAATCGGAAAATAATCGAATTGAGTTGAATTTTAGTACAACTACATACCTTTACGTAATAAATAAGTACACAAAGTTTCGTATTCATTCGACAACGAATAAATTTTTGTTGAATCATAAAAGTTAAGCAGCATTGAACGTGGTCAATGCTGCTTCTTAAAGAAGCAGCATCAATGAATCAATGCAGAATCAATGCTTCTTAAAGAGAAGCGAAACAAGTCCAAAGACGCCTGTAAATATAAAATTTGCCGAATTTTATATTCTGAGGACAGGCGGAGCGAGTTCAAAGTAGGGAAGATGAGCATAGAGAATCCGATGTGATGAGGAACAGTTCCGAGGTATCCCGTATCATCATATCATCGGATACGGGATACCTCGTATCCGATGATACTTCAATGTTTAAATCGATACTTACAATTTAAAAATCGTTACTACAATGTTTAAAAAAACGTACATTTGCCATTTGATGCAAATCGACTTAGCACAAAAGATGTTGGTCTTTTATATGACTATATGCGTGCAATTATCAAATTAATTGACAAATTATTCCGCTTTTATAAAATTCGCGAGTCATGACGACATTATATTTTTTTAGGACAGCATAACTAGACCTAAAATTTAATTTTTGTATCAAGTTTTAACTTTTTACCATCAATACACTGCGAGATAAGACAAAAACTTAGTGTAAATCACTTAAACCCCCTAAAAAATAGGAGTTTTACTACATACCTATTATTTTTTAATATTTTTAAATTAAATAAACAAATACGCAAAAAGCACGAGAACATAAATTAAAATTTAATTTATTAAAAAAACACTAAACCATAAATAGCTGAAAAGAGAGGGAAGTGAACTGAATAAATAAACCCCATAAGAAATCTCATATTCGAAATGCAAATATGTTTGAGATAAATTTTGTCATTTGATTCTTGATTATACGTAATTTAAAATTATAAATATTAAATTTAGCAGGAAACAAAACTTAAAATTTCTCAAGAAAATATTAAGCTTAAAATATGGAATTTTCATCCATTCAGTTACATAGTATCGTATGAAATAAGTATCGCTTAGAATTACAAAGTAAACTGGAATTAGGTTTAGGTTAAAGGGTTTGAAGGGATTTCGGTGGTAGAGCGCTATTTTTAGGAAAAGCAGTATATCACTCTGGAAGACAGCAAAGAATGGGTAGAAGGCCAATGTGTGCCAATGTTACCCAGACTAGATGAAATAGTTTTTTTTTTATTTTAAAAAAGTAGCACAGAGCTTAAAGTATAAACGAAATGAATTTCATAAATTATTTATTATATTTCATACGACTTTTAAAAGATGAGAATGATAAAAAGTAGTATATTGTGTTAGTCTTTTCTCACCGTGTAGACTAAAGCTACCGTCGAGCGAAGCGAGACAGTAAAAGGAACTGAGGTAAAAAGCCATTTTCAGTCGTGTTGCATATGCTATTTTTTCTAATTTTATATATTTGCAATCTTGCGAGCGAAAAGAGCCTTTCGCATAAATTAGCATACATTTAGAAATCTAGCAAGCGAAGCGAGTATCTTTTTCTATATCCATGAATATAATCATGGGAATATAGCGAGTGAGGTGAAAACGGAACGTTCTAAAGGTAGAGTCGTTTAAGGTACAGATGGGAGTTTTAGTTAGAAATATCGTAAGATCATCAGTTGCTTACAGTTCAATAGAATTTAAAGAAGACAGAAACAAAATCAATTCGGTGATCCAGATAATACAATGCCTAAGGAACGTGATGACTACAGCTGTCATCTTGTTGATAGAATAGAATATATTCTTATGATTGTGCTCTAGTGAATATTGTATCACACGGCGGTATTCTTACGTCTGACAGTTCAAGCAGTCGAATTCGTTTTTCCGCGAAAATAATATGTTTAAATATATTTTTCGTTTTTGTCCTATATCATCAAAAGTATAAGTTTTATTCATTCTAATATTTTACAGGGTGTTCTTTTATATAGACGTACTGAAAGATAATGTAACAAAAAAATTGTAGAATTACTCTATTGAAACTTTTGACCAACCAGACGATCGGAAGAAGTGTGCCGGATAATTTTTATATATTATTCACAAATTATAGATGTACGAGCGATTTAAATGTCACCAAAAGCATAATGTTACCCACACAGTTTTAGCATAATAATATAAGTTTGCAAAATAAATTTTTTATGGAAATCTCCTAGAATAAAATTCAGTTTCAAATTACAAAAAAAAGTTTTTAGGTATTTTTAAAACCAACACTTTTTCGTTAAAACAATATAATCACGCTATTTTGAGATAAAATGATAACAAAGAAGATACTAAAGTATATAAAAATCCTATGTAAGGGTATGAGACCTCGCAGGGGTCAGGCCGTGCTAACCAAATAACAATAGAGCCATTATTTATTCAACACTTTTATTAGATGAAACGAAAATAAGATTCTCATATAACGGCGACTAAAACCAATATCAAATACACGAAAAGGGCGATTAATTCTTTATCACTCCTACATATGGTATGAATGTTTACAACATTTATTCTTTGTATTTTATGTTATCTTAGTGTATGCACAACCAGCTGATATAAAGTATATTTACAATTAATTATAAATCATACAGGGAAGAATTATGTATTTTATGTCATTTAAGCATTTTACTCCTTAGGGATATTGTAACTAAAGAGTCCCTGTAAGTTAAATTTTGAAACATCGAAAAAGTAACCTCGCTTATGAATTCAATCAAATAATCAGAACAAAACTTCAGTAACTTATAAATTAGAACGTTAAAAATACATGCAATGTGCGGGAAGCCAAAAACAATTAATTTATTATAACCTTGACTAGCTCCTAGAGGAGGTTTCAATAAGGTTAAACAGAGCCTCTAAGAGCCCTAAAAAGATGTTCCAGGCCTTTCAATCTCTCGAACTGGTTAAGCCTTTACTCTACTACCGAAATCCGAATAACCTTATAAGCATAAAAAGAAGAACACGTTTATGTTGATTTTATCATCATACTTTGGTCAAAGAAAACATTTTGTTGAAACTTTTACTATTTTCTACTCTTTATAAAAAAAAGTGATATAAACTTTTTCGTAAAAAAGCAAAAATATGCACCTGGGTTACTCAACAATTTTCTAACAAAAGGAATAATAAATCACAACAAATATAGAACTTACTTTATCCGGATTTCTATAAGAGCAAATTCTTATTCGTGTATTTTGAAAGTAACATATACATTTCTAGGTATAAGGAAAGTGTATATTATAAACATGTTGAATATATTAGAAACAAGTTGTAGCATGGAATATTATGTTTACAAGAAATATTTTAAACCTTACCGGACTACTTTTTTTATTATGTACGAGAAGCAAAGCATATGTATAGCATGAATTAATATTTATTCATTTTCCATTAAAATAATATATCATGCTTAAAAGGGCAAAACATTAGGTAATATTTTTCAGTGGGGCATGCAAACTCGTCTACCAAAAACAAAATACTTTGGACACCTATACAAAAATCAATATCAATATTGTGCACATCACATTATTATTATCTCGGCTCCGACTAAACGTCTCCCGTATATCCAACTTGGACCTTCCACCCAGACAGTTCGGGTTCGACACCGGTCGGAGCCTTTAGGAGGGATGGAAATCCTTTCACGTGCCATCCTTCGAAAGGGAAGTTAAGTCGGAGGTTCCGACCCTGTCAGGAACTCGTAAAGCAATATTTAGGACCTTTAACAGTAGTTTATATAAATTATATACATACATACATACATACATCATCAGATCCTACAAGATAAATAATGAAATATTTTTATATCCAAAATACATGAAAATTTGCATTCTTAAAGTTAGAAAATGTAAAATGTATTATTGTTTTTAAAAATTATATGTTTACTTCCATTAATAGCTGATTTACCAAAGGTCTGGAAGCAGAGTCGGGTATCGGATTTTTGGTAAATTTAAAATTAATAAATAAAATAAGCTTATATTTACATTTGTAAGTGTAAAGATAAATGTATTATCTTATAGATGAATTTAAAATACTTTTAATGCATGGTAAAATTACATCAATTACTAATTACATGTTCTCTACCATTTAGTTCGAATACTTAATGGAATTAAAATTATGTTTAAATGATGTCCTCATGTAATTTAAGACATCTGGCATATTGACATGGTTTGTATGTCAATGTAAAAATACGTTTTCATGAATTTGTTTATTCAAAGGAGAATATTCCTCCTAAACTGTCTTTCAAAACATCTAATGTACTTTCCTATGCTACCAAAAAATTATTATAATTAAATACTATTTCCAAAGGGGAAAAAATGTCATCAGTACTCATATATAAACTGTAAAAGGTTTATCATTTAAAGCCTTGGTAACTCTGTTATTGTTGGGTATTTTTGATCATACTTGAAAATCACAGCAAGACATGGCAAAAAAAGTAAGTACTTTAAAAACTACATACTTGACAGTTAAAATTCTTAACTTACCTGCAACAAAGAAAAATGTCATATTAAAAGAGGCTAATTATTCCAAAAACGTTTACAACTAAATAAAGGAAAAATAAATTCATGTCACATCGACACTATTAGTTAAATAGCATAAAGCTTTGTCAACAAAAAAAACCACAAAGAGACGTGAGTAATTCACTTAATAAGGTTTGAATAGTTGTCAGTGATATCGAAATAAGCCATCTAAGATTGCTATCTCGCAGGGTTTCAAGTACGCCGCTAGTCAGAGACAGTAAAGGACAGGTAAATACACTCTTTTAAGCTTTACCCATTGTGTCAAAAATAACAATTTAAAATGTTTTACTGGAAAGTAGGAAATTTCGAGGATAAAACTAACTTAAACTAGTGATTTTTAATCGCTATTAGTATTTTTTAATACCCAATAATTTGAAAATTAAAAACTTAACAAAACAGGTAAACTTACAGAGCAGTGTGAACTTACAGTGAACAACTGAATGAAACTGATTAGACTCTATTGGAAGGTTCATTCCTAAAATTAAGTCGAGTTTAGATCACTTCGATTCACTTCATACTTAACTGTGAGCTGAAATACTATTCATATCTCGCTCTTTAAACTGTTTTCATAGACATTGAGAGGACTGTATAATGTGTTAAGCATTCACTTAAGCATGAAAATGCTTAATGCCAGAAGTGATAGAACGTTATCTCTCATTTATGAAATAGTAAGAATCGTAGACAACAGTTTTAGTAATTATTAGGATAGTAGTCATATTTATTAAATATTGTAATATGTATTACAATATTTAAGTTTTGATAATAAAAGTAATGAACAAATGCCGTGACATTAAATTTAATTAAAAAGTTTTGTCGATGTAAAA
The DNA here is from genome assembly GCA_018340805.1 of Microvelia longipes. Taxonomy (NCBI): domain Eukaryota; kingdom Metazoa; phylum Arthropoda; class Insecta; order Hemiptera; family Veliidae; genus Microvelia; species Microvelia longipes. Next base: position 30,277,594 of record JACMZG010001863.1, read on the forward strand.
AAGTCATCACATTTATCGAAACCTTTGAACGATAAATGTGATATAAGTATAAAAATATAATTGTCGCATTAACTAAGAGAATCAGATCATTAGATTTTTATATTATTCAAGTGAATAATTTTTATGTCACATTATAATGATAAGGAATAACTTAAATATTCTAAAATTTACAGAAGTAATTAATCTTTCATAATAAAAACATTTTTAGTCGACAAAAATTATCATGAAAAAGCTCTTGTAATAAAAATAAAAGTTCGAAATACTAAAGTTAAATTATCCAAAAACTTTATCATCTACTACCCCTCCCTCTTACTCCGCTTCCTCCTTACCCATCTTTAAAAATTTCTTCAGTAAAGAGAGGGACATCTTTAAAAAGACTTTTGTTGCTTAACTCCGATATTCGTATACGTGAGCACTCAAGCAAGTTTCAAACAAAAACTTAAACAAAGAGAAGTTTAGCAGCAAACGACAAAAAGATGGATGATTTAAAAAAACTTTTAAATTTTAGAGAACTGCAATACTCAGTAAATAGAAACAAATGACATTCATTGATAACAATTATTAAAGATGTTGTGAGGACTGTTCGTAACTCATTTTGTCTGTATTTTTCAAAGGAAATGCGTATAACTATCCAGTTGGTTACACAAAACTATGCCTGTAAAATTGGTATTGCGCACTACTATTTGCACCGTTAAAGCTCTGTTAATGTTTATCTTTAACAATTTTAGCACGTTTTCTTTTAACAATACAGATAAAATGAGTTACAAGCAGTGTATGATTGAGTTACAGTATAATTGAGTCACTGCGCATAGGTTATCAAGAATAAACCGGAACCTTAAGCAAAAAAATGTGTTCGTAAGCTCGGAAATACGCATTCCAATGAAAATTCTTCCAACATGCGGACAATTGGACCACAGAGCCAGAATTATTTTGTAGTTATAAACTTATATAACGTAAAAAAAATATAAAAAATTATCGTTCGTACCGGAATTTGAACTCAGGTTACCCTGGCTTTGAGTACTTTGAGTGCTCGTAACGACTCCGGACCATTTTCATTTAACTTACATTCCCAAAAAACGTAAACGACTCCACAACTAAAATATGTAGTTTACAGGCCGTATTTCATGTTTCCGGAAATTAACTACCGTTTTTTTACTTTTTGGTCACTTTTTGGTAGAGTGGTCTTATCGGCTTCAGACCGATAAGACTGTTATCGGTATTCTATTCACTGTCGAAAGTGTTTAAGTTACTTTTTCGAGGTTTTTTATGCCCTTCTTGTATATCATTCGATACTACCGAGTTTTGCAAAACATGAATAGTTGACACAATTTAATTCTGCGAGAGACACTTAGAAAATGTAACAAGCGTCTCTGATAAATACTTCACATTTACATTGTTACATTAGGAAATGTAAAAGCACAATGCAATGCTACACCTGAGAACTTTCCATCATTCGACATTCATCATTCATGGCTCAACATAATGGCATGTCCCACTCTGTTTCGTTTCGTTCAACTCATCAGGGCGCCGACAGAGCCTGAACAGAGAGGAACATGACATTATGTTGAGCCATCAATGATGATGAATGTCGAATGATGGAACAATACCCAGATGTAGCATTGCATTTTGCTTGTTTCATTTCCTATTATGTCAACTATACTTTTTTTGAAAAACTCGGTAGTATCAAATGCTATTTATTTGTTTACATTACTCTTCATCGTCAGTTTCAAAAGTTAGAGTCACTCCATAATCGTCAACAGACAGAAAAGAAAAGACTGCAAAATGGGAGTTATTAATATAGGTATAAATAAAAATAAAAACGGCCCGAGAATAGACCCTTGACTCCATATGTAGAATTTTGTCTAATCATGACTTCTGAGGGCTCAAACCCAAACATGGGCCCAAAAATCCAATTTTGAATTTATTAGCAAACACAATACTTTTTCTACATACCTACCGTATAAATGAGGAAAAGTAAAAAACAATACATCAATCTTTTTTTTATATAAAAAATCGAAATAATTTTATAACACTATTTTATAGAATAACTAAGCTACCTTATTAACATTTGGCTTTTCTCAAATAGGATTACAATAATAGTTGCGTAAATAAATCTATTGTATAAGCCAGCTATTCTGGTTAGTTTAGATTTCTTGTCGGTTACAACAGTACGGTGTAATGTCCTTTTGTTTAGATTATTATCTCTAATAGATTGTCTTCTAGCTCTACAGTTTCAAGTTTATACCTATCACAATACCTCACACGAAGCTTTGTATGAACAACTTCAACTCGATGTTTGTTTGGGACTTAAATTGAAACAATAATGTACCAAATAAGTTAACTTTTAAAAAAAATTAAATACATTTTTTTAATGAGTCTAAAATCAATTTAAGAAATGTCTTTTTTAAGATGCCGTAGGTGTATGTTATATATATATATATATATATATAATATATATATATATATATATATATATATATATATATATATATATAATATATATATATATGTATATGTGAGATTTTTGTGTTCTAGACGTTTCTATGGGACACGATAACTTTCGAAAGCTTTCATGAATCGAAATGAAATTTGGTACAAAAATCAACCTTGTTAATGTCACAATAATTTTTCTAAATACCTACGGTATAAATGAGGAAAAGTAAAAATACTCTGAATTTAAATCCATTATAAGTTTTTCTTTATGTAATAAATAAGTATACTAAAAGTTAGTAAGTTTTATGTCAATACAAGTATATTCACGAGTTTTATGCTGAGGCAAAACTTCTCAAGTTATGTACTCTAGATAATGGTAAATTCATAAGCAATCAAAAGCCATATAGAAATATCAAAAGGATTGATATAAATTAAAATCCAGCCGCATTTATAGCTACAATTCTAGTTATTAATACCATGATATTCAACATTCTATAAATATAGATTACAAAGGGATAAGATAGGTCGTTCTATTGCAGCCCTTTATACTTCTATATTCAATTGTTTTATACAAGTCTAAAGAGAAAAGGGCTTATAGATACACGTCAGTTTGAGAACATTCATCATATTCCTGTTCAGCCTATACTGGCTTCTTGTGACCGAGGTCTGACTGCTTCCTATGTTAGGGGGATTTTAATTTAATTCTCACCTGTCATTGTTAGTTCATCAATTGTACTCCCGAGTTAATACTCGCGGCCTATGAACTATTATATGCATCGGAATGAAAGTAACTTTACCATCCTACCTATTATTTTACTTAACAATAAAATAGAATTTCTTTATAATAGGATTATTTTTACTTTTCCTTACCTACCACAGAGGATCTGTTAAAAGTATTGAAATCATCCTAAAAACCCTTGTATTCGCGTATACAAGATGTCACCAGGATTATGAGCTTTATTTATATTGTAATTTTATGCATGTTTACATTAGGGTGAGGCATCTTAAATTCTTGTACAATTAAGAACCCGAAAGCATGTCGCTTAACAGAATTTTAGTAACGACACAAAGAGCGAAATAGGCCCGTATTCAAAGACATCTTCCTAACATTTTCCAAACATTTCCCTAACATTCTCCTTGTTCCTTAAATAGAATGTTAGGAAAATGTTAGGAGAATGTTAGGAAAATGTTAGGAAGATGTCTTTGAATACGGGCCTGAAAATCATTGCACTTTATTTATTCTTCATTTCCTACAATTAAATGAATTATTTATTGATTCTTATTAATAGTATAAATAGAAATTTTAGTTCTGATTCCCCATTTTGTATGCTTAAACTATTCGAGGCCAAGAGCGCCACTTTAACTAAATATATTAAAAGGCCTTATAAACATCAAATCCAATCGATTAATAGCAAATTTGTGCCACCAGTAACGTTTTTAGCGAATTTTCTTTGACGAAAAATCGCTAATGAGGAGTGTGTCCAAACCCTTTTTTAGGAGTCCATAATAACAAATAATTGTTTTGATAAACATTATATATATATATATATATATATAATATATATATATATATATATAATATATATATATATATATATATATATATATATATATATATATATATATATATATATTATATATATTATAATTGTGTGTGTGTGTGTTTTAGCTGATTTTTGTAAATAAGCTATCTCTTGAACTGAATAATATTTTCAAATTACATAGTATTATTCTTGGGGAAGGACAAGAACCCTATTAAAAACCAGGTTGTTTTGGCGTCATTAACCCGGTGTGCTGAGTCAAATTTTCAAAAAATTGTTAGAATTTAATTTTTTTTGCCGCGAAAAAAGTTTGAAGTCTAAAGTCGATACGACCACTCTGAGCGATAGCACCAAAAAGTCGAATAAACTATGGGAAATAACAAAAAAGTAAAATAACAGTCAGTAAAATATTTTTGAGTAGGGTATCGTTTCCGATGTTTTTTGGTGCTAAATTCAATAAATCTGGACCAAAATCGATACGGTTATTCAAGGATAGGATTCCCGGGTTCGAATAGTGGTACCAGCGCAATTGTTTATAGAAAATGCGCTTAAAATTGACATATACTGAGGTATAAATGGGTGTTAATAATGGTGTTCCCCGTAGTGTCTATAGGATAAATATGTGCCCCGTAGTGTCTATAGGATAAATATGTGCCGTGTAGTGTCTATAGATAAATATGTGCTGTGTAGTGTCCTATAGAATAATATGTGCCGTAGATCTATGGGATAAATATGTGCTAACTAATTAAATAACATCATTAAATCAACATCTTAATATAATTTCATGAATGAACCAGAGAAATTCGTAACATTTTCCTTTTATTGCTAAAGGGAAAATATATTGGAAAATCGTAAGGATCTTTGTCCCTTGTTATTAAAATTCTTGGTAATATTGGAACCAAGAAAATTCCATTATGGAAACTAGCACATATTTTTATATTATATTTAATTCAAATATATTGTTTCTAATAAAACGTTGAATCCTTTAAATAAATTAAACATATTTTTTTAATATAAATTTTGCCTTTGCGCAATTTAGGATTAAGCTAAAACCGGTCTCAATCGATTAAGCTTGTCATCTGCCATAGATAAATAGATGATAAAGAAATTACAATAATTTTTATACTATTAGAGCAAGAATAGGTACATGTTTGGAAAATACAGTTGAATATACAGTTTGTATACAGTTCATAAAACATATTGTGACTACCTTATCACTTTAAAATTCTTGTTATCTATTAAAGATTAAAAGCTAAATATTTTTAAGTTTTATATTACAGGATATAATAAAACTTTATACATATCTATTATTTTTCGGACACAAGATGGGAACCCATCTTGTGTCCGAAAAATAATAAACATAAAACAATAGAGACTAATACTAAAAATTATTTATACATATCAACAGAATAGAATATTGTTATTATTCTTATAATTGCATATATACATAACGGTTGCCTATATTACACGACGATCACCTTTATTACATAGCGGTTGCCTATATTACATAACGGTGGTTTATATTACATAATTGCCTATTTTATATAACGGTTGCTTATATTACATAATTGCCTATATTAGATAATTGCATATATATTATATAAAGGTTGCCTATATTACATAACGGTGGTCTATATTACATAACGGTGGCCTATATTACGTAATTGCCTAATTACAAAATTACCTATATTACTATTGTTATATAGGTATAACAATATTATTATATTAATATTGTTTATTATATATTATTTATTATATATTATATTTATAACAATATTATTATATTAATATTGTTATTAATATAGGCAATTATGCCTATATTACATAACGTTTGCCTATGTTACATTAGTTACTCCTGATGTAACATAGGCAATACGTAAATGCGCTATTTTTATAATAAATTATCTCAAGTTTAACTAAAAGGTAGGTATTTTCTGTTTGTGTATTGAGATAAAAAATAAAACTAAAAAAAAGTTTCTACTTATGAAGCGTTTGAATAAATTCCAACGTTAATTAGAATGATTTGTTTAAATATTTAATGCCTCTACAAATTTGTGTGCTTTATCTATGAATGCTACCTGTTTCATCTAAGTTTTTTGTACTTTAATGAAGATGAATATACATATGTTCCTCAGACTCGGCATTTGAGGTAGTAAGAGTGAAAGAACCTTTGATTAGAAAAAGAAAGAATATACTATATATCTTTGTTAGAAAGATTTAAAAATACAAGTTTTTAAAGGAATGCTATGTGATATATCTAATGAACTTAGACATAAAAACAGACATCGTACAACTTGAAACCTGAACAGATTGAGGAGTAACTTTTTGATATGGGATGCTTGTACAGAAGCCGAAGAACTAACTTAAGACTTGTATAGCTACAGAAGAATAATTAAGTTTAGTTTTGATAGACATACTTTGATGAGTAAGTTGTTTTATTCAGTTTCATGCTTAATTGACAGGACTTTATGTACATATGCTGTAGGAAAGAACAAGTTGAATTAAAAGTATGAAGCGCTTAAAAGATGGCTTTATTTGGCTGATTGAACACAAATTCTTTGCTTCTTTTTTATAAAATATCAAAGATTTGTAACCTGTTATAAGAAACAGCATAATACCATCTGAGTAAAAAATGTATAAACATACCACATTACCTGAATCAACGGTATCATTAAAAATAATGTCTTCCATACATTTTTTATTAAATTAAAATAAGTACAATCATTTAATTTTAAATGTATTCTTTATTATGTATTGTTAAGAAAAAAATATTTCTACAATTTTCATGATTTTAACAAAAAAAGCTTATTTAAAGATCCATAAGAAATTATACTGAAGAGGAAAAGGAAAGTTGTTTAATTGTACAAATTAAAATACTTAAAAAAAAAATATAAAAATAAAAAAATCTTCAAAAGAAAAGAATATAATATAACTCATTGAAAAAAGTTCAAAAGAATCGTAGAAATAGCAAAATCATCAAGACATTGCTAAAGAATTTTATTAATGTTTCTTATTTAAAAAACATTTTTTTTGTTTCTAAGTCTGAAGCCAGTTTAATCTGTGCTGGAATGTAAATTTATTTCACTTAAATATAAATGTTTGTACAATAGTAGTAGGATCGTGATAAGTCATGTCACCACATATCAAGTCTATGTCACAGCTACGCCAGTCATATGTCATACCTATATCTCCTTATATCTGTTTTTGGTACTGGAATGCCACTGAATATATGAATCACAACTCCAACGGCTTTGTTTTTGTTTGTAAAAGAATGTGAGGTTATTTACATTGAATTATTTAATGAAACAAAGCAACTTGTATTTTATGAAATGAAAAACCATGTATGTTCATACTAGATATATTTTAAAGAGAAAGTGTATTTTTAAGTTTAACTTATAAATCTGCCGCAAATAAACTTTATAAAATCGTTTGGAGCAATGAAACAATAATTTGTTTTTTTCCATTAAATTGATAAGTTGGAACCCCAAAATTTATAAAAGAACCTTTAATTTTTTATTTCAATAGGTCCTTAACGCATTTTAGAATGTATTAAACATCCATATATATATGTATATATGAAGTATAGGGTTCATACTGGTCTCAAAAACGTCAAGTCTTAAACGGGCCTAAGCAATAATTTGAAGAGAAAAATTAGATTTAACAAGTTTCAAATACAAACTTAAAAGAAATTTTAGGAAAAAAATAGTCCATGTATAAAGAAACGTGCGCAAACAATTGATACAACTATGCCTATTTTCTTGATTCTCCAAAAACATTCAATATCGCTATGCAATTAGTGTTTGCTAGTCATAAGAGGACCCTTTAGTAAATCCTTAGGAATGAACAATGATTTAAAATCAAAAGATTTATGAAGCCTCCCTCATATATGAAATATAAGACAATATATACTTAAAGAAAAATTATTTTTCTCTCGATAAAACTAGATTCTGATAGAATCTAATTTTACCGTGAATCTAGTACAAGTGAGCCTACGCGAATTTTCACATTTTTTTTAAACTATATTTACTTATCCTCATTTATACCGTAGGTATATAAGAAAAGTATTTTGTTTGCGAATAAATCCAAAACCTAGATGTCACCGGAATTATCCGTTTCAGGTGTTTTAAAGACCTCCAGAGTAGTTTTCTTTAAGTTGGCTGTCTATACGTGTGTGTTTCTGTTATCATCGTAGAATATTTTTGGTAGAGAGGTGAAACATGTAATTTTGATATTCAAAAAATATTTTTTATGACGTCATTTACCCGCAATATTGACAGCAAAAATTTTGATTTTAAATTTGTTTTTAATCTTAAAACGCGGAAAAATATTGGATCATAAAAGTTAAGCAGCATTGTGCGTGGTCGAGCTGTATATGTGACCGCTGAGAATGAAACGGATGTATTTACTATTTATGAAGACTTTTTGGAGTATAAATTTGACGAATTGATTATTCTGAGCACAAGCAAATCGAGTCCAAAGTAGGGAAGATGTGCGTAGCGAATCCGATGAGATGAGGAATAGTTCCAAAGTACCCGTACCTGATTTTTATAATTAGTATAATATTCTCTTTTATTTCCATGTAATAAAGACAGCGTATTACATGGCGTATTACATGAAGAGAAGCTCATCATGCAATTTAATAATCAAGGTTCATAATCACGCAATAATTAAATGTTTATAAATAATAAAATGAAAAGTCTCTCCACAAAATAAAACTTTTATTGGCAAAGCGCTTTCAACCTAGCTAGAGGCCATCATGAGTGCAAAACCTAACAACAAGTAACAATAGAATAAATAAAAGATATGACAAAAAAAATAAAAAAGTAAAATAATAAGGTAACAAAATAAATAAGGTAACAGATGGGCTAAAAAAATTAGATTAAAAGAAAAAGGTACAATAAAATACATATAGTCAAAAGGTAAAATAAAACATATATACCGTTGAAAATATAAAAGGAAGACGAGTGAGTCTATGATTTAGCTTTAGTTATTAGATTCAGACTAACAGAAGGAGGCGGCGGCGCAAGCAACATGGCTCGCAGTAGAGGGGATGACTCCACTTTCTCGTTGATGTTTAGCTCGCCAACCCGTTGTTGACTTCTTTCTATTTCTAACTTTTCCAAGAAATCCATTTTCCGGCCTTTATTAACAAAATGGAGGCAACCAACCTTATGAGGACCGTCAAAGTGATTTTCTAAGAGAAGATGCTGATAGAACTTGCTATTAGTCCTCGACTTATGTTCCCGAGCCCTAGTAAGTATGCTCCTTCCAGTTTGGCCAAGGTACTCTGCTTGGCATATGCCACATTGTACCATGTAGATACCGCTTCGATGTAATGGTGGCACTGGGTCCTTGACGCTGCTTAGAAGATTTCTTAAAGTCTTGTGGCTGGAGAAACTTACTTTATAATTATTTCTCTTAAGCACAGAAAGCGATGCGTTGGGAAATATTGCCTAAATAAGGGATGGAACACCATTGAGTGTCGTCATTGATTTCCTTCGCTTCACCCATAGCCTTAAGGGCTAGTTTACGATCTTTATTCTTAATAAGGTTATTTATCATTTCAATTTTATAACCGTTAGCCAATGCTATGTTATAAATTGTATCAAGTTCCTTAGAATATGCGTGATCGTCCAAAGGGAAGGTAAGGAGTCTATGGAGTAAGGCGTTGAAAGCCGCCATTTTGTGGATCCAAGGTGTTGAGAGCCGGCGGGAATGACATTGTCTGTAGCAGTCGGTTTTCGGAAAATTTCAAACCTTAAACCATCATCTTTTCTAAAAATTGAATAATCCAGATAGTTAAGTTGGTTGTTTCTTCTATCTCGCACGTGAACTTTATGGATTTTCTACATTTATTCAAATATTCTAGAAAAGAATGAAGGCATTCTAAAGTACCGGTCCAAAGTACAAAAATGTCATCTACATACCTTTTCCACAAAAATATGTATTTACGGAACGGATTATGGTAATCATTATATGTACTCGTCGTAGAAATAGTGCATGTAGATATTTGCACCAACGCTGAAAGGGGTGCACCCATAGCAAGGCCACCTTTGCCGCTGTAAAATTTCACCATCATAACAAAAGTAATCCTGACTAAGGCAAAGTTCTAACGCTTCCATAAGTTCGGTGTTAAAAATTAGATCAGAGGAATTTTGTTCTAAAACGGGTTTTAATAACTTAAGGCAGATGTTTGATGGGATTACTAGTGAATAAATCATGGTGAATTTTACAGCGGCAAAGGTGGCCTTGCTATGGGTGCACCCCTTTCAGCGTTAGGTGCAAATATCTACATGCACTATTTCTACGACGAGTACATAAATGATTACCATAATCCGTTCCGTAAATACATATTTTTGTGGAAAAGGTATGTAGATGACATTTTTGTACTTTGGACCGGTACTTTAGAATGCCTTCATTCTTTTCTAGAATATTTGAATAAATGTAGAAAATCCATAAAGTTCACGTGCGAGATAGAAGAAAACAACCAACTTAACTATCTGGATATTTCAATTTTTAGAAAAGATGATGGTTTAAGGTTTGAAATTTTCCGAAAACCGACTGCTACAGACAATGTCATTCCCGCCGGCTCTCAACACCCTTGGATCCACAAAATGGCGGCTTTCAACGCCTTACTCCATAGACTCCTTACCTTCCCTTTGGACGATCACGCATATTCTAAGGAACTTGATACAATTTATAACATAGCATTGGCTAACGGTTATAAAATTGAAATGATAAATAACCTTATTAAGAATAAAGATCGTAAACTAGCCCTTAAGGCTATGGGTGAAGCGAAGGAAATCAATGACGACACTCAATGGTGTTCCATCCCTTATTTAGGCAATATTTCCCAACGCATCGCTTCTGTGCTTAAGAGTAAATGTAAATGTTTATATTTCCAAGAAAGCTGAAATAATTTTACATATTACAGTCTATAACTTTATCTTAATTGACAAAAATTAAAATACCCTAATTTTAAATTATTAAATAAATGCTCGGCAAAATGAGTGTTTCTACTTATTTTCAACTTATTTTTCCTAAATATAATAAATAATGCCACAATAAATTGCTTTTAACCAAGATAAATTTCAAAATAACTAAACTGCCCATGAAACAAAACTCCTAAAATGTCATGATAAAAAACAAACTCATTAATTCCCCTCAAAATATTCTGCCTCAGTCGTAAAAAATATATTTCGGAATGTCAATATGATTCGGTAAAATTAAAACAAAGTAAATTTAAATAAAACCCTATATTCAGAAGGCTTTAGTCATAACATTAAATAAACATTTTTCGGGTTTTTAAATGACAAGAAATTCTGAAAATGTTGAAATTATCGTTTGCGTTGTAAAATTGTTTTCTCTTGTCATAACAGAATGCTACAATACCATTCCCTTTAAACCTATCTCACAAATGTTTTCCATTTCATAATACTGTTAAAACGAAACGGTATAACCCTTTACCCTAATGACAGTACATACCATACGTGTAATGTCTCACTAACAAATTTAATGAATCGAAATATTGACACTCTGGCAAGAATAATGGAAAAAACCCGGCTTTTAAAATTGTAGGCCATACTTAATAATTTTCTTAACGTTGGTACAACTTTAAGCAAAAGTAAAAAGAAATCAAAACGGGTGCAGGGTACCTCGGTATGTTTTTTACAACTTCGAACTCGCTTTGCTGGACCTCAGGATGTTTAATTTACCCAAAGCGTTTTACTTTAGTTTCGCTATGTTTAGTTTCGCTATGTTTAGTTTTGCTATGCTCTACCTCAAATTAAAAAAGTAAACACGTGTCTAAGATACAATATTTTAATTTTTTCCACAATTAACCTCAGAATTAAACAATGATTCACTAAATAGGGAGTAGTATCTTAGAACTCGCTTCGCTCGTCACTAAATTTTCATATCCGTCCAAAGTTTAAAGTGGTATCACTTCGGTCTTGCTACACTCTACCTTAATTACTCAAAAGAATAATAAAGTAAATTAATTTGTAATATTACTATTCTAGTATCACATTAGATAATACAAAAAAGACGTTCCTATGTTAACGAAAGTATTGAAAAACCAAACAATGTGATATAATTTGTATCACATTATACTATAAGTCTTGAATAAAAACGGGAGGTTAAATGGATGTTTGAGAAACAAATACTTGATGTTTCCTTTTGAGATAATATTTTAGACAGAAACATAGCAAAGAAGGACATAAGAAAACATAAGAAGAACGTTTTCAATTTTTTAAGTCTATTGATGAGACCAAACTTATGTTTGGTCTCATCAATAGACTTAAAAAATCCATTAAATAGAAAAGTCACTTATTGATAAATAAATATTATTTGTAAAAACGCTTCAAAATAAATTATTTTAGCTCACCAATACAACTGTAACTTACCTGAAACACAGAGTAAAGAAAACAATTAGAATCTTTCCAGAAAATAAAATTTAAAAGATACATTATATAGATTTAAGGGCATGTACTCGTATTTTAAAAAATTAAGAAACAAATAAAGTATAAATCTTTGGTTAACTAGCAATTTATATTTAAGTTAACAATGTACGTTTTTTATTTAAGCATACTAACAATACACATATGCATGAATAAGTAAACCAGATCAAAAATAGAACAAGCACAATGTATCTGATAAACAGATACAATCTAAGTATGACCTTGTATAAAATTTGACAATGTTCCGATTATTTCAAGACTGAGATTGAATCTCTAACTTGCAACTATAACTCAAATACAGGTCGAATGGGAAAAGAGAAATAGATGGAAACTGATGATAACGCATCCAATAGGAAGTTGTATTTCAACTTGTAAACAAAGCTTAACACACACCGATAATCCTGGTAACTGACAATTCGGAGATTTTCGAAAGGAAACCGTCACACTAGTTCTCTGTTCTATGTAAAGCTGGATATTGATTTGATATTGATATGTATGGTCATACACAGACCAGACTTAGATTACTGAAACTCAGGGTGTGTTCGCAAAACACTTACCAGTTCAAAACTCCTCTTTTTTCTACTCCACCGAAATCAAGGGTCTTGAATAAAGGGAATAACGCGAAATAGAACTTATCTGAAATCATGAACGTCATATAAGATAGAAAATTAAATAGAAGCTGAATTTTTTCTAATAAAACCCATCAAAAGTTAATCTTCAAGTTAATAACTATATACTTGATTCCAATCAACACGAATTAAAGCCACATTCAAATCTCATCTAGTTAGAAGAATTGCATGAATTCCAGTAACTCATGAGAATAATTAGAGGTGTAGCAAATTACACTTAATAAATACGAAAATCTAAATCGTATAAGTATTGGTAAAATGCACAATTTTTTTTTTAGTTTTACTTAAGGTTTCAAAATCCCAACTGGTATATCATTAAAAATTGTAACAAAGTTTTTAAAAATGAAGCACATGCACATAGATAGCCGCCAATATCCTACCTGTGGGGCAGGAATCCTATAATGCTCGAATTAAACACGCATTTTAAGCAAGTGACCATTTAATGCCGCTAGAATCTTGTTTCTTATCTCTAATCCACAGCAATTTAATGTTCTGATACTTTTTTTTGTTAAATTTGTTTTAAGTTAAATTATGCACTTAGTACTATAATATAAAAAATAAATTTTGATCTGAAGCAGAATCGATCGGAAGCAGCCTCTCAATGCAGTAAGATAGGATGTAGCATCTCTAGTAATATATAACTATAGCATTAGGCCGAAAGCAATGCAAGAAGCCACTTACAGCCAGTATTCAAAATTCTATTTGATCGTAACTTCCACCAACGATAAATATAACTTCTAAAGTCTAGACTTCATTTTTAAGTATTCATATTTACTTCAAAATTAAGAAGTAAATTATAAGCTAGTTATAATTTAACTAGCTAACTAACTAACTAAATAAGTTTTAAATTTCAACTTCTTTTTAATGCTTTAGTAAGCATCTATTTGCTTGCACTGTACTACTTAAACTGTAGGGAACTTGTAACTGGTATGAAATAATAAAAATAGTTCTAAAGTAAATGTATTTAAAAAATAGTAAACTTTTAAGCCATTCACATTTTAAGCCATATAATTTTTTTGGAACAGATTAGAAAATGCAAAAAACGTAAAACACATAAAATAAAACTATCACATTTAACAACATAAGTGTCGTTATAACATATTTTTAAACAATAAATAAAAGCAGATTATTCAACCTTAAATCCAAAGTTTCTTTTAGATAAAATCCACAAATAAAAATAACCCTTTTATGATTTTGTCATAAAATAAATAATAACCATAAAATTTAAATATTTTTCAAAGGTATAAAATAAGAATAAAATAAATATAGCTACCGACACTGAGACATTTCAGAAATAAATTTTAAGTAATCTATGTATATATGTTATTTTATAGTTATACTCATTTTTTTTAAATAGTAAAAATAAACGAATCATTAAAATAATGTAACACTAAAACATTTACTTTAATTTAAGCTCATTTTAAAAACTTTTTGAAAAAAATAATTTTAATTATATTAAAAAAAAGAAATACTAATAATGAAACATTTACAGAAAAAATAGATGAAACCCCTTAAACGAAACCCAAACGATTAGAGCCCTTCTTTAAATTATTTATAACAATATAGATATTTCTCAAAATAAGTTTATTATCATGAGTCATATACAGTAAAAGAATAGCTTTAAACCATAAGTAATGGATTCATAAAAATAGATTTTAATACAAACTTAAAAGTAATTTTTTATTTTAATTTTAATAGTGATGCGTGTTGAGGTTCTTTGTTTTTATCGTCAGATACGTCTATTTTTAAAGATGGATAAAAGGGAAGAAGCCCTATATTAACGCAGTTTTGAAACAAAATATCTTTTGTATTTTAAAAGAACTAGTAAAGATCAGTCGCTCGTTTATTTAAGATAATAATTACACATAAATCAAAATATAAAATTAAAAACGAATACCCAATAAGAGCTCATCAAGAAATGTGCTCAAAGCAAAAGATATATAACAGTTAAAATAATATACAGAAATAATGTTATACAGATGTATATACAGATGTATAAAGGACATTTGGGTTGGTTTTAATTACTACGGCAAGTATATTAATTATGATAAAACAATAAATTTATACTATAGAACAAAAGTGAGAAAAATTGAAAATTTAGACAAGAAAGAAATTAAACCACTAAAATAACAAATATTAAGAAAAAATAAAGTTTAAATAAGAGGATAATAAGTGTTAAATAAGAAATAATTAGAGATTAAAAAAATATATGTATAAAGACAATGTAATCTAGAAAATTTAATTATTTCGAAGAAAACAGAGCAAAAAAGAAAAAATTTGGACAACCTACTTGTTGGAAGAAGAGGCAAGTAGGAAAGGAAGAGTATACGGAGCATAAGCATGCGTACCACAGGCAGTATTAGTATAAGACTCTTTAGTCAAGGGAGAAGGTTATTTTATATATTCTAAATTATATAAATATATATTTATAAAATTTAAATCTTGTTCTATGAGAATTTAAACCGAGTATTGACCAGGTGAACAGACTTTGAAGGGAAGTGTAGAGTCAGTAGGTAGAGAACAGAGGTTAGCGTTGAAAACAAGTGAGCTCCTAGTTGTTTCTGAGATTCTAATACTTGAGTTCTGTCCGCTCTTACCAGCCGTGTCCAGCTGGGGTCCAGTACTGACACCCCCAGACAAAATCCCCTCCGATAAAACTGGACAATACAACTACAAACAGACCCTTTACACCACACAGACATTTCATTCAATAAACTACGTATTAAGAAGTTCTCTTCTTGCTACATCAACCGCATTTTGAGTTAAAATAGCTTTTTTCTTTAATTCTGACAAAACCACAAATGATATAATAAATAAAAACTCAAGGGAACTTAAAAACCCCTTGAAATAGATAATAATAAACAACCTTTTTCAGTGCCCCTATAACAGATATACCTATTGCCCCGCCGGAATTTATTACCCCGACAACATTTGGAAAAACGTTTTTTACCCATGATAAAAACAGCGGGATAATTCGATTTATCAAAAAATTTCTTTATCGAGTATGTATCCAGTAAAGTGTATTTTAGTACAATATGTAACCAGGCAGTACAGTGCCGGAAGACTGCAGGAATTACTTATTGACGACTATGTTAGAGGTAATATTTTAGGGAAAGGCTATTTAAAGTACAAATATTTACATGGTAATTTTTAATCCAGGTTAATTTAACTTGTTTTCTTTTGTATATACAGAGGAGTAAATTTTCTGATAAATATAATGGTGCTGTAAGAAGAGCCAGCCAAAGCAAAGCTACCAACGACAAATTTGATCTACACTTTACTTTTTTGCTCAAAACAAACTTTCCTGCCTAGGTAGACAAATTAATACGATTATTATCCCACCATAAAAAGTATTCTTTACGAGGAAGTTTATGTATAGAGAAATTAAAATAGCATCCAGTTTGGTTTAAATTAAATTTTAACTTCAACAGTTAAATTGGAAGTATGCATTCTAGGTTCGATATCGCCGGTACAGATCGGAGAGAGAATAATCTCCTATTGAAGTGAAAGATTACATGATATTCAACGGAGACATATTGAAAAATATACATATGTCTTAAAAAAATACAGTTAAAATGTACTGGCGAAAATTAAACTTTTATAAAAATATATTTATAAAGTATTTAATTACCTATTTAGCACATAAGAAAGCGATGTAATCTAAGTATAATAAAGTTAAATGAAAATCATAAAATTTAATAGACTAGAAAGGAATTTGCATCCACTTTGACAGGAATTCGATGAAGGGTGCAAAATGAAGTAATTTTCTGAATTGTATAAGGAAGCTGAATTGTCTCTAAGGAATTTATTATAATGGCTCAGAGCTTAAGCAAAACTATTTCTAAGGAAAATACATAAAAAAGCTATATCCAAGAAAAATTTATTCAAAATATCTTACAAAGATTTTTATATAAAATTAAGAACCTAAATGGTTTTTTTCTCTATAGTATAAAGTAAGATCAACTGAATGAGCCATGAAACAGTTAATGCTAGAAGAATAAAATAGGGTTCATATAAATATAGACTATGCAAATAAGGGCAACAAATTATTGAACACAGAAAAACTATTACAAAAATTATTGATCCAATGTAGAGCTTTCGCCCTGGTGAAACCAGGCATTATTACAATCTATTGTAACATTTCAAAGAAAAATCACAGCAGTAGATTGCACTGATCATGCATGGTATCACC
The DNA here is from genome assembly GCA_018340805.1 of Microvelia longipes. Taxonomy (NCBI): domain Eukaryota; kingdom Metazoa; phylum Arthropoda; class Insecta; order Hemiptera; family Veliidae; genus Microvelia; species Microvelia longipes. The sequence goes on from JACMZG010001863.1 coordinate 30,294,848, forward strand.
ATAGTGAAAACTCTACTTTAAACAAATAATTTTTGGAGTATGTCTGCAGTCATCAATAATGTTTTGCCCTTGTTTTCTACTTCTGCAGTCCTTTAACTTTACTTATTTAATATAAACTATGCAGTTCAAAGAATTAATTATTTTTAAAAATAATTATACGTAGAACAGAAATTGCAAGTACTCCTTAGAATCAGGGTAAGTTAAAACGAAGAAACAGTCGAAAGTTGTATTTTAATTTTACATTACGTTTTCATAAACTTTATAATAAAAACTAAAAAATATAAAGTTTTAAGCAAACATACTTGTATAACTTGAGAACAACAGCTTAGAAGTAAATGTGGCATAACGAAGAAGATATAAAACTTTCACAAATTCATTAACTGAATCGAAATTATTTATTAAAAAACAACATGATTAAATAGAAACAACTAAAAAAATTACACAAATCGAACCAATAAACTGCGAACAAAAATATAAATTATTTAAAGTAAAATATGATTACTAAGTTCAAAAATAATAAATACAAAAATTACGAGCAACGTAATCCTTACGAAAAACTGAGAATCTTTATCGTAGGACTGACTAAGGAAGCATGAGGACGGACCGACTGATGGAGTAACACTGAAAGGATATTAGATCTGGAGCTTGCATCCTTAGTACCTTCATAAACCCTTATACTAGGGTACCACTACCTGAAGGTAAAAAGGATCAATGGCACGAGATACCCTCATAATTTCCAAGGACTCCAATTACAAACAATAATAATGCAGTTTTAGAAAAGAATTTACACAAAAGGTTCAGTTACACCTTTTTGAGACTAAACAATGAATGGACTCTTTTAGCAAAGTTCCTTCCTTCCGACATTCTGAACTGGTAGTAACACCTTTAAATAAAATAGTAAGTTTGAAAGAAATTAACAGCCCAAATGAAAACCCAATTCAGCGATAAATATTTCGTAGATATTAATTATAACTAATCTAATGTAACAACATTTTTGTGCCCAATAACATTTTGTGGGTTCGCTACAGATTGGGATTGTTCACATCCTAAATAATCTCACACTGAATGTAATAATTTATCAAAATTCATTCATGCAAGCAGAACAAAAATATTACAGGAAGAATGAGAAACAAAAATTTTAAAATGAGTAAGGTCTATTAATGTATACGATACATACAGACAATAATAATACATAAATTTAAAAATTAAGAATGTCTATTTGTTACAGAATAAAATGTTGTATGCAAAATACAAAATCATAAATCGGTCCAGAAAAAGTAGGAATTTAAGAGAAAAGAATAATAAAGGAATACACTGACTTCGGTGTGAAATGTTGCCATGGTAAGAGGATAAAAAAATCGATAAACATTTATCTGGCTCTGAAAGATATTAAAATCAAGTTGTAAAGCGTATGTTAAGACTTTCTTTTTAAAGTATGTAATTATTTTAGGTAGATAAACAATTTTCATGGATTGCTCTATGATATTGAGCAATCAGATATACCGATCTTAGTCCCTTATTAAATAAGGATCTTTATTTTTGTAATTAGGTGTAAGTCAAACGGCTATGATTTGGTATAAAGGGCTATCATAATGATCAACTGGTTGGTTAAAAAAATAAATAAAAATCAGCTTTCAAAGATAAATTAACCTTTTCAGAATTAACTTTAAATATATTAAGGCAAAAATGTCTTTAAATCTGGTAATAAGAATTCGTTTAAATTAAATTACAATTGAGTTTTGGTTTGAAGATCAAAGACGTACTTTACCAGCCTGGCATGATTCAGGCTTTCTTCATTAGTAGATGAGCATTAAAGAAAAAATAATCATTTATTTTTTTCAAAAATGATTTTATTAACTAAAGTAAAGGTGATATTTCCAGCCAGACACACTCTTTTAAATAATAAAATAGGATTAAATGAGCTGAGAGCTGAAAACTCTGAAAATTAGTTCGACTAGAAAATTCATATGTATATATTTTATAATATATCAACAGAGTTTTAAAAAGTACAAAATGTAAACGCAGTTGATAACTATGCACAAAAGGGAAACGTATTATAGTAATATTATTTTTCTAATATACATATAAGATTGCATACGTTTAGGCAAAAATTAAAGCAGTTGGATTTATACAATTAAATCAAGGTTTTACATACCATATATTTTATCTTTTAAAGCAAATTTTCAAATGTTATAGGAAAAAACGGGATTTGGTTACATTATGTCAATCAATGATGTTTTATTTAATATATATATATATATATATATATAATATATATATATATATAATATATTATATATATATTATATATATATATTAATATATGTCAATCAATAAAACCGGAAATGAAAATAAAAAAGAAAAAATGAAAAAGATGAAATATAAAATATAAAAGATGAAAATTTGTGATTTTTTGAAATGTTTGTGGGGTTAATTTTGTGGGTTAATGACGTCACACATATTTTTATCAACAATAAAGTACAGGACATTGACAAGGTTGATTTTAGTACCAAGTTTTATTTGGATCCGATAAAGCGTTTGAAATGGTATCGTGTCTCATAGAAACGTTTAGGAACAAAAATCTCGTATACACACACTCATAATATATATATATATATATATATATATATATATATATATATATATATATATATATATATATATATGTGTGTGTGTGTGTGTGTGTGTGTGTGTGTGTGCATGTATTTTCTTGATCAGGGAGACCCCCCTTCTAAAAAAATCTACTTACCCCCCTTCTCCATGACTTCATCTTATAAGCTCATTTTTTTCTTTAAAAACTCACTAAAACTTTATAATATAACAGTTACTTAAATAATACAAACGAAAAATGTTTTACACATGCAAAATTTTAAACACATGTGTAAACAAAATAAAATTTGTTGTGTTGACAAATCTCGACATATCCTCACAATAGGCAATAAAGGGATGTAATAATTGAATAAGAATCGAGTTACAGAGTTTACGTGTATCCGTTTCTATTGCACTTCTTTTTATTTTCAGTATAAACCCCCTATTTATTAATAATAACTTTCAAACCTGTTTTAACAACATATATGTTGCATCCCACAATAGATTAAAGTAAAGAGATCGCCCTGGTACTAACTAAAAACGTAACATCTTTAAGGCACAGAGTTGTAATCATTGCTGCAAAATTTCTATTTATTGTAAGAGAACAATTTGATATAAATGTCAGCCGACTATAATTTGGGTCAGTTTTAGGCTATGTATGCCATTTACGAAAAGAGATACTGTGTCTGACAATAAGGCAAAAATCTGAAAGCGTAATACAAGGCTATACGATGAGGTTATGCCGAGGCAAGTCAGGTGGCGTTAAAGCAGAAATGATAAAACTACGTGCTAGTGTTAAGTAGCTAAGCTAAATAAACTTAGCGTTAGTAGTGAAATCTGGCGATCATTAGTCAGTAAGGTTTTTCCAAAATAAATAGAGGACTTGGACAACTTTAAAGTTTATAAGTATCAGAGAACCCCGTAATCAAGTTTTCTTCATATTACTATAAATGTCTAACATGCTTAATACCGCCATAAATTATTTGAGGGTTGCGAGATGTACAAGACAGTATAGTGTTGATTGATGACAGTTTTTTATAGCAAGAATACTGAACGCTCAATCCGTATTTTAAAAGATCCTTGATAGTGAGACAGTTATCTGATAACAAGCTTCGAGTCACTACCAGTATGGTATCATACTACCGTAGGAAGTTGATTGATGAATAAGTAGTTATTATACACCGTATTCTATAATCTTGTCATAGGCACTTCCCTAGACTCTGCTGGGACATACAAAAGTCAAGTAAAAATGATTAAATTTATTATTTATACATGAAAATTAAGCCCACCATTGACTTATTACTCGTTACAAGGAGTTAACAATAATTTTTATGTAGACTTTTAGAGAGCAAAAGGAGCTCTTGCTGTAGAGTTTTTAGAGAGCTATAAGAGGTGGTTTGAAGAAAAATGGGTATTTACATTTGAAACAAATAAGCAGTTAATACTTATTGAATTTCCACCAAACTAAAATTGAAAAAATGAAATAAAACAAGATGAACGAGAAAAAAAAAAATATAATGTTTATTTTAGCACACACACAAAACAAACAAAATATAAAAGAACGAATAAAGCACCATCAGACTACAAACATGCCTTAGGCTAAATGTGAACTGCCCAACCCCTACGAAAATCTATACAGCGCTCAATCATCTCTCCACCCACACCCACCACTCAACTACCTCAAAGAAAACAATAAAGAAAAAGAGTTAAAGAGACATAAATCTTAGAAGAAATGGTTGTAAGTCGACGCTGTATCGCCACGAGCACGCGCCCTTGAACTTTACAAGTAACTGATGACAGTCGTGATTTATCTTACTAATTCTACAGCTTGAAACACTAAAATTATTTCTCTGGTAAAACACATCCATTTTAAATTGTTTTAAAGACAAATTATTATTAATTTAAATTTCCATTATTATTTTGTAAACTACAAACAATATAATTTATTTATTGCTACCTTATATTCGCCTATATTTATACCTAGGAAAATAAATTTATAAAAGCAGAACATTTTCACATCATTTTAACGGATTTTTTGGGGATAACTGCGCAAATGAAATAGATGTCATGGAGGGAGTTGCCCAAACGTGGGGCACCTCGAGAGAGTGACTAAAATCCGTTTAAGAGGTCCCTGATGACTAAACAAAATGACAAATATGTTACATTATACCCATAAGTATACATATACATAGTTATAAATGTTTGTGTGTATGTATTTATTCGTAGCAAAACAAATCTCGATTTGTATGTCAATTGATAAAATCGGAACTAATACTGATAATAAAATTTAACTTTCTATATTTGCTTATCATACATAATGGTAAATGAGTTAACAATTTCAGCTTAAAAAATTTGTTCCTATATTGTTTAAACATAATATTGGCAGGCACTCTTATTATGAATAATAACGTTTAAAAGTACTGTAAATCACAGTACTTTTGAAGAATAAGAAACATATGAAGAACAAAACATAAAAATACTATTTAAAGTTATTGAACTACAAAACTAAAATTATTATTTAACATTTCAAGATAATTACATCGAAAAAAAGAAGATTCATCATGCATGTTATGTCGACACGACGGTACATGCAGCAAAGAATATATCTTCTTTACTGAAGAGAGAAAAAAAAATAAAACTACGCCAAATTTTAATTGACGGATCACTTGGTAATGTTTTATATTTTTTTAATGTTCAATCATTAACGATGTCATAAAAATATGTTTGATGTTCCAAGATTAATTTTTACACCAAGGTGTTAATCTGCGTAGGCTTCCACGGTTATTGACAAAAAGAATTAGGTCTTCCGGTTGTGACCGCGTCAAAGTAGAAGGTGAATACGACGTTGTTCTGTTTGGAATAGCATTGAGAACACATCCATGATGTCGTATACACTCCTGAAGATGTCTTCCACAGTGAAAGCAAAAACGTCGTTTTAATAACTACATTGATATGGTTACCACCGGAAGACATAAAAATCTTTAAGTTTCTATACTATAGGGGAGCCACGATGACATACACATACAATTGGTAAAAGCCACTCAGGAGGTCTTAAAATCACCTAAAACGTAAAATTCAAGAGAAATCCTGGTTTAGTATTTTTATATAGCAAACACAATACTTTTTCAATAGTCCTATACAGAATAGATGTTGAAAAATAGAAACGAAAACAATAATCAAAATTATAAAGCCACATTTAACTTTTGTAGCGACATAATTTAATTCCAGTATTAATAAATCACTATTTCTAGTTATTATAGGAACGAAGTTTGTCTAGTCTAGTAGAAGTTATGCGACAGTTAGTGTCCTATATTATGTCCTTAAGGATTAGGAAGGGAACATAAAAAATACGAGTGTATCCTGAGAAACAGGACCCCGGAGCAAGTCCATTGTTTTAGTTCTCCCTACATTCCTATGTCATCACTCAACAATGTTATAGTTTTATTTTATAAATAGACTTTTGTTTTTTTAACAATTTAAGGGCGTTGCCGCGCATGGAGTAGGAACCATTATATTATAGAATATAATAGATACTAGTATTATATTATATTAGATGGTAAGCTTCATATGCACTCCCGTAAATTAATTAATAGGATATACCGATGTAATAATTATTTAAAGAAACACAATATCTATAAAGTTTAAAAATAATCAACCCTAATTATTATCCATATGCAAACGTAATAATAATTTCAATTATTATGAGGATTATTAAAATAATAAGAATATCTGGAAAACTTTAAGGTCGTTACGTCGGGGTCTCCTCAGGATCGACCTAAAAATGAATAGTTAACTCAGTGTCTTGGGTATGATAACATAAGTCTCGCTATGCTTAATCTGAGAATAAATAACTGAAACACTGACTAGTGCAAAAATATATGTTAAATATCAACTGTATATTTATGTATTTAACTGTAATATAACTGTATTTTTTATCTTCTAAATTATGCGTTTAGTTTAATTATCTAGTTTTGAGTTGTTTTAGTGATTTATTTTAGTTATATCTTTCATTTTCAGACTTATTGCCAATCAATTGGCTGCAAATACTTTAAAATGGCTGCAAATATCACAATCAAAGTTAGTAGATCTAACTCAAGAGAAACCCAGAGTCAATTTTCAAATTCATTCATCAATTTTCGATTTTAAACATATTTTAATATTTTTGTCGACAGTTGGAACGAAATTTCAATGGCTCAATGATTTTCGTGCTACATAAGAAAGCAGAAGATACGCGTCTTGGAAATACATTATACACACACACATCTAGATGGAAACCGGAAACCTCTTAGAACGTCTTAGAAACACCTAAAACCGATAATTTAGATGAAATCTTGGTTTCAGAATTTCACGATGAACACAACACTTTTCCCACATTCCCTACGGAAGTAGGTGAGAGTAAAAGAAAAAAAAATAAACATAAACAAAAAATACAATCAAACAAAAGTTTATAATAAAAGATTAAGGCTTGAATTGAGTTCTCAGCATTGAATTGTATAATAATGAGAATCAACTTCATTGATAATCCCTGTTGATTGAAAGCGTATTAAAACATTAAACCTATTTCAATTTAATTTATAATAAATAAATCAAGAATTAAAAAGAATGGCTTGAGGCTGTATCATACCGAGATTTTATCTTAAAAACATCTTAATTTATTAAAACCATAAAATAGATCTGTATGATAATGAAACAACGTATTTTATTTTAAAAGATTCCAATACCAAGGAATGAGTTTTAAATCAATATTACTTTACAATTAGTTTTATAAGAGGCGCACCAAAATGGAGAGATTATATTATATTTGGAGAGATTATAAGTTTAAAAAGCAATTGAAAATCAGCTACCGTTGATTGTACTGTTTCAATGATATTCATATCAATGATATTCATATGATATCCATATGAATATCATTGGACCGAATTCGACCTAAGACTCTTTCGCTAAATAAGAGGGTAATACCCACTAAATGACAAATCATCTCATTTAATTATGCTCTAAATACATAAAGAAATCAGATATTAATTGAAGAAAATCCAGTTTAAGTATCATTAAAGGTTTCTTGTACCTAATTATTATTAATTAAAATAAATAAAGAAAATAGTTAAATGAGTTTGAATAGACTAGATAAGAATAGAATTAGTCACAAGACAGTATACTAAAATTGTTATACTATTAAGTTTAAAAATTAGAAAAATAATGCATAATAAAATAAAGAAAGTGATGAGTGATAGTGTTTTTGTTTAGACGTATTATTATGAGTACAGTGATAAATATATTATAAATGGCTCAAGAGCTATATTTATGGAGCAAAATAGCTCACAATAAAATCCTATTACATACAAGTAACTGTAATACTACTTATTTAATAGGTTTTTATTAACTCCTCAATATTCTTTTATTATTTTTAGAGTATTCTTAATTAGGTTCTTAAATATTTAAAATCATTCTCCTAAAATTCTTTTCATAATGTATCATTAAAAAATAAAGTTGTAATTTAATATACAAGACAAGTAAATTACAGGGGTGTAGAAAGAAATATAAAAAATAAAAAGTTTTTGAAAGAGAGAAATAAGGAGTACTAAATAATAGTTCTCTAGTAGAAAATGAAAAAGTATAACTAATTTGGTTTATAAATGGACATTAGAGGTAATAACATTGGGTTAATTATATATAGAGTAAACTCCTGGGTAATTCATTTTAATTTTACCACACACGATGGTATAAAAATTTTAAGTTCAAAATTTAATGTGTATCGAGGCATGCAGTTATGAAAGCAAGGGATTACTGCAGGGTATTTATTTATACCCGCTACTTGTCTTGATGTACTGGACCACACGTCTACATTACCCTAAAGCACTTTTTACCCTTACTAATATCATTTCTTTACTCATAAACTGTATTACTCAAAATAATACTATTTATTTTATGATACACCTTAAAGGCAATTTATAAGAGAAGAGAAAAGAGAAATATCATAATATTCTTCCAGTAAGATATAGAAATTTTGAAAATCAAAATTCATTTTTATAAAAGAAATAATCTCATTATACTCTCGAGAATTGTATTTTGAAATATCTCATACAAATAATTTCCTACTACTCTCAAATTTATATATTTTAAAAATGCCTAATAAGAAATACATAGCAAAATATATAAATAACTCGTCAAGTATTTGAAAGCATAATTATTAGTATAATTGAAGCATATTAGTCATAATTTTAAGTATATTATAGCAGTTAATGGATACTTATTTATATTATAATAGATTTATAAAACAAAGTAAGTCTTAAAATAAAAAGTAATGTTTAAGCTATAGAAACAAAAAAAAGCTGGAAGTAAAAAATATTATTATTTCAATAATAGGCTTTATTCTGAAGGAAATATTCTTAATTTTGATTTGTAGCCGCTCTCGAAACATCTAAATTCTGGGCCGCAAATAAAACATTTTTATTTTTATTAAAAAAATATTTGTTAATAAAATTTTATAAGATATAAGAGATATCATTTTTATAAGGTGACTTTTATAAGAGTTATCATAGATTATAAGATATATTAAGGACCCTTCATAGATCTATATTAAAAATTTTGTATTTTGCTATTAGTTTATATTTTAAACGGCAGAATTGCTAAAGAAAAGGAATCTAAAATAAGAATTTAAAAAAATAGGGTGTAATGAATTCGGACTTGTTTTGCACATCTTTAGATTGTTATGATTATCCAAATTCTAAGATGTTCTGGCTTCAGACTCGCTTCGCTTATCCTTACGCTAACCTTAAGGTAATATTACTTCGGTCTAGCTACGCTCATTCTCAGAATTGTTAGATAACAAAATATCTAGGGTGTAATATTTATATGGTAATTAAAGCTAAGAAGAGTAATACGGGTAATACATTTACATTATGGTCACGAATGCATTAAAAACCTCTGATGATACTTTGCAGGCTATATCGTACAAATAGAAGTCGAATAGCTATGAGCTTTCCACTGCTAATTCATAATGTTTTTCGCGGTCTGGCAATACGTAAAACGTCAAAAAGGAGTTAAAAAAATACAGGCCGTTAAAAGTTTTTAATATAATAGTCAATATTTTCAAAATAGAAACCAATATCAAAATGAAATTTTGTGGATCTATCAACCACCTGAAGATGTACATTTCTGATTATTTTAACTCGATCGATAATTTTTTAACGAATATTTCTGATTTTTTATGACTCGGCAAAATAGATTACCATCGTCTGAAAAATATAATCTTCCAGGCAGCACAACTCGACCTAAAATCATACTTATGTCAAGTTTCACCTCTCTAGCATAAGTACAGCGGGAGTTATACGTGACACATAAAGACAAACATCATCAAGAAAGTCAATCGCAGACAAACATCATGATAAAAACCACTTAGAACCTCATTCAAATGCCTAAAACGGTTAATTATGGTAAACATAATACTTTCCCTTATACCCAAGGTAATAGGTGAGAAAAATTAAATACAAGAACAACAATAATAGAAAAACAATTTCCTTGACATTAAAGTCTTGTCTAATAACCATAATGAAAGTAAATGGTGGCAAGTAAGGTGTGTACAAAATCATGATTTCCTTAATTACTCGACCTTAATATTAAGATAAGGGACGGGGAAAACAGAAGCTAAACGTGAATGTAAAACTACCTAATTACACAGGCAATGTCTGAAGTTATAAGGGTGAGGTTAACAAAAGAATAAAATAAAAATATTATTATCACGCAACACTGATTAACATGTGACAAGATAAATTACATTACAAACTTCAAACCAACTGTCTATCGATGGTCTATCAAAAGAATGACCATAATATTAATAACCGTAGAAGCTCAGAATTTAAGTAGTAAAAAAATTCTACACTAATTCTAATTATACATTACAATCTACAAATTTAAATTGTCTATGGAATAAACACTATTCTATTCTATTTTCTATTTTGCTTTATTTGACTTATTAAAAAAGTAAAGCTAGTCTGAGTAAAGAGGAAAAGTTCCAAGGTACTTAAAAGGCTTTTTTTTAATTTAAATATATGTGTTTTACAGTAGAAAACGTGTGACCTATCTCATATATTTTAATCAAATTGTGTGAACGTTTTTCACCTCGTGTAGAAGAAAACAAAAAAGAAAGATTAAATAATATTAAGCAGATACAACGAGAGAAAATATAATCAAAACTAACTACTGTTAACATGTAAAAAGGTCCCTCCAACTTCTAACGACAACTTTAAACTCTATGCATTCAAACTTTGTTTTACAACTAAACTAACCCCATGAACCTTTTACAAAATAGAGGAAGCATTTCATATAAAACTCTTTATAATTACAACTCGATATAATTTCAAAGGAACCAGACCGCCATACAATTAAACAACCCCTTTTTCTCCTATACAAACTTACTATCTAATATATTTAACTTCTTTTTTAAGATCTTTTCAAGCAAGAAAACCCTTCTTTGTCAGGATAGCGAATAAAAGCTTCCAATATCCTAATAGAAATAAAGAATAAAAATCGATAATACTGCATTCTTCGTAGGTAAAAATCGCACCAAGAAAGAAAAATTTATTTCAATAAAGTTGAAAAACATTACTATGATTTTTATTAATCAAGTTTCTAAGCAGAAAATTAAGTTATATCAAAAGAATTTTTATTTTTTGTGTTTAGTACAAACAGGAGATGATTCACATTAATACCACTTTTATAAAAGGATTAATTAATTACATTTATAAACGCCATAAGAAATATATATATTTAAACAATGAAATGATCAATAAATTTAAAACAAAAGAAGATAAAGAAACAAAAATTCGATAAAGTTAGATCAAAATAAAAAACCTGATCCACACCGAAAAAAATTTACAGATCAGAAGCAATATATTTAACAAAAACAATTGCATCCTTATAAAATTATCAATAGAATATTTTCAAATCACTAACACAAACAAGCACCATCGAGTGTGTTCTAAGTAACTTAAGAATTAAAATTACAGCCCATTATTTTAAATCTAATGAGTATTTACTGAGACCGTATCATTAATTTTTAAATAAATTCAATAAAAAAAGGTCCCTGAAGTCAATTACAGAGCACTTAAACCACGTACAAGATAAAGGAGGAATATAAAATGTTAAAATCAATAATTAATCACAAAGAGCTCTTAAAGGGCCATTATATAGACTTCAATGGATTTTCTTTTACATATTACTTTTAAATCTTGATAAGGAAATCTTGGTTTATAAGGTGTTGTAAAGAAAGAAATTAATAAGATGAATTTATAATTTATTTCATGCTTCTATTCATTAACTCGGAAGAGATTATAAACAGTATAATAAATGCTAGAATACACAATTTTTACAAGGTTGTTAAATTAAAATTATTATTTTAAATATTACATTTTATTATAGAGAATAATATTTAATAGTCATTTCATTATAGACGTCCTTTTATAATTTTTACTTTTCTTTGCCTCCTACCGAAGTTATATAGGAAATGCATTATACGGCCTATAAATGCCTATTATCCGTTTCAGGATTTTTACAACGTTCTGAGTAGTTTTCATCATTCTCTCCATCAGTCTGTGTATACCCGTGTCACTCATAACTACCACTGTATGCTGGCGAGTTTAAGCTTAGTAAAACAAGAGGCCTTTGGCCACTCCGCGGCGACGACGCAGGGAGTTTGTGGCCGCTTTGCAGCCACATGGTGGTTGTCCTATATCAATTCGTCATATTACTAGTTTATCAATGTGGCATACTGCCACGATATAAGTGAATTTTGAAATTTATTAGTCAAAAACGTGATTTGTTTACATTATGTTATATAAGTCAATGGATAAAACCGGAACTAATGCTGATAAGAAATTATAAACTTCATGCGTTTAGTACATGTGTGTAAAATTTCAGCACGTTCAAACATTTTGTTTTAAATTTTATGATTTTTTTAAATTTTTGCTAAGTCATTATTGTGGATTAATGACGTCACACATATTTCATAAACAACAGGGTTGTGGACATTAACACTTTTCCTGGGCGCGGCACCCAAAAACTTTAAGGGGGGGGTGGCGACCAAAATATTTTTTTTTTTGGTTAAAAATCTGTTTTGGGTCAAATGAAGTTGTTAAGAACAAAAAAATGATTTTTTTTGGGGGCAGTATCTCTAAAATTTACAAGGGGCATCCGACGAAAAATTTTTGAAAACGTAATGAAAGTTTGAAAATAAGAATATAACGATAGTTAAATGACGTAAACGACTGGAGATAAAATCTTGTATGCTGGGCTGTTGTCTTAGAAAACAACTGCTTAGGCAATAATAGCATTCTTTACTCCCTAGGTGCATAAATAACCACTATTCGTTGCCAGATAACGGAATTTATAATAATGGAGCACAATATAAATTAGTTTTTAAAATATTATTGAATTTCATTTAGTATTAAAATCCAATATTCATTAAGTTAACTTAAATATCTTGAGTATCAGGGTAAAACTAAAATAAAAAGAAAAAACTATGCCATCAAGCTAGAGCCATCAAAACCGAAGCATAGTAATAACTTTACGGTGTTCATAAATATTCAATGATATTGGTATAAGAGGAAAGCTCTAAATATTTAATTTTAAATTTGTCCTTAACAAATGTGAACTTATAAGTAGCTTTGATTTAGAATGGAAATTATTTTTAACTTGAATATATAATCAAATTTGCCCAATTTAAATGTTTATTAACCTTACTGGTAAGAAAAATAGCATGATGAGTGTTTTATAAAACCCTTATAATTCAATAAAATAAAAACACCAGAAACATTACACTTATTTAACAATATTATACGTTGTGTTATCATTTAACAATATTGTTATATTTGTTATGTAACACAAATGAAATTGTAACAATTCCGTTTCGAAAAAAAAACTGCCGTAGAAATTTATAAAATGATTTAATTCGATGTAAACAAACCAACCGCATTCACAGGTTATAACCTGACTTTATTTAGGAATGACGTGTGACGTCATTGCAGGAATCGGTATATAGGCGGCCAACATTAAAAATTTACTATTAATTCATGCAATGACATTAATTCCGGACTATAACGAAACATGTAAGTAAAAAATTGATTCAATTTATAAAAACCCTCCAATTGAATCACATTATAAATTTCATCAGCCTAAGGTACATTTAGGTTTTAATAATTGATAAGAATCAATTAATTTAAAAGATAGAGATCTTATTACTAGAGAGGCCAGATCAGTAAAATTTTCAAACAACAAAAAGTAACCTGAACACTTTTAATAACTATTAAAACCTAAAAGAGTTCGAAATTACAGTAACTGATAGAAACATTTAAATCACAAATCAATGTTTGAAAAGCTGATTACGATTGATTTGCTATAACCTCTACTCACTCTTAGAGAAGGTTACAATCAGGTAACACAGAGCCCCTGAGAGTCCCGAAAATATGTTTTAATCCTCCCTGTATAGTAACATAGGTTATGCCCATTCCAGTAATATATCTCTAAGACTCGAAATGAGATTGTGCAAGTTTTTAATCTGCGAAGGTTAAAATTTTATGTTTTATTTAAGTCTAATTTAATTTTTAAGAAAATGACAGGATGTATGCAACCAGTATTGGCTCATAAATATAAAAAGAGCATCACAATGTTATATGGCATAACGTAATTGAGTCACAAATAAATCAGTAACAGAAATAAAATTATTTTAATTAGCATAAGAATAATTTGTCAATAACAATAAGGATAAAATTGTCATGCTAACATTTTATGATTCACTAAACCAATAGAACAAGTTTAACACCCCTCAGCTATTTATTACTACAAATCGGGTTAAAATAGGGGAGAAGCAACATAAAAACCTTGAATGTAGCGGTCACTTCTTTTTACTTCAAATCCCATACCATAAATACTACAGGAACAACAAAAAAGAAATTATAACGTGTCCAGTTAAATGTACTGGACTTGGGGTAGTTACAAAGAGTATAACAAAGTGGAGCTTAAACTAAGTCCCTGAGGTACACCGTGGATATTAAAATATTTTATTCCATAATAAAAATGAGTTGTTCATTGAAATATTTATACCTTTTTTATTGTTAAAAAACAACAATACAGCACACTTCAACAGCTACTTCAATAGTAAGTCATTAATAATATTTTAAATTTCACTAGAATTGGCAGAAGTTAATTTATTATTACATACTTTTTAAAATCATTTAAAGAAAATAAAAAAATAATACAAATTATTTCGGAACTTTTCCCCTATTCTCTGGGCCTAACGACGTCAAGCTTTCTTTCTTATGTTCTTAATAAAAAAATAATAAAAACAATTAAATGCATGACATCTAAGTATTATAAAAAATTTGGCGCTAAAATCCGCAATCCGGGCGGGTTTTTTTCTTATTAAATCCAATTTTAAGTATAGGGTATATATTTAATAACCTGACCAGTATAGTCACAGTTTGTTGTATAATTTTTGACAAATGTTTCAAAGAAAATGGGCATATTTATTGTATGGATTGCACAGCACGGCATAGCATTATTTACACTCATTTGAACTCAGTTTATGCTACTTTTTAGCGCATTTTCTTTGTAAAATAAACTTTTGATGGATATAACACTAATATTCTTTAAACTATATAAACTTGTGTCATTTAATTTATAACAATAAATAAATAAACATACTCTCTCTATTTCTCACAATAATAATTTTATATATGATAAGTAAATTATAAAAGTGAGACTTGTATAAGTCACCAGGTTTACTTAAGATTTTATTTATGGTAAAAATTTATTCAGAACAAAGCAGACAAAAGAAAACCGATGTAATCATTTAATATACAAAAATTAATAATAAATAAGAATTATAAATTCAAAAGTTAACAAGGAAATAAATTAAGACAATGTATAATATTTTATGTCAGTGAGAAATACGCCATTTCATATACAAATCGTAAAAAGAATAAGCTAAATAAAAGTTTCAAGGGTAAAAAACATGATTGATAAACTAACCAAACCATTAAAAATTCAAAGATTTAAAAATGCATAAGAACTTGTCACTACAACATAGGAGTTCTTGAAAATCCTATAACCTTGCAATAAAGAATTCAAATTCAAGGGCATGCTCTGTTTATGACGATGTTAAACACTATGGGACAAACAATGCAAGATATGAATAATTCAATTTGATCAAATAAATATCAAAAAATAAAATAAAATGTAACAACGTATTTATTTTCAATTGATTCTATAATGTTTACGCCGCATTCCAGATTAGCATTATTAAAAAACTGATGTTTACCTTAAACTTTTTTGAAAATAAAAATAAGTAAAATATTATATAAATATAATATTAATATAAATATTCAATATAATTATTTTTATTTTTAGTTTTAATTATTATTTTTTATTTATAAAATAATAAATAATAAATTATTGACCAATATGTCATATAAATATTAAAATATAAATTATTAAAATATGTTGTTGCAAAGCGCATCTATAATTCATTATTAACCGTCATCCAACATCTTACATTAAAAATTAATGCCCTCTTTGTCAAATCATGTCGATTATTAACATTATCTCCAGCCCTAAAATAATAGTTTCTGAGATAAGGAGTTTATTCATTTTCCCTTTTGAACAGAACGTGAAATGAAAAGTTATATCCACTGTAAAATTAGAAATTTCATTTTAACAGCGTCCAAAAAAATTGTACAGCTCAGAGTTCATCAATAGATAACGACCACATTCATGTTGTAGTTCATCTTAAGTTTTGCTAAATGACAACACTGTTTTAACAGTATTACATTCTTATTGTTATCTAATTTGTTTTTTTACAATTGAAATTAAATTTAAATTAATTATTTTTATTTGTTTAATAGAAATAAAATTATGAAACAAATGTCTACTAATTGTTAAATTAAAAGTTATTCTTTTGTAAATTTTTGATGATTTAATTATTACTCTTCACACAAAAACAGCATTCACGACATAGCTGTGAATTACCTTTTTTATCTCAGCTCCTTTTATTGACTCGCTTCGCTCGCCAGTAAAAACAATGACTTCGGTAAAAGAAAAATGCATTTTAGAGGCTAGTAGAAAAATATACTATTTTAAGTAAGCTGGGAAATTTATAAATAAATTTAAATAAAATAGGGCCAAATAAAATCTGAATCTTGATAGGGGCCTAGACCATATTTCATAGATATTGACACGGTATTATGGCACGAGTCATAAAAATAATAAGAGTAAATCAAAAATACACATAATTTGCAACATATGATATAATTTAATTAGGTGTTTATATTAAACATGAATATCTATCAAATCTTTTTTAGCGAGTTTTCATCACTAAAATTACGCTTATGAGGTTGTTCGTATAACGAAAGTGAAAAGGGGCAGTATGAGGCAATGAAAATTAGCTTAATGCATGGCAAAATGGCATGCATCAACAAAAATGTGGCCGCGAAGCGGATACGGCGCGAAGGCCTTTATTTTTTCATGATGTGGAAAAGTTCTTTAATTCTGATTATTTTTCAACGTCAGTTATTACTTCTACCAAATAATGTTAACCAAATGCAGAAGAAATTATTTCTTCCCATTTTATTTAAGTATTTTAATACCATCTGGGATTTTATTAATTCACCCCCGTAAAACGTAAAAGGCAAGGCTAATTTGACCTTTTATACGAATGGTATTTAACAAACCCTTAGGAAACAACCCAGTAGGAGGATAAAACGTCAATATCTATAATAAAGATCATAATTAAATATGCATATTTAATTTATGCATTTTAGTTTATTTTTTTTAATTCGCTAAAAACTAAACTATAAATAAGAAATATTAAAATGAACCTCATTCATTTTTTAAAGTTTAAACTCAAACATTGACTCAAAGAGGTATATAAACATAAAAATAGTAATTATGAGGCTATAATATGAACAAGAATACACAAAAGTTGTAATATACCATCAACGACAGTTTGCTACTCTCTGACATATTAATTTAGAAAGAATTAAGAAAAGAAAATACTTAACTCACGTAATTTAACACCTTAAAATAAAGCATAAAACAAGGAAATTTAAATTATAATTAATTATCTAATTAATAAAGAGATTAGTTATATTAATAGTAAGATTGGGCACTAAAAGGAATAATAACTACTAATATCCAGTAACTACTATATTTCGCCCTCTACCTCAGGGCATATTCATGTAATCTACAACAATAGATAAATACAAATATATTAGGTAAAGCAATATTAGAAACAGAAATATTATATTATCAACCTAGACAATTAATATAGAACGTGCATAAATAAAAATAGATTACTTACAACTGTAAAGTTTAAATTAGAAGTAATCTATTTTTATGAATATGCCCTGAGGTAGAGGGCGAAATATAGTAGTTATTAGATAGTAGTAGGTATTATTCCTCTTAGTGCCCAATCTTACTATTAATATAGTTAATATAAGGAACAACAAAAGAAATTCTAATTAATACTGTTAGAATTAAAAATTAAAGACTGAAAAACAATATGAAAAAGCACTTGAGATTTAACAAAGCTCGTCCTATGGGGAACTTGATGGAAGACTGATGTCGAGGCATGTTAGATTCATCAAGTCAAGCTACATAACTGTACATCTGATCAAAGAGAAAGCATATACTTGACAATACTTCACTTTGCATACTTTTATTTTGTCGGTACGCAAAAAAAATCAAGCCACCTCATACGCGAATTATTTCGAAAAGGAATTCGCTAATAATCAATAAATTCGTACGAAAATTGGCATAAAAAAATAGTATTGAAAAAAGTATTTCTAATGTTTTAAAAAACTTTTACTTAACTTTAATTTTGTTTTAATATATTTTTTTTCTCATTATACCATAGGTATATAGAAAAAGTATCGTGTTTGCAAAAAAAATTCGAAACGTCTTAATATGATTAAGGCCTTTTGAGTGGTTTTCACAAAGTTGTCTGTCTGTCTGTAAGTATACATACATACAATTTTGCTTAATACCATTTTCCTCATTAGTGAGACCAACATTGATAAATCTAGAGGTTAGAGTAATGAATAGTACGTACTGAGAATTATTTAGATAAAACCTTAAGATTTATTTTTGGACGGTTCTTTCAAATTCTACATGAGAAGAACCATTATCTGACGTAAATAAATTGAAGTAGCTAGTTGTAAAATTGAGGTTTAGAAAAAATGTAGCTAAAAGTATTTTTGTACCAATAAAAACTTAGATACTTAGTTTACAAATAAATAATAACGGTTACAAAACAGCTCAAACATATTTTAGGTTTTTGGAATAGAATATTGAGAAACTCATGGTCATGCTTATTAGAAATTATTTTTTTATATTTTAGCGCTTTTTCATCGTTAAAATTACTCTTAAGTTAAAGGAAGTGTAAAAAAGCCTGCAAAGGATTTTAATGATGAAAATTGCTTTCGAATTTTTAGAGTGAACGCAATACTTTTACTATATAACCAACGCTAGTAGAGGTGAAAAAGTAAAAATTGTTTCTAACAAAAATAAAACCTCCTAGCCTCATCAGCCTAATTAATTTTCCTTGAATTTGTAGAAAAGAAAAGCTTTCGAATTTCATTTAGGAAAAGGCAATAAGTCAAGATAAAACAGAGCAACGGCACAGGTGTTGGTTATGGTCAGCCCAGGGATATACTACATAGCAGATAATATTTTCTCTTTCCATTCGTTTATCCTCAGATAAAATGATATTTTCCACAGTAATAATATCATCAATTTAGACCGTATTTAGACATTTGATTCTATCAAGATTAAAAGATATAAATCCTTTTACTAAAATTAAAAGGGTTAAATTACTTAATTCCCTCATTTATAAGGTATAATAAATGTCTTATTAAATAATTAATTATTACAAGCCTATTTTTAAAAGTTATTTAGAGAACAGATAAAGTTATTATTAGTCAAAAGATAAAGAATTCAAGAATTTATTACACTTTTACTCGACATAGCAAATTAGCAAAAAAATAACATTAATTTATTACCAACAGGTATAGAACAAACTATCAGAATTGCTCTCCACCAAGTTTGTATCTCAGTAATATCTTAGTAATAACTTTAATATTTCAGGAAGAACAACAAACTATTAAGAAATTGTTATGCGTCCGTTTACTTCACTATGCACTGTTAATGAGTAAATGAAACAGCCAAATACGTTTGTTTTAAATATTATATGAATGTATTAAACATTAACATTGTTGTCAAATAAATAGGTTACAACACAATGAACTGCGCAGACTTACTAACGTTTAGCTACGTAGGTTTACTTACATTACTTCTGCTTCTCCAACTTTCGTGTAAAAGTTGATATTGATTATTTGAAAGTTTGATTGATAGTCATAAAGTTTATATTGTTCGTTCCGTAATATTTTTTTAACTTCTAAACAACGTATTTTAATGCTTAGAAAAGCGTAAAATATTAATAATTCTACACAGATGAGAAAAAAATTCTAAATTACTCCAGATTAATTTATACCGCAGGTATATTAGAAAAGTACTGTGTTTGCATAGAAAACCTGAAATTGGGACTTCGCCTCAATTATCTGT
Source organism: Microvelia longipes (assembly GCA_018340805.1). Lineage (NCBI taxonomy): Eukaryota > Metazoa > Arthropoda > Insecta > Hemiptera > Veliidae > Microvelia > Microvelia longipes. Next base: position 30,315,047 of record JACMZG010001863.1, read on the forward strand.
TTCACGTGTTTTAAGACCTCCTGGGAAATTTTTACTCAGTTTGCTGTCATCGAAGCTCCCCGTGTATTTATGCTAGAAAGTTTAAACTTGAGACAAAAATCAATCATTATTAAATTTATCATTAAAAAAAATCGTTGTGCTATCTGGAAAAAATATGACACAACAAAAATAAATCAACAATAATGACTTATGAATAATAATGGATAGGTGACCGTTAGGTATAAAAACGAATGTTATTATGGTCAGAAGAACGAACGAAATTAAACCAAGACGTATACTACAAAATAAATTTGGAGATACGCCAAAAAAAAAAAAAAAAATCCGAAATACGCCGTACATATTCCATACTCTATGAGTTAATAAAATAAAATCGAAATAAATCTCATTCGACTAATATACTTGGGTACAGCTCTAAAACTGGAATAAAACATTGCTATATTACTACGAATAAAATTAAGGACAACTAAATCCAATAAGATAACCTACATACAACCTAAATTAATAAAGGTTTTGTGGAGAGATTTTGGTGTTGTTATTTGTTAAATCCAATAAGTGTTATTACAATTTTTTAAATATTTTAGTACAAAAATAGTATAAACTGGCAGAGACGTGCACCATTATCCTTCAACAAAACCACGATAAAAAAGGTTCACACCAAAAAATACGTTGAGTCGCCAAGGAATGCAGTCATTGGGGGATTTAGTAGCATCACTAACCTGGGGTAATATTATATAACCCTTGTAAAGGTATCGTGACTCCTGACCTGATAGTAGGGATTAGGATCAAACACTGTGACAGACGCTATCTAACAACCTTTTAAACTTATGACATTGATTGAAAAGAGAATTTACTTCTAAAATATTATCCATATCATATAAGATGAATCAGGTTAAAACCACTTCGAGAGATATAATCAGCAGGAAGAAATAACAAAAAATAACATAGAAGAGTTAAGATTTTATATAAATAACATTTCGACTAGGATATGGCATATTGATGTCAAATAGTTTAGATATCTTTAAGCCTTGACAGGACTCAACAATCAGGCTAAAATGCAGTAAAACCATTTAATCCATTTTAACAAAACAAGGTCTGATGTAAAATTACATACATACACAAAACAATCCTTTTTAAAGATTCCTAATTACGAAAAATACGTTTCGCAAAACTTATATGTACACATATAATATATAATTATATATTATATATATATATATATATATATATATATATATATATAACATAGGGGGGGTGGGGGGGGGTGTTTATATATATATAAACACCTTCAGCCCTTTATGACACATTACCTCATTTTTCTCAAAGAAATTCGCATTAATTAACATTTTATTAAGACTAAAGCATTTTATAACAAACAAAAATTCTTTAGTGGATAGGTTGTAATTATTCCAAGTATTAGGTCAATATTTTTAGAAAAATTTGTAATAAAAAAAATTGCAAGATTTATAAAAGATTAAATATGTTTATTAAAATATTGAACTCATAAAAACAAAATAACTAGGTTATAAAAAAATAGTTACCCAAAGGTGTGTTGAAGGACTAAACTAGTTTATCTTACCTAAAAAAAAACAGAAATAAAATTAATATTTTAAAATACTAGAACTTATAAAGTGTCACACATTTTAGTATGGTGATTTCTTGCAATATTCGTTTACTTCTTGAGGGCAAGTATCTATTACAATGATTTTAACCTGAAAGATCTTTTAGTTCTATTCCTGAAGGAAACTCACTACAATACAGAGTCAAACCTAGGTTTAACCAAGACGTACATGTATATATACTACTTGGCTTAACTCAGTTTTAAAAATCTGTTTTCTTTATTAAAATTGTCAAACTATTTTTTATGGGTAGAAGAAAAAGTTGTCAACCGCTCGGATCGAACGTGGGTTGAATTCAATTATATTTATACATTAAATAATTATAAGCTTAAAAATTGTAATGTAAGAAAGGTTCTGTTTAAAAAAATCTATTCTACTCGTGAAACAAATATCGTAAAAAAGCAATTTTTAATATTAAAAAAAAATCAAAACAAAATTCGTAGCCCTATAATTACATTTTTTTACAAACAAGCATTTTTTACTACAAACATGTTTTTTTTATTCTTCTTATCTTCTCATATGCAAATGTAAACATAAACCTAACGCTATAATAATCAAGCCTTAGGGAAGCTACAATAATATATTATTATAAAAATTATACCAAAAAAATAATCGTTTAAGACTACCATTTGTAGACACCGAGTATTGCTGTGTAGTTACCAAACGAATACTACCTTAAAATAATCGAAAATAAAAATATAACTGTAACAGAAGGTCCCTAGCTTCTCCGACTAAAAGATAGAGATATACATTGAAATATATATAATATATTCCATTTGCGCATAAGGCCATACGGAATCGATTCCCTCCATCCCCCACTATTTCTATTATTCGAAAAACCTTATAAGCATCATTTCCTTATGGAAATATCTAAAATAATAAACAAATGAATAAATATTCAAATAAAATAAAAACTCATCATTACTAATAAAGAAAATAATACACCTTGGCTTCATTAAATAATCATGATAAATGATTATGATAAAAATTTAGACTGCATAATAATAAAATTATATATACTAAAATGCCACAAACAACTTAAGATTTAAATCATCTAATGATGATTAAATGTATAAACCTGTAGTGTATAAAAAGATTAGGTACGAATTACCTCAGACTTTTTCTCGCCCTCGCCTAACAGGATTTAAAAAATATTTATAGAACGAAAGAATAAAAAGTCTCTCCACAGTTAAAGATTTTATTAAAGGTAAAGTAGAGCGCATTCGACCTAAAAATAGGTCATCACTAACTATTAAACAAATAAGACATAAAATGTCAAAACAAAACCTATACATAAAATTACAAATAGGTTTCGTTTTGAATTTTTTTGTTTTACTAGTTTAATAGGCACTCATGATGACCTCTAGTAAGGTCGAAAGCGCTCTGCTTTACCTTTAATAAAATCTTTAACTGTGGAGAGATTGTTTATTCTTTCATTCTATTACGATGATATCCATTCATGCTCATTCATTCATTGCAAATATTACTTTTATTTATAAAGCGATCATGCATCCTTCAACTACGCTTCAAGTTGCTTAATACCAAGTGATACCAAAATTATTTCAAAACGTAAAGATGCCAACCGATAAAAATTGAACTATGGCTGGTAATAAGACATAGACTAAAACTAAGTTTCAACAAACATGAAGTAATACATTTTTCCCTTTTCTTAATAAACTTTTTAATAAACAAAAAGTAATACAATTTCCTTTTTTGCTCATAAAAGTTTCAACAAACATGAAGTAATACATTTTCATCTTTTGCTCATAAAAGTTTTATAAACATGAAGTAATACATTTTCCTCTTTTGCTCTTAAAAGTTTTAACAAACATGAAGGAATACATTTTCCTCTTTTGCTCATAAAAGTTTTAACAAACATAAAGTAATACAGTATCCTCTCTTGATCAAAAACGTTTTACATTTCAATACATAAAGTAATACATACATTTTTTATCGATTCATTTGAATCATTATGTATTTTAACCATAATAATTTATAATGCATTTCTTAATTTCAATCAAAGTAAATTACACGTAAGTCTAACATAATTCACTTGAGTTTAATATTTGCAATTTAATTACGGTTACGAACCAGAAGAATCAACTCTAAACAAAGACTATAGACACAAAGAGCAGGTGCTCAAAACCAATTATAAGTGTAAAACATAAATATACAAAACAAATAATTGGCCATCTAATAGAATGATATGATGAAAGGTGTGAAATTTCATTAATATTTTAACGAGACATATTGTTAAAAAATAACGGTTTTGATTTTTTGTTGATTTTCTTGTTATTTGATTGTTTCTACTTAATGATAGAAAGGGTATTGGATTTTGATTTTTGACCCGCAGTTCTATAAGTAGGAACCCGAAAACGTGAGTCCAAGTATTAGATTTTTTATTATATTTTTTGTTGGTGGGTGGGAAGGATGGCCTTAGGAAAAGATAACAAAGAAGAAGCCGACATAAACAAGGAACCTAAAGGTAAAGGATATTTTGGAACTTGAGGTCTTGAAAGAAATGGACCCCCTGCAGATTCTCATAAACCACTTTACTAAACTATGTATTTCAGAAGCCTTTAGGCCATCTGAGGTCTTGATGTCTAGACCTAATCTATAAGCCCTAAGGATATTATAGAGAAAGCTGTCTTTCAAACCCTTGTTTTGGTTAAAAACCTATTTTTAATCTCAATATATTCATGATCATCTTAATATCTTAATCATATTAAAACAAAATAGAAATTATTATAATAAAATATAGGAAAAATAATATCAATAAAACATTTGGAATTGAAAGTAACACACAAGACATTATTGAAAAATATGAAGCACTCAAAAAACTTACAAAAATAATCTCGATAACGATTAGACAAGTAAAAAATATTTCGACTAGGTCAAATCTAATTTCAGATTATTTTAATCTTTAAAATCTAAATTTTGATTGATTATTGTTACAAAGTTTTAAATCGCTAATTATCTTTTGTGGCGGAGAACCAAACTATATGAACTACCTAGATTTAATTCCATCATTAAAAATTATTTATTTCAAGTAATATAGGTAATAAATAATCATAATAGTAATACTAATATTAAGTAGTAATATATAGTAGTATAAATAGGAGTAATAGTTAGTATAAATTGAAGTAATTGCTAGAATAATAGTTATTATAATATTATAAAGGTTTATGCACCTTTTGTGTTGGGGTGACACTATAACCTATAACTAACGATGACTAAATGTAAATCATTATGAAATACAATCTGCATTAACGTTGAGATGAAGTCACAGAACAAGAACTAGAGTGTGTCCCAGACATGTAATAACTAGCACTGCAGGCAGAATTTGAATAGTCTAAAACGCATGCGAAATTTGGGTATGTTATTTTATTTTGAATCAATTCAGGGCCTTATACCAATAAAAGGACATTATAAAATCATACTTGATACTTGTGCTATATCTCCTAAAATATTTTTTATAACATGTTACAGTGTTTTTCATACTTTTAGATAATGCAATTTTCCACCAACAAGAATTTAAGAAATCTTCTAAGCAGTGAAAAGGATCCAGTGCCACCATTACAACGAAGCGGTATTTACGTGGTGCAATGTAAAAAATGCCAAGTCGAGTACCTTGGCCAAACTGGTAGGAACATTCTTACTAGGGCTATGGAACATCAGTCAGGACTAACAGTAAGTTTTACCAACATTTACCCACAGAAAACCATTTTGATGGTTCTCATAAGGTTGGTAGCCTTCTTTTTGAGAAAAAGAGCGGACAATGGACATCTTGGAAAAGTTAGAAATAGAGAGGAGGGGAATAGAGGGTTGGCGAGCTGAACATCAATGAAAAAAGGAGTCATCCCCCTTACTGCAGGCTATGTTACTTGCACCGCCACCGCCTTTTACTAGTCTAAATCTAATATCTAAAGCTATCTATCACTCACTATTCTTCCTTTTATATCTTCAACGGTACTTATTATTTAATTTACTTTATATTAAAGAGTATTTTTTTATTGTGCTTGATTCTGTGTTAATATTATTTTAGCCTTTCATTTTTTACTTAAAATGTTACTTTGTTAATTTGTTACAAATGTTAAAAATGTTGTTTGTAACATGTTTGTTACTTAAAAATGTTACTGTATTTTTGTTTTTTCTCATTTATTTATTCTATTGTTACTTGTTTGTTAGGATATGCACTAATGATGACCTCTAGTTAGGTTTAAAGCGCTTTGCCAATAAAGTTTTATCTCGTGGAGACACCTTTCTTTTACATTATTCGCAACTAAAATCTTTAATAACTCTAACAACAATCAACAATATATTAGTTAATTTTAAAAACAATACTTAAAAGATCATATATCAACATATATGTGTAGTCTTCAGAGAGCATTAAATGCTATACACTAAGAAAAAATAACAAAAATATCAAAAAACCTAAATTAATTATCTAGTAAGACAAGCTATGTTTAGAGTCCTCTTGAACTTCAGAAACATAAAAGACACTGAGAGAAAAATGAGGGTATTAAGCTCACAATGACTGCCAACTAAATACTGACTAATTAATGCGACGTATTTTATATAACATTTTATTGCTGTCACGTTTATGTAACTTTCTACTCATTAATATTCTTTTAGTAAGTTTAAACACAAGTCCGTTTAATTATACAGTTAGGTAAATTATACTTTTAACGTACTTCTATTCTATTTATCAGTAGGTCCGAATATTTTAATTTTAAAAAAAAAATATTGAAAAGTTTGAAGAAAAGTATCAAAAATAAATAACATTTAACAAAAGTAGGGTATTAGGTACATATTGACCACCCTTGACCGTGGAATACTTGTACTGAAATAAAAAGATTTATATATGCTTTAAAAAAATTAGTAATGCACAGGTAACAACCCCTCGATCAACTGAGTTTGACGGTTTTATGATTTTCAACAATCTATCAAAAAAATATACACGTCATTAATATTAATAATATTAATATGTTGGCCACTCAGCTGCGTCGGTGCTGGGGGTCGATTTGCCGCCCCTGCGCCTTGGTGTGTCTTTGAGGCCAAATGTTTGTTGTTTTATATCGTTTTGTAATATTACTTGATAAGTGGCATACGGCACCGATATATCGAATTTTCAAATGTATTAGTAAAAAAAAGTGATTTTTTTACACATGTTATATATGAGTTCGGGAAATGATTAAGGCCCATTTTTGTACCACGTTTTATTTCGATCTGAGAAAGCGTTCGAAAGTTATCGTGTCTCCAGAAGAGTCTCCGACAAATCACGTATACTACATACAAACAAACACACACCACATATATAAGCTTTCAAAATATATTCATATATTTTTACCCAGTAAAGTCCCCCGTCCTAAAACATATCTCTCTACTGCAGTGGCGTAGCCAGGATTTATTTTCGGGAATGGTCTGAATGTTAAAAATTGTATATTATACTATATATATAAATATATATATATTATATATATATATATATTATATATATTATTATATATTTATTTAATATTAAATACTATATAATATATATATATATAATTGTATATATTATATATATATATATATATGTATATATATAGTATGTATATTATACTAAAATATATAAATATATGTGTATATATAATATTATTAATATTATATATATATATTATATTATATTACTCTATTATATATATATATATATATATATATATAATATTATATTATATTATATTTATATAATATATATGTGTGTGTGTTGTATATATATATGTATATATATGTATGTATTATATATTATAATATATATATATATATATATATATATATATATATATATATATATATATATATATATATATATATATATATATATATATATATATATATATATATATATATAGTATGTACATTGTTTAATGTTTCAAATTATTTTTATATCTTTAATTTATTGTATATTTGTTTATATATTATGATATTTTTATTATAAGTTATTGTTAAAAATATATGTTATGTAATTTATTATTTATATATATTTTTTATAGGTTTTATTTTTTTCACACATTTATTGCGGGTTTAGGTTATGTAAAAATTTTCGGGGGGGGGGGCTGAAGCCCCCTCAGCCCCCCCCCCCCCTGGCTACGCCACTGCTCTACTGTATACTGTTATGACTTAACAATCACACAAATGTAACAATCACGAGAAGCTTCCAAATCTTTTATTTTTTACATCTAATGAACTCATTATCTTACTACTATTATTATACACTGTAAATTCATGTAAATGTATTCATTAAAATTCGGGTACATTCTCAGAATATTTATGTCGTTACATTTATACTGCAAAGTGTCTTCGGACTCGCTTTGCTCGTCCTCAGGTAGTAAATACATATCTTTCATTCCTAACGATCAGCCATCGGCGGTTAACCTGCACTGACAACGCTCAATGCAGGTTAACTTTAATGAATCAACATAAATACACTAGGAGCTCAATGATAACAGACAGACAACTTTGTGAAAACCACTCAGGAGGCTTTAAGATATATCTGTCGTTTTGAAATGAAACCTGGTATACATATTTATTACATAAAGGTATTATTTTCTGATCTTTTACATTTTTTTGAAAAACATACTCAAGTAATCTGAAAAAAATTGAACTATTGCAGACAATGAGGGTTAAGTCTCAATTCGATCCCAACATTTTTTCGAATTATATGATTTTACTAAATATTTGCTCATTTTTCCGAGATATGAGGTCATAAAAATGATTTTCCGAAGAGGATAAACTACACCTATAAAATGGTTTTTGTACAAAGTTTCAGCTCTGTAGCATAAATACACTAGGAGCTCAATGATAAACAGACAGACACAAAACTTTCTGAAAACCACTCAGGAGGACTTAAAACACCGGAAAAGGATAATTTTGATGACATCCCGGTTTCGGATTTTTGCGAACACAATAGTTTTTAGTTTTCCTATTATACTTCCTACAGTATAAATGAGGAAAAGTAAAAATACTTAAGTTTATTTTGTCTAGAATTTGTTTACATCGTTTTAAAACGGAAGCAGTACAAACACTTACTCTGTCTTATTATTTTATTTCTATTCTTTTTTAGAGCAACTTCCAAAAACAAGGTTCTTAAACACGAGGGTATAAACAGTTTATTTCTGTTCCTTTTAAGAGGTTGGGCGTTTTTAAAAGGAAAATATTCTTACACATTGTTATTTTTATGTTAACATGTTAACATTGCAACAAGGTAATGTTGTTTTCTATCTAACCTAATTTAAAAATTTCTTTGCTTTCAGAAAAAAAACACTTAATACTTTTTATGGACGAAAGAAGTATACAAATTTGTTTACAAATATTTTAGTTTTAGCGAATTTCTAAAGTAGAATTTATCTTATGAGGATGGGATCATGAAGAGAAGGTGAGGTGGACTCTTTTTTGTTTTGTTTTTTGTTTATGTATGTGTTACATACATATATGTTATATATGTATATAACATTTTTTTCCGATGGCTATAAAGTAAGTACTTTCCACCTTCCAAACAGTAGGTAAAATGCGTTTTTACCGTCTACAACAGTTTCTTAGTTGTTTACTGTCGGCGAAAGTAAAAAAGATTTCTACTGTTGCTGGTGAAGTCCCTTAAATGTCCACTAGGTAGGCGCTAGTAGTTTACTACAAGGTTATAATAATACCTTCCTTTTTTTTACTTTTTTAAATATCAAATAAATAATAGATCGTTATTGTTAACGGAGTTTTGTTATTTTCGGAAAGTAGTAATTAATTGTTAATCATTAAGTGTTTAATAACCATGAATAGTGACTCCGACATTGAAAATACGCCGCCAGAACTGAAACTTTTGGCCAACTAGGCGATCGAAAGAAGTGTACCGACAAACTTTTATACATAATACTATTTTTCTTATGAATAGTTCTTTACTACTACTTAGACCGAAAAAAATAGCATATGCTTCACGACTGGGAATGGCTTTTTTACCACGGCTCCTTTTACTGTCTCTTTCGTTCGACAGTACAGTAAAAACAGTTTCGTATACAGTCGTATATTGTCGCCACGGTAAAAAAAAAACCTCTTAACAGTCTTGTAAAAATAATATACTATTTCATGTCATTGTGGTCAATGTTTTGCATAAAAGCGGTTTAGTATAAACCGCCTGTGTTTTTTACTACATAAACAAATATATATTTCTATAACTAGTTGCAAGTACACTACTAGCAAAAAGTAACAATGAAAAAATACAGTTAGTGTGGTACCAATTTTACTTACCAAAAACTAACTCGAAACATCAAAGATATTACTGCAGAACATAAAAATATCATGATAATAAAAGCAAAGAAAGAAAGTTAAGTAAAAACATTATAAATGTTTCCCTATTTCCTTCTTTGGCTCAGAAAATAAAGTAAGATAATTCAAAACGTTTGCCCAAGGCACTAAAGAAAATAATTAGGCTCAAAAATATCTTTATTCCGCTAGATTTATCAAAGACAAAAAAATAAAAGCAAATTCCTAGATCTATTTGTCTTAAATATTCAAAGAAGAAAAAGAACTCCAAATATATTGTAAAGGATAAACCTTATTAAGCTTTAAGGCTTAAGAGAAGCTTTCCTTTGTAATATAAAATTGTATTTTTTGCTAAACTAAGATAAGAAATGGACCCGTTTAAATAAATTCAACTTTTTATTATTATTTAAACTATAAACAATAGACTCTGTTTAATAAATTCATAAACGACTTATTATTACCCTGTATTATTACGCTCGTTTAAACATCAAAAGAAAAACAAAAGAGCATTATTTATTTTATTGGTACAGTTCACTGTTAACAGAATATCATTTTTGTAAAAATAATTTAACTTTATTTCTTAAAATTTAGTAATATTTATGTCAAATTTACTTATTACCGAGTTACTTTAAGTGCAAACGCTAAATTCGATTTTATTTTATTTGTAAATTTAAGATCTATCATGCATGATCTCTTCTTCTGTTAACTACTATTTAAAGAAATTAGAATCTACAGTTAATTTTAGCAAACATTTTCCAGGTCAAAAAGGTGAGGTCACAAAAAAATAAAAAGAAGATTAAAAGTAAGACAAACTTTTTCAGTTAGTTAAAATAAGTTTGAAAAAAAGGGTTACAAAATTACTTAGGGTTTGAGTACTACGTGACCAAAAATGTTGGATCTTAATGACTAAAGCAAAATTAACTCAATGCAGATAGTTTTAAACAAATTTAGGGCAAACATAATTTTTAGAGTAGAAAAGATAAATCACCAACTCAAAACCATAAAAAAGTAGTTTTTAACTTAGCTACCGCACGAGAAAGAAATCTTTAACTTAAAAATTTCTACCGACTATTCAAATTTATGCAAATTGTCCAAGGTGTAAAATGGAAGAAAAAAAGTTTTAAAATATGTTGATGGTAATTTACTGGTGTACGGTAAACTGTCGGATCAAGTTACTTTCTGCCCAGAAGGTTCTGTAAATCACCACACAGGCGCTATCATCGAGTTAAAGTTGAAATCCTTTTAAACCTTTAATTTACATAAGATTTCAAAGGCTATTTCTTTTTCGTACTTATTTTGTAGTCAAAATATGCCTGAAGGGATGTACTTTTCTATAAAAAAATAAGATTTATATTTATGGTCCTTAAAATTCTAGTTTTCTAGTCTTTCTAAAAAACGTATTCTATCTAGTCTTAAAGGTATTTTCTTCACAAAATAAAATAACATAAATTCGTCACCAGTGGCACAAAAATAATCCTTATGGTAATGATACGCTTATATAAAGTAATGAAACAGTTCTTCACCAATTTATCACCAAATTTGTTAAAATCTCTTAAATAGTAACAAATATTAAAATAATAACAAAGATCTAAAAAGTTAAATAAAATGCTTCAAATAATAATGATAAATAAATTGCTGTTATAAATATATTTTACATTTTAACAAACATTTTACAATTTGGGTCATTGGAAATTACTAATATAGTAAAAAAGGCTAAAGAATAGTCAAGAGAAGCCAACATTTGCTGAGATTAACTAAGTTATTTAATCGATATAAACATAAACTGCAGTATGCCTTCTAGTTCAGCAATGTAATCATGATAATTATTAAAAATTGTGGTACATTTCAAATACATTACCTTGATGACTCACCTCTCACCTCTATACGGCTATAGCGATAAAATTGGTATTTACCCCTACTAAGTCAATCACTAATTATTTTTTTGCAGTCGTCTGGCATGAATGGTAATCTAAATACCAAAATAAGTTCTATGGTAACTTTAAAAAGTTAAATTGGAGCATCCATTATATGGATCATTTTAAACTGTGTCATATCCTAGACAATTTAATACCGATATCGCTGAATTCCGGTAATTTTTTCAAGACCACTATTTTTCCCACACAATGTATAAGAAGTAATGAATTTGAGTGTATCACTAAGCTAATTTTAATTATAAATAGGTAATAAGCCTTATGTATGCCAAACGATAGTTCGGGAAAAAATTCCGGAATTTAATTATAGAGGTATAAAATTATTTGGGATACGGCACAGTTTTTGAAAAAATTAATATAAAGGGATGCTCCAATTCAACTTATTAATGTAACCGTAGAAAATACATTTTGGTGATCAGATTACCAAACATGCCAGCCAATTGCTAAACAAATAATTGGGTATTAAAACTTCCTGTGGTCAACGTAGTGGGAGTAGATACCAATTTTATCGTGATAGCTCCACACGAAGCTGAGTTAATCAGGATGATGCATTTGATACGTACCACCCTGTATTTTCTTTATACATACATGCAAAAAACATTTACAACTTATAAAACGTAAGAAAATGTTTACTTTATCTTTTAGCGATGTATTTTTTGCCACATTTTAAACAAACGAATATTTATGTAGCTCGTATCATCGTAAGCAAAGAAAAGAATATATTTGGTATTTTGACTTCTAGTATTGTCCACAGGTATACAACGCGAGTCTGGATAAAGCTTAAGGTGCTCCCAACAACACAATCTGCTTACAACACACCATATCCCTGCTACAGGTAACACCTAGTAATAGAAAGATAAAAATCCCAAAAAAACCACCTACAGGGAAAATTTTTAATTTAGTTTCCTTTAAATAAATTCAATGTCTTTTGACGTGTGTGTGTGTGCAAAAAAATGTTAGTAGTATATAAATTTTCTTATCTCAGTTTTTAGCAATACGCTACATAGTTTCATCGCGTTTAATATTTTAGATAAAACTTATTTCTAGTGCGAAATCAAGTGTAAGCCAAATCAAAGTGCTAAAAAACTTTAACCATATACCTGCAGTTGGCAAAGTTTTCGAGAATTTAAATGTGTCACATACCTAACTTTTTATGAATTATGAAAAGTAAAAAAAAGAAGCTCAGTTCCACATTAGACAGCATGGTTTAATTAATGTATAATGTTAAAAATATATTAAATCATAAAAATAAGTGTTTATAAAAATAATAATATGTTTATATAAAAGTGTTAATAATAATAAAATACAAATAAGTAAAAGGTCATGTTCAGAGAAAATTTAAAGATTAAACTTTCAAAATTACATAAATGAATATATTTAACAACCGACCTAACAATTAAAATGAATTGACATATTTACAAAATAATATTATACTAAATATCTCTTAGAGTCTACAAAACGCGTAGGCTTTAAAAAATGGTGAAAAAAGTGTTATAAATGTAAATTTAAAACTTATATAGTTACATTAATGATAAGTCAAGTAATACAATACCTTATATTATTAATTTAGACCACTAATTGATCTTGACGTTAATATAGAATTTGAGACAGACAATGGATTTTAAACATAATAACAAATTGAATTCCATTCTAAGTGACTCGTATACAATTCCCATATTTTTATGACTACATGATAATTTAATGATAATATTTTGTAAGTAACTTAAGACGTCATTTGTTACTTTAGACCAATAAACGGTGCATTAGGACCAGGACTCATTAACCAAAAGCCTTATACAATTGCTTATTTATTATACAAAATAACCTTTAACAACAATTAGTTTTATTACATGAGGTTGGTTAGCTATGAAACCATCAGAACAATAATACATTCCATAAGCTTTTTTTAAAAAAAATGTTTTATCTTGTTATTAATACAATTAAGAATGACATTCACTTAATTCAATAAATACAATTAATAGCAGGTTTCTTTTATATGAACCAAGTTTTTATTGACACCAATTGAACAGTATGATTAATAGATTTCTTCTTAAACACCCTTGATATCTCGGTTTAAAAGGGGAGAAAAAATAGTCGTCTGCGTCACATAGAGAAGAAATGAAATAGAAAAGAATTATGAAGTTTCAACACATTATTTTAACCCTGGGGTTACTAAGTTAACAATTGAGTTGTTTATAGAAAAGTCATTGAACATGAAGTCCCTAATAGAATAAAGTTACAGCGAGATAAATGCGTTAATAGATCTTTTAGTTCTATTCTATCTCAGCTGATAATTAATTGCAAAAAAACGGTTAAGACGGAACGAGAAAGGTGTTTTCCTAAAGAAACATCCTCGTCTGTAAGGTTTTACTTCCCTTTATCGTATATAAATTGTAGGAAGAAGCATTGAATAAAAAAACACTCTTTGTTTTATCAAATGACCACGTTTTAGGAACAACAAATAAGAAAAATAAAAAAATTATTTGATGCCTCCATGTATGCGCACTTTTCTTGCGGATGGCACAGGCAAATTGTTAAAGTGATTCCACCGAAACTTAAACTAAATTAAAGCTAGTTTAAAGTTTTCAACAAAACTTCAACCACATCTGTGGCTAGCACGGTTAACGATGCATCCAATGAAACAATGCACTTATCAGATAACGATGTAACCTGTAGCAATACCCATAGTTATAATGAGATGGAATGACGCTTTTTATCGCACTACCCACTTAGTACTTAGAGATTAATTAAACAATGAGATCAAAAGAGACAAAGGCTTTAAATTAATGAATTTAAGTCAAAATCTGCACAATCATTAATTATTCTAACTTTTTTCCTATAATTGATTCTTATGAATCATTTTAAGGTAGCTGCTTATTAATAGTTTATGTAATACTGGGTGAAGTAATTTATCAGGATTTGCTACCAAAGTAATTAATTATAAAAAAATAATAATAATAAATGAATTATGAAAGAAGGGAAAAGATGTAACGAAGTTTAGTTGACTAACGAAGTTTATAATAATAGGTACACGTGACCAAGGAGTATAGTATACTTTAGTATAGTATAATACTATTCTTTTTGAATTGAACTCAGAACTTTTTTAACATCAGACTTCCTTCGTTCGTCATTATTCCCGATTGGCATCTCACCTCTAGAAATGCTAATATTACTCAGGTAACCTAAGGAATATTTTTTTTAATATTTTCTTTATTGAATAATATAAATTATATATAATATCAAAACTTCTTAATATAATACAAAGAAAATAAAATTGTTTTACTTATTAGCAATAATTTCAAATAAAAGAAAACAAAAATGAATTAATGATTTTTGTATAAAAAGATATATCGCATAATATTTCAATTAGATAATACTTATAGCTAGATAGTTTAAGATAGATGTATGTATGTTTATTTATTTTTGTTTTATTTCTGTATTTAAAGTTATTAATAATTATATAAGTTGATACTTAAAATGAAACCGAATTGCAGCACATTAAGAGGTAAATATTATAGTTATTAATATAACTGTATTAATAGGTGAATTAGTATTATAGGTGAATTAATATTAAGAGTTGAATCTTTCTTAGTGTTTCTCATTATGTTTAGTAATAAATTAAGGGCACGTTTGAGGAAAAAATATTCAATGTTTAGGTTATAATAAGACTATAATTTTCCTTCTCCTCAAGGCATAACGATGTCTCTAAATAAGACATGACATTCCTATGTACTTCCTTTATGTAAATATATGTCATTGTTTTGTACTTCCTTGTTTAATAGGTATTTTTAAACTAAAACGGCAAGAAATAATTTTGAATATTCTTGTGTTTTGTGACTATAGCCTGGCATAGTACGGATTTATTTTAGTCTATGCAAATTTATTTTTATTTAGAGACATAATTATGCCTTGGGGAGAAAGCGAAATATAGTCTAATTACAACCAAAACATTGGATATCTTTCCTCAAAAGTGCCCTAACTTTATTACTGAACATAATGAAAAACACTAAGGAGGATTCAACTCTTATTAAGAGGA
The DNA here is from genome assembly GCA_018340805.1 of Microvelia longipes. Classification (NCBI taxonomy): domain Eukaryota; kingdom Metazoa; phylum Arthropoda; class Insecta; order Hemiptera; family Veliidae; genus Microvelia; species Microvelia longipes. The sequence goes on from JACMZG010001863.1 coordinate 30,330,922, forward strand.
CTATACCGAAGCGTGTTCGATAGAACATATCAATGCACACGCGATAGAATAGTGAAATATTTTTGAACGGATTCAATGAACAGAAATCATTAAAAATTTCTAATAAAAAGTCCTTCTAAATTTTCTAGAGAGCTTTAAAATAAACATTCAACTCACAAGAAAATTGCAAATCTCTCTTATTCGTCAGAATCAGAATATTACGATTAGATTGAAACCATAGAGGAATGAATATACAGCAAAGGAACATTGATCTCTCTCGGTTAAGCGAGTATATCAGCTCTAGACAATCCATTTCATTGTTATTACACAGGTAAAATTAACAATAACTAATCAATACTAACAAAACCATTACATGTACCTATACAATATTCAACATTATACAACGAGATTGATTAAGATCTGAAATGTAGATTAACAGAGACATGTGATACATTCATATCACTAGTGCTAATTGACATTCAAATACAGTGGTTTTTGTTTATAAATTTTCTAAAAATAAACTAATATTATAGTTAATTCTGATATTATAATACCTGACAGTTCAGGTAAAACGTCACGGGGTGAGACAAGATCATTTTAATTAAATATCTATAGGGTATTATATATACAATTTTTTGGACATATATTTTTGGTATTAGAAAGCCAACGGAATTGATTCCATTCAATCAGTTACCCGCCCAGAGCCTGTTTGTAATACAGCTTAATTTTTATGAACCAACAAAACCCGTGTGTATATATAATATATATATATATATATATATATATATATATATTATATATATATATATATATATATATATATATATATATATATTAATAAAAACAACTTAATTAAAATCAAACTAACGCTGGAGATGCAAATATGTTGGTCTTATGTATGACTACACGGGTGGCAGAAATATTTGCTATTAATGCCTGTCTAACAGAAAATATTAAAAAGAATCCTAGTCAGACGTCTATAAATATTTTTACTGACAGCCAAGCTGCCATTAAAGCTCTTGGTTCATACAAAGTCAACTATAAGCTTGTCTGTGAGTGCTTACAAAACAATGATGTAGCAATGAGATGGATGCCTAGCCATAGGGAATCGAAGGTAAAGCAAGCAGACATTCTTGCAAAAAAGGAGTCTGAGACCACTGAACCCATAGTTTCCATACCCAACTATAGCCAAAGGTGTAATCAAAGATTGGCTCTTAACTAATCACCTGCACTACTGGAACAAATCCTCTGGCATGAGGCACAGTAAACTTATGTTAAAAGGACCCAGTCCCAAAGTAACTGAAGACATCCTCAGTCTAAGCTGAAGGGACCTTAGAACAGTAACTGGACTACTTACTGGTCACTGTCACCTCCGAAAACATGTCCATACCATTGGTATCTTTAAAGATAACCCAGTGTGTTGGCTCTGTGAATCGGAACTGAACTGCCTCTTACATACTTTCTGAGATGTGAAGCCCTAGCCTTTCAAAGGTTCTCCAATTTGGTGGCAGCACTGGTCAAAAAAATCCTAGACCTAGTCCGGGGAAAAGGATTATTCTGACCTGACCAATTGAGGGGATTGTACATGACTTCCAGTCGCAGTGCAAATGGCAAACGAACATTCTGACGAATTTATAAGATAATTCTTTACTTATAGACCAAGCACAGTAGAAGGTAAGAAAAAGTAAAAATATAACACTAAACTCATCCATTTCATCATATGTGTGGTTAACTAAAAATTTCTTAATAGACAGCAAATTCAAGAAACGGCATTCTGCTATATTTTACTGCACTAAAACAAAAGACCGAAATGGTTGAGAAAGTAGAAATATAAATCTCTAATAATAAAGAACTTGTAAGAATAGCACAAGTGTTAAGAAAAATGAAGAGCTATTCAATAGAAACAAGGAAAAGGTTATACAATCCTTTCGATCCCATCACATGATATATAGGTTATTATTTTTGGACAAATAACTTCGTGCTTTATTTACAATTTTCTGGGATTTATAACTTTTATTTCTGACTAAGTACGTTGTGCACTTTATCACTGATATCGATTTCAAAGTTTAATTTCTACACTTTAACCTAATAGTTTATTTCTCTTTTTAGCTCTATGGAAGGAAAATTATTGTAACAGCAAAATCATTAACTATGTGAGCGATTTGAACATTAATTAAAAAACATACACCCAGGGGAGAAAGGAGGGACATATAGAGTTCTGTTTTAGATATAGGCAAATGGAGAAAGGGATGATAGCCAATTACCTTGAGGCTTGATATTTGATAATTAACTTTAGGCCCTTTTGTTGATTTTATAATTGAGCCTTTTAGGTATTAAAGACGGAACTTTATAAGTACACATGAAACCCTATATCATTCAAAACATCTATGCACGCCAAAAAGAGTATTGTGACTAGACGTTACCACTAAATTAACTCGAGAAACGCCAACAAAATTGATAAAAAGTTATTTAACCTATATAGAATTAAAACATTTATTTTGTTTTTACAAACTTGTTATTTTTAGTAACGAAACTATTAACATAATTTCATTGAGGAAAAGTTATAATTAACATTTCTTTTCTCTTTTTAGCGAATTTCCTTTGAAAATTCGCCTAATGGGATAGGCGTCATGGCGGAATTTTTGCTTGTTTTATCGACTTTAATTTTTAATTTCTCTTTTATCAAACATTTTTAAAATGGAAAAAATTTTGAAAAGCAGATAGTATGAAGATGGAAACGCCTTTAGGGTCAATTAGGTATTTGGGGAAATATCTCAAATACCTATTTTATTATGCTTTTATCAGCATAATAAAAGTATTTAGGATTTCCTTTACTATTCTTATCATTTCATTGATTTATGCAGCTTCTAGACCTCCTTTCCTTTTTCGAAAGGATAGTTTCCTGAGAAATTTATTTCCTGAATATTTTACGAAGAATTGATTAGAATTTTTAAAGTAAATTATTCATAAGGCATAGTTAATTTAGCTATTTTTCTGGCTCGTTAATTCGTTTTTTAACTATGAATTATTAGATAGAATATTGGTTATAAAAATGATTTACAATTTGTATTCTAGGTGTGAAGCAGAGTTATTTATAGCAGTTTTTGCAGCTTTCCAATGATTAATTGAGACTAAATCATCTACAAAAGATGCGAGGTGTAGGTGGTTTTAACCAATTTAAATATTCATTAAATTTGTTTTGTTTAGATACTATATACACTAGACAAAACTAAAAGACAAACGGTTATACTTAAACCTCTTAATCGTGGGTTAAGATGTTTGACCTCTTAACCAGAATACTCTCCAACTCATCCACTAAAATAAAGGATATTAATCTATTGTTTATAAACTATATAAAAACGAAATTTTTATCTACGATTTTCAGCAAATCAAAGAGACGATTTACTTTTAATTTTAACTAAAGCAGTATTTTTAGCGATTTGGATCCTAAAATCAAGGCGCAATAAGATCGTCAAATCGTAAAACAGGACTCCAAATGGGCCCAAAATTAAGTTTAAGACATCTATGAAAACGAAAACCAACTAAGCAAATACCGATTAATGGAAAAATGCGCCAGTGAAACACAAAATAACGAATAACCGAACCCCTCTGAACATAATAGGAGTTTAAACTTCAGAAAAATGCTTTTTTATTGTCAATAAATTTAAATATTTTCTTTTTGAAGTTAAAAGCCTATTAACAAGATAAGGGACCTAACACCACATAGCTTCGAATACGCATTATTTATATCTATAAAAAGTTACGCACACACAATAAACCCAGTATTAAGGTATCTGATCAAAAGGTTCCGGCTTATAAGATATTAAATATTTTAAATCGTAGTACAATCATATTATTGGATTATATGGAAGTTAATAAATATGATAATAAATTACTAAAATTATAAATTAATGTTATTTTTATTGTGTTGGGAGTCGGGAGTGTTTTAAATACGATAAGTACCAATATAAGACTTTATGTTTAGGTTTTCTTAGCATATAAAGAAATTCAATTTTACATTACACTTAACAAGAAGGAAGTGTAGTTAAAGCATTAGCATGGAGTATTTTTTAAAAAATTTTCTGGACACCATTTTTATCTTTTTTTTAGTATTTAGTGAATAAATTTCCATGATTAACACATTTGATTTTTTATTTTAAAAGTCATTTAGTGTTTACGAATTTCCAAAAGGAAAATAAGCTAATAAAAGTGTAAATATTTTCAAGCATAAATAATATATACTACATAAGGGCTGCATTGCCCCTAAGGAAAAAATGCCTAGACTATTTTTAAGTGTGTAAAAATATTAGGCACTATTTTTAAATAAGCTTTACTTTAACTAAGGTATTTCGCCTTTATTGAGTTTGTTGTCATATCTTGGTTTACTATACCTCAATCATGCTTACCTAGTAAGCTTGTCACGTCACAGGTCATATTCTTTTACCAAAATATTCTACTATATTCCCCAAACTATGGCCCCAGATTTTCATTTAAATCGCACTAAACTTGGCGTCAAGTGTCGTTAAATCTTGTAACGATATTTACAAAATTAGTTTTTAAGGATGATGTCTAAATTGGAAGAAACTGAATTTATTAACAATATTTGCTGATATTAAAGAGGTAATATTTACCACAAGTCGAAAGCGTTACACATGCTGAAGGTTGATTTAATTCATATTATATATATATATATTATATATATTATATATATATATATATATATATATATATATATATATATATCAAATAGCGCTTTGTCTAATAAATATTCATAAAATTTAATTTAAATCAGGGCTCTCGGCCTTAAAAGTGGATAGTTTCCCGTAATTTATCGCAGCGGCAGGATGGTCACCAGTTTTGATTGACGGAGAAGTCAATGGTTCATAATTATTAAATATTCATATTTGTTTGTTTGATTTAACTTCATTATTTGTAATACTATTGTTATGTTATGACATGTATTATTATGTTGCATATGTTAATCTAATCTAAATATGGAAAATTATAAAAAAATAATTACAAATAATGAAAATATTTTATACCAAAAGATGTTAGAGAAACTCCCTACCTGTAACAAAAAAATAATATACAGAAATTATAAAATGGTAACGCACTTGATAAAACTGCAGAACTTAAGGTCATAGATTTAAATTTGTCAAAGACAACCTTTGGGAGGATAAGTATTAATTCTGCGTAGTCCGCCCAATATAGTATCATTAATAATTATATGTTATAAGGATCATAGTTTGGCAGGACAACAGATCTTTAGCTAAGTCCATCTAAGATCTAACTTTAAAGTCTAGATAGGGCATTGAAGAATTATTTCAAAATTAACTAACATTTGATTAAATGATGGGTTGCGATGAAATAGCAGTATGACTCAGGAGAGTAGCATTATCACCTTAGAAGGTTCTGTGGAAGTAGACGATGATATTATTTTTATAAAAAATATTTTCAGTGGTTATTGTATATTCATCATTAGTATAGCGGAACACAACCACACTTGAAGCTATTTTTTGTATTTTTTTTATTCAAAATAAATTGAATAGATTATTAAATAAAATAGTGAAATTACAAAATAGATATAACCAAACATACATAATACGCCTATATTAAATACTTATGTGGTTTATTATTTATTATACAGAGATAAGTATACTAAGAGGAACACGACCACATCGGATGTTTCTTTATCCTCTTTTGCTTACAGAGACATGTATACTAAGAGGAACACGACCATATTGGATGTTTCTTTATCCTCTTTTGCTTACAGAGACAAGTATACTAGGAGGAACACGACCACATCGGATGTTTCTTTATTCTCTTTTGCTTACAGAGACAAGTATACTAGGAGGAACACGACCACATCGGATGTTTCTTTATTCTCTTTTGCTTACAGAGACAAGTGTACTAAGAGGAACACGACCACATCAGATGTTTCTTTATCCTCTTTTGCTTACAGAGACAAGTATACTAGGAGGAACACGACCACATCGGATGTTTCTTTATCCTCTTTTGCTTACAGAGACAAGTATACTAAGAGGAAGACGACCACATCGGATGTTTCTTTATCCTCTTTTGCTCACAGGGACAATTAAACTAGGGGAAGCATAACCTCATCGGGTTTTTCCCTCTCTCCTATGCCTGCAGAAACTATCAAAACTAGAAGAATCTCAAACACAGCTGATGTGTTCCCTTTCGCCAACAAGGAACAATTCCTAGAGAAAGGGAATATCCTTCAACGATACTACAACATGGGACCGTTCTAATAAGAACCCAATAAAAACTTTAAAAAAACTATTAACCAAAAAATATAGAGAATAATTGTCTCAATAAAACTAAAGTTTCCAAAAGGTAAAGCTCATTTTACAACTGAAATATTACATTTTAGGAATGGAGGAGCAGAGAAAGAAATATGTATAAGTTGAGTTAGGTAGACCCCGCTACGGACGACTGCTTGGAAAATCTTAATATTTCAACAGGAAATTCTTCTTCTCCCGTAATTCCCTTCTTCTCGTATAATGTCTTCTCATTCTGGATACATTTACTGAGTTAACAAACTTTTTGATTAGGTCTGCATACTGCATAGCACTAAATTATTTCAGCCCATTTACTTTTATATTTCTTTTTAAATCTTACAAATTTTGTAATTTTAATAAATTTGTTATACATTATATCTTTTTTAGACATTTATGAAAAGTAGTTATTAAAAAATTATAAAATAAATATTCAAAACAATAATTATCATATAAGACAGTAAAGTAAATATACTATATTAGCAAATGCAAGATAATCAAAGATAGAAACAATGTTTGTATACCATATTAGATTAACAAACAAGACATATATATTTTATGAGTTTTTAAAATACAAAAATCAAACTTTCGTGATACTTTAAATATTATTTGTTTACATATAAAGATAATAAGTTTCTATTGTATTCTTCTTTACTTATACTTTATAAAAGAAAACTCATATGAAAGTTTTTACTCTTAACTTTCCATTATCAACATTCTTGAGCAAAGTTTTGCTTGGTTAAACTCTAACATATTACCAAACTTTGTACTGAGATATAAATTGACAACATATAAATTTAATTATTGTTTAGAAAAGTTTAACAAAACATAATTTTAGTATAATGATAAAACATAATTTTGAAGTTTTTCAACGTAAGAAATTTATTTAACTAAATTAAGATAAACTATAACTTTTTCAGGCGCAGAGTATCGTTACTTAAAACACTATCACCAAGAATCTCTTCAGGGTTCTCAAAACAAGAATAATTTTTTTAACGCCTATATTTTCTCAATTCCTCTTTTAGAAGACAACAACACTAGGTCACAGTAAGTTTCATAGGAAAATTACGCTTATGATGACAGTCTTTAATGAACGGAGGGAGGGAATCGAAACTGTTGGGCTTCATTTTACCAAATATTTAAGTCATGAATATATATATATATATATATATATATATATATATATATATATATATATATATATATATATATATATATATATATATATATATATAAAACTTTGTACACAAATTGACCTCTCAGTAATGTCCTAAGTCCTTTTGTTGTAGAAGTATGTGTCATTAACCCATAATTATGGCTAAAAATAAAAAAAAAATTCAAAAAGCTGTCTGATCGGGCTATGTATAATTAACACATGTATTATAACACATGTAAGATAAAAAATAATGTTAACATTAGTTCTGGTTTTATCGATTGACATATACAATGTAATGTAAACAAATATGAAATCATTTATCGCGGCAGAATGCCACTTATCTCAACTGGTAGTATGACAAAATATTTAGAACAACAACCAAGAGGCTTTTGGCCTCTAGTTTTTGTAATAAATGTATGATGTCATCAACTCGAATTAAGACGAAATGGAGTTAAATCAAAGTGACACAATTCAAGGTAGATAGAAAGATATATCGATTGAGACCGGCTTTAGCTCAATCGAAATATTCCAAGGGACGGAGTGGGCCTGTGGGGCGAGACCATGAAAATTTGAAAAACATGGTAAAATGTGACGTAACAACAAATAATAATAAAACAACTACAATGTGACCGCGAAAGGGCCACATAGGGAGGCCCTTCATATTTTTAATTAATAGTTCTTTCTGATTAAGATCAAACCCACCTGAAGTAAATAATATCCATGACAACCGGAGTGAGAATTTCTTAAGACACCGTATTTGATGTAATTTAATTTTGTAATTTACAAAATACTTAATTGAAATTACCTATATTAAACATGAACTTGGTTCCGGTTGGTGGTTCCGGTTCATGCTGTCAAGCACTGCTCGTAACTCATTTTGTCTGTATTTTCCAAAGGAAATGCGCATAATTATCTAGTTGGTTGTACAAAACTATGCCTCTAAAATTAAAAGTACGCACTATTATTTGAACTAGTTTAAAGCTTAGTTACTTATCTTTAAGCTTAGTCAGTTATCTTTAAAGGTTTTAGCGCATTTCCTTTGAAAAATACAGACAAAATGAGTTACGAGCAGCGCTTGACGATTGAGTAACTGCTTAGGTTCTAAAGCATGAATTGGAACCACGCTTTGGGCATGGTTCTTGCATAAGCAAGAAATGGGTTGTTTAGCGCGGAAACACGCATTCTAAATGAAATTCGCCCGACAGCGGACCACCGCGCCGAAATTATTTATTTAGTAGTTGTAAACTTATATATTGTAAAAAGCACGGAAACACGCATCCAAAGGAAATTCGCCCGACATGCGGACCACCGCGCCAGAATTATTTTTAGTTGTAAACTTATATTAGGTAAAAAAACGATAAAAAATTATTGTCCCTACTATAGGATTTGAACCCAGGTACTCTGGGTTTGAGAGCTCGCATCCAAAGGAAATTCGCCCGACATGCGAACACCGCGCCAGAATTATTTTTCTAGTTGTAAACTTATATTTAGTAAAAAAAATTCTGGCGCGGTGGTCCGCATGTCGGGCGAATTTCCTTTGGATGCGTGTTTCCGTGCTTTTTACAATATATAAGTTTACAACTACTAAATAAATAATTTCGGCGCGGTGGTCCGCTGTCGGGCGAATTTCATTTAGAATGCGTGTTTCCGCGCTAAACAACCATTTCTTGCTTATGCAAGAAAATGCCCAAAGCGTGGTTCCAATTCATGCTTTAGAACCTAAGCAGTTACTCAATCGTCAAGCGCTGCTCGTAACTCATTTTGTCTGTATTTTTCAAAGGAAATGCGCATAATCATCCAGTTGTTGTACAAAACTATGCCTCTAAAATTGGAAGTACGCAATATTGTTTGCACTAGTTTAAAGATTAGTTACTTATCTTTAAGCTTAGTCAGTTATCTTTAAAGGTTTTAGCGCATTTCCTTTGAAAAATACAGACAAAATGAGTTACGAGCAGCGCTTGACAATTGAGTAACTGCTTAGGTTCTAAAGCATGAATTGGAACCACGCTTTGGGCATGGTTCTTGCATAAGCAAGAAATGGGTTGTTTAGCGCGAAACACGCATTCTAAATGAAATTCGCCGACAGCGGACCACCGCGCCGAAATTATTTATTTAGTAGTTGTAAACTTATATATTGTAAAAAGCACGGAAACACGCATCCAAAGGAAATTCGCCCGACATGCGGACCACCGCGCCAGAATTATTTTCTAGTTGTAAACTTATATTAGGTAAAAAAAACGATAAAAAATTATTGTCCCTACTTGGATTTGTACCCAGGTACTCTGGGTTTGAGTGGTCGCATCCAAAGGAAATTCGCCCGACATGCGGACCACCGCGCCAGAATTATTTTCTAGTTGTAAACTTATATTAAGTAAAAAAAACGATAAAAAATTATCGACTCTTCGAGGATGTGAACCCAGGTACCCTGAGTTTAAGTGGTCGTATTGACTCCGGACTACTGGCATTCAACTCAGAGGCTAAAAAAACATTGAAAACGACACCCTACTCGTATTTAATTTTCAACGACCTTAATTTTTGGTTTTCTATAATTTTTGTGGTTTTTTCGACTTTTTGGTAACTTAAAGTCGTATCGACTTCGGACCGGTTTCATTCGATTCAGCGCCAAAATTACATAGAAAACGGACACCTACTCGAAATTTATTTTTATCGACCTAATTTTGGTTTTTGGTAATTACAATTTTTTTTCGATTTTTTAGTCACTTGAATGGTCGGTATCGACTTCGGACCGGTTTCATTCGATTCACGCGCAAATACATAGAAACGACACCCTACTCGAAATTTATTTTTCTATTCGACCTTTGATTTCGGTACCTTTAAAATTTACGAATTTGTTTTTATCGATATAACTTTACGCAATCGAATTTCCGATTTAGCGTCTTTTCGAAAATTTATGTTTTAGACCTAAATCGTATTTATGGTAACTCTTACAATTTTTTTTTAATTTAGGTCACTTAGAGTTTCGCTGATCTCAGCAGACAGACCTTTTTGCGGCAAACGCGACATAAAACTTGCTACTCAGAATATGGGCGTTCACTTCCGTTCTCCAATCCACCAAGATTGTTTTTTGTGACAGTTTGGTTAAAAATTTATTCCGTTCGAAAGAAGAGTGTTTACAAAGTGGTGTCTAGAAAATCGCATACTGGTTATATATTATTATATGTGTTATATATTTATAATATATATATATATATATATATATATACTATATATATATATATAATATATTATATATATGTATTTATAAAGTCTCGCAAAAAATTATTTTCGTCATTAGGACTCTGAAACGGATTTGTGTCGTGGTCCGAGGTTCGAATTCCGCCATGACGCCTATTCCCATAGGCGAATTTCCAAGGAAATTCGCTAAAAAACGATAAAAATTTCGACCCTTCCAGGATGTGAACCCAGGTACCTGAGTTTGAGTGGTCGTATTGACTCCGGACCACTGCCATTCAACTCAGAGGCCCAAAAACATTGAAAACGACACCCTACTCGAAATTTAATTTTCAACGACCGTAATGTTGGTTTTCTATATTTTTTGTGGTTTTTCGACTTTTTGGTAACTTAAAGTGGTCGTATCGTCTTCGGACCGGTTTCATTCGATTCAGCCCAAAATTACATAGAAAACGACACCCTACTCGAAATTTATTTTTTATCGACCTAAATTTTGGTTTTTGTTAATTTACAATGGTTTTTCGATTTTTAGGTCACTTAGAGTGGTCGTATCGACTTCGGACCGGTTTCATTCGATTCAACGTCTCAAAAAACATTAATATTGACCTTTTTCGCGGCAAAAATATTAACCCTGAATTTTGCTGATTTTTTGAAAATTTCGCTGACTCAGCAAACCGGGTTAATGACGTCACAAAACCTGGTTTTCAATAGGGTTCGTGTCCTCCCGAAGGTTGATTTTTGTACCAAGTTTGGTTAAAAATATTTAATCCGTTCGAAAGATAGATGTTTACAAGAGTGTCTAGAAATACATATATATAATATATATATATATATATATATATATATATATATATATATATATATATATATATATATATATAATATATATATATATATATATATATATATATATATATATATATATATATATATATATATATATATATATATAGTCTCGCGAAATTTTTTTTTCGTCATTAGGGACCTCTGAAACGGATTTGTGTCGTGGTCCGAGGTTCGAATTCCGCCATGACGCCTATCCCATTAGCGAATTTTTTTCCCAAAGGAAATTCGCTAAAAGTTGCAACTAGCACCTCAGATGGTACGTGCAAATGTTCCACAGTTATAACAAGCGGTTTTACACGAGGTTCTGAAACGGTATTACTATTATGTAGCGCACACTAAACAAAAAAAAAAAAAAAGAAAAATTTTGTAAACGGAGGCAATGCTACTGAGAGGTCTAATACTTAGACGCTACAGCTATCTTCTTACGTCAGGTAAAATAAAATATATAATAATTACAGACTGACTAAAGGATAAAGTAAATGATTACAAGTCACAATCGAAATAAAACTTGAACAAGTTTATTTTCTATGTAGCAATGAAATAAGGCACGTTCCTTTCCCCAAACAGTTCCTATATATTAAATACACACAGACACAGGAGAGACATTTGCTTTTACCCAGCAGTATAGACTAGTATAGAAAAAAGATAGAAGAATGTTTCTAAAGCCATCGTGGACTTAAAGCTGACTTACCAAACTCTCCCGGCTTAAAAGCTTAGTACTGTTTTAAGACTAACGATAGCTCGAGAGATTCAAACAAAAAGAGAAGAAAGAGACACTTTTATAATCTTCCGACTTTTATAACTTTTTGACCTTAAATATAAAATTATAATTGTCAATCTGAATTGATTTAATATCATTAAATATTAAAAAGAAAAAAAGCTAATTAGAAATATAAAATACATTTCTAAAAATTTAAAGAAAAAATACATCAAAAATTAACATAAAAACTCATTTAAAAAAGGACAGTAAAAAAAGGAAAAAAGGACAGTAGTAAAAAAAGAGCAATGGGGTACTTCGGAACTTTTCCTCATGACATCAGACTCGCTACGCTCACCCTCCCTACTCGGAGTCGCTTCGTTCGTCCTCAAATATACAAGTCTAAGCAAATATACAATTACAAATACAAATTTGCACAGCAACACGTCTTCAGACTTAATTCGGTTGTCATAAGATAATGAACAATCAGTTTCATTCCCAGCGGTCACCCATTCAGGCATAGACCACGCTAGATGCTGCTTAACTTTTTTGATCATACAAAAAACTAGATATAACTGTATTGAAACGAAACCTGTACTTATCTATAAGATAGATGTATACACTCGTACCAAATTTCAACTCCATTGGATTATTTCCCGATTTATTACATTTTTTTTAAAAATCGTATACAAGTTATCTTTTAAAAATTGAACTAAGGCTGATAATGAGATGAAAGTTAGCACACATGTTAGTCTTATACATGGCTACATGCGTGTCAAATCTCAATCCAATCGTAAATTTTTCCCGCGTTTTATGATTTTTTGAAATTTATGTTTTTGAGTTATTATTGCAGGAGATTGACATCATAAAAAAATGTTTTCCAAATAGCACAACTACAGCGGTAGACTTTTTGTCAAAACTCTCTAGTATGAATACACTAGGAGCTACGATGAAAACACACAAACATATAGGCAGTCAATTTTATGAAAACCACTCAAGAGGCCTTAAAAACACCTAAAACTGATACTTCCGATGACATTCTGGCTTCGGATTTTTTTTTAAACAATAATTGTCCTATATACCTACGGTATTAATGAGGAAAAATATAAAAATCGTGTACGGGTGCATCTCAACTTTTCCTTAACTTACCGGATCGCCATTATTAACCTAACCACTTTGCACTCGCTTCGCTTGACTTCAGAATACGTAATTTAGCTCATTTATATTGCAGTACGTCTTCGTACTTGCTTCGCTTATATTCAGACAGTATAAATATGCATTATTCCAAGTGGCCACACAGGTAATGACATCGCTCAATGCTCCTAAACTTACTGATCAGCAATCTACTAGTATTGACTCGGAACTTTCATTTTTTCTACGCTCACACTAGTAAATACATTCGTTTTATTTCCAGCGGTTACCAATTCAGACACTGACCTCGCTCATAGCTGCTTAACTATTATAATTCAACAAAACCATAGATATTCTTTCTGAATAAAAAAAGAAACTTAGTATACTTATTTATTGCATGAAGTAATACACTTTTAACTCAATTGGATCATATTTCAATTTTTTAATAAGTTCTTTGATAAAATTTGAACTAATGAATATAATGATATAAAACTTAGCACAAATGTAGCTTGATCGCACATTTTTATTTTTTTATTTAATTGACCCTTATTTGAATAGTTGTTTCCATTTTGATAACTCCAAATCAATTAAGTCCTTACAGGTAACAGCATTAGAAATTATACTTAATTTTATGCCACCTTTTAAGGGGAAATAAAAAATCGTAGTTAATTGCGTTTTATAATCCTAAATAAAAGGGCTTAACTTAACAGGCTCTAAGACACACCCTTTAAAATTAGGGTCAATAGAAAACCTCAATAGAATGGGTTTTGCTGAATGCGGAAGCCTGTTATCTAAGCGTTAATTTTAACTCTTTAATTAAATGAAAATCCTGAATTTAACTGGGTAAAGGCAATAAAGGCTCAGCCTACTATAGGCTTTACGATAACAGCCCTTTAAATATGTTTCCTGTATAATTCTCTAAATATTCAATAGTTTCTCATTCCATAACCTCAAAAGCAAACATTCAGGGCTTCTCGGTTAAAAGGATGTAAAATGCCTAAAAATAGAAATATCCCGGTTATGAACTAAATATTAAAACTTTAAGATAAAAATTAATATGATTATAAGCACAACTTTGCACAAGGTAAAATATTATTAAAATAAATACAACAAATAAAAGCATAATATAAAATAAGATCGGAGAGAGGCACCACTTGCTCAAGGCCTAATAACTAGCCAACAACAATTCTACAACAACAATTAGCAAACAACTAATTCTGAGGACAAGCAAAGCAAGTCCGAAGTGGTGGGGATGTGCTCAGCGAATCCTATATGGTTTTAAAAGTTCCTAGGTACCCTAAACCCGGTTTTATCAATATCATCAGCAAAGGAAACAAAACAGAACGTAATTGACTCAAAGAAAAAAAACCAAACCTGGTTAAGGAAGGAAAACCTAAGTTTGGTTTTATTCATTGTAAGAGGTTTCTAAAGAACAAATTATGCAGAATAATAAATTACCCAGTGTTTGAAAGGTATTTTAACATCTTTTACCCAGGTTTCTTTTCCCTCAGTTTGGCTTTTCCATTTTCTTTTCTTTTAAGCTTGAAAAATAATTTCTTTATTTGAAATGTCTTAGTAAATTATTATTTATTTTTTAACATTAACTTAAAATTAATGGATGTCTTAGGGCTACCAACAATCCACTGAAAAGAGCTTATGTTGGATTCTTTTAGAGTCCTTGATATATAATACAGGCAGAAAAAACTATTATTTTAATGTAATTATAAATTATTTTAAGATAAAAAATATACTAAAATGATAAGTAATACAAAAGAAAACAAGGTATTTTTCGTAAGGCATTTATTAAACATCCAAATTTAGAAAAAAATTTAAAACCCATTTTTTAAATAGTAATAGTAGCATAGTACACTCATTAAGAATTCTTTTCATGAAGCAAAGTGACCTTTTAACTTTTGGACTCAAGCAAACTTAGATTGTTAAGGTCCACCGACACAGTGAAGTCTATAGTTCCTAACTAAGTAGAAACTTATATCGAATTCTTGGTAAAGTTGGACTTGTAAAGGTTTTAAGACCATATAATTTAGTTTATTCGCAACTTTTCTGCTTTATCTAACCCTCTTTAAACTTTCCTAGTATCATGTACAAAGTAGTAAGCAAATTAAATAGATAATAAGTAAGTATTTTAGTAGGATATTCATTAATTATACAATCCTTATTATATGTTCCTATAAAATAAATAATTAAATACTATTAGTTATTAAATAACTAAATACTTTTAACTTGAAACAACATACATACAGGAATGAAAAATACAAAAGCTTATTCCTTATTCCTTCTTCCGTTTTTGTTATCTGAACAACCTCATGTTTTCTTATGAAAATACAAAAAATTAAAAGAAATAATATTAAATAAAATTACCATAAGATCAAAATTGCAGTAGCTTTTTTAAATACATATATATTGTTAATTGTTTTATCAATACAGACTGCAAAATAAAAGGTTATAGATAGTAATTAAGCAATTAAAATAATTAACAGTTAAAGCTAATCATAAATTTAAAACTTAATCAACTGATGACAAAGTATAATTAAAATTTTTTAAATATTCAAAGCTTCACCCTTCTTAACTACTAGGTTCTGAGAACATAATTTGATCGTAGGTGTTGTTTAAATTCAGGTTAAGTTTATACCGGCTTTATTACAGTAAATATATTTATAAAGCCAAAATAAATAAAATATTTAAGTACACCCATTTATACACCTTTTTTTTGGCATCTGGCGTTATATTGGAGTCGAAAAATGGTAGGATTACTACCACCGTAACAAAATCTGATTTCTTTTACCTCTATACCTCTGACAACACAGATTGATTTGCCAAGATTGTATATTTATTTTTCTTTCATAAAATTAAATAAGTAATATAATAGGGTTTTTATTTTGTAAAATGAAAGTATAACTAATACTAAATATTAGTAAAATCTTTAGTAATGCCGCCTTTCATTAGTGGAGGGTAATTAATTTTGTCCTCAACTAGGGTAATTAATTTTGTTATAGTGGGTAGCAGTGTGTTCCCGTCATGAATTATTAGGAGGAGCAGATTAGAGCCCAGAGATCTCACCCAATCCGTCTGCTAAATACTTCTAAATATATCATAAAATTAAAAGGAAAATTTTCGTACAGGGTTTCTCTGAATTTTCTCAAACCTAGCCGGATTTACTACCCTTATGCTCACAACTCGCTTCGCTAATCTTATACTGTAAAAAACGCCTAATTATACAGGTAAAATTAGTTTCAAGCCCAGCGGTCACCCACCGGCTTAATGACCACCCTCCATGCTACAAAACAAAAGTAATTCAACAAAAACCGGAAATATACTGGCATATTTAAATCCTGTAATTTTAATCCTGTAAATCCTGCAGGATATACAGGATACTTTGTATACTTGTGTATGAAGAACGCATGCCGAATTTCAACTTAATTCGACATATATAGCTTTCAAACATAAACATTTTATTCTATAACAATCAAACTATTGCTGATAATGAGTTGAAATTTAGCACTTTTATTTAGTCCAAGAGCTAGAAGCAAAAGAAGGACCATCAAAAGCCCCAAGATATTAATAAAATAAACTGATTTTTTAAGTCTGCTTGTGTCTTAAACTTGATAAGAGGAAAATTTATGCAATTTAAAGTTTTTTGCATGTTTTAGAGTGTAAACTATTGGTTTTGTTGTATTTGATTTCATTAACATTTCATTAACAAAACTTTAATTTAATTAAGCCCGATATAGGAATAAAATTAAAAGTTAAACTTGATAAACTTAATTTAGGAACACCGATATCAAACAAATAATTTTTTTGGGCCATTTCACGAACTTTAAAGGGGATCAGGGATCAAATTCTCTAAAATGGCAGACCACCCGATAAAAACTCTTAAAATGAATAATTCAGGTGAAATCCCGGTTTCGGATTTTTAAAGCAAAGAAAATAATTTTCCTACATACCTACGGAATAAGAAATGAAAAGTAAACATTAAATTGACTAATGCGGAGAACTTAACCGTATTTAAATTTGTTAATAACACCGTACAAGATTTTAACGAGAACAATGTGCGTGAAAAGGATTTAAACACGAAACTTCAGTTTACTAATTCTGCAAAGCTATAAGCATTCCAAAACTTTCAATAGAGGAAAAATCACGGTAATAATAAAAAAAATGCAGAATTGAATTTTGCATAGGAAAAGGTACTTTTGGGGTTAGGGCTTCATCTCAACATCTCCCATAACAATAATTCTGACTCAAAGAGTCGTAAGCCTTAGAATTCTAGCTTTCTTGCTTATCTATCTAATTCCTGCTCAGGTTTTCGGGTTATGCTTCATGATCGAAACAATAACACGGTTATTTATCAATTAGGTTGCTACTAATTGATTAAAAAGGTTGCAACTACGCTTTAAATGCTTCAATCCGTTCTAGACAACATTTTCGCACTCATGCGAAGCTTAGTGTATCCTAATTTTTAATATATTTTAAATAATTTCTTTTGAAAAATACAGGAAAGATCAAGTAGGGGTTTATTCGATTCAGCATTATAATAAATTAAAACCTGCATTGTCAAAAAAATGGTAAAAAAAGAAAAATGATTATCGTACAGCTAAACCCGCAATCCTTATAAACCCACACTCTTAATGGAAATGGAGGTACAACGCCACTCATCAACATTGTGCCAGAAGTACACCTTAAAACTTTGGAAATATCTTTTTACTTTTCTTTAAGATTTTTTTAAGTGTAATGGTTTTCTTCGCGTGCTAGAGCCATTAGCACTTTAAAAGACAGCTTGCAGCCACTACTCTTTTATCAAAAAAGGAAGAAGGTAATGTATTTTTAATTTCATTCTTACCAAGGTTCCATTGCAGTAGAATTCTTAAAGGATTTAGAAATTTAAGGATAAAAATACTTACCATTATACTTTAATGCACTAATGAATATTTTAAACCAAAATTTGAAACTAAGTAAAAGAAGATATAGCAGAACTGTGATTCTTGAGTCTCAATCTATTCTTTGCCTCGTAGAAAGAAAAATCAGTTTATTAGATTTAAGTTACATGTAAAAAGTAAAATAAGTATTTTAGGTGAAATTTTGAAAAAATGAGTATAAAGGAGTAAATAACAAATTTAAATAATCCAACATAATGACAGCCAGCGACAATGGAATCACTTTTATAGACATCATTATACAACATTAACATCGAGCCGCTGGATTTAGTCATTGACTATGATATCTAACGGTGAGTATAAGTGTTATTTAAAAGATAATAGGTGATGTTGCCAGCCTACATGAACTCTAGATACGCAAATACCCCATGTCACATATGACCCATGGAATGACTGACCTGTACCGACACTGCCTAACCTCAGAGTTATAACAAGAAGGGTTTATAAGGATAAACTATAAAGATTTTTTAGGATAAAAGTTTATAAGGATATAATAGCACGATATGTTTCTCTTAGTTTTTTTTTTTAAATTTGAAAACCAATTCTAACAAAATGCTAAGAAAAAACTTTCCACATCTGGAAAGTAGACAAAAACTTTGTTTAAGGCAGACTTGTAGACGTACTTTTATCAATCAAAGTCAACCGCCTGTTCTCATGTTAAGTCCCGCAAGCCTTTTGAAGTTGCCTACCCAATAGAACTTGAGTATGTTAGGAGCAGTCAAGCATCATTCTATGTCACAGAACTAAAGAAATATGATCTATACAACGTTAATTAATATCTAAAAAAATCCACGATAAAATATATATTATAACAATGTTCATAGTTTGCTGAAAAAAATTTAAACCAAACAAATAAGATAAAGTTTTTTTTAGGTTAAACATTAAAATAATGATGATACTCGATTAAAACCTTACGGCTCGTTTGGAAAAACTCCTACGGAAATCGTCTTAACTGGTAGTGATAATCCTTACGCTCGAAGAACAATGCTAATAAAATTTAAGATAGTTTATTTTAATAAACCATATTAACTAAGAGCGTAACTTGAGATGCGAAACACAGACCTCTGTTGTGTCAAAGGACAATAAAAATATATCATTTGATATTACCGTGTTTTGCAAAACATGAATAGTTGACACACAATTGTCCCTCGCACAATTATATTGTGACAATAAAAATACTAAAGCTCCAACGGCCTGCACCACGAACGCGGCTCGTTTTCAACTTATTATCAATTAATATAAAGTTTGAATTGAAAAGCTCATAATATTATAATATAAATTATAATTTATATCCATTGTTCGTTTTTGAAATTGACTCGGTAAGTGTTTTGATAAAAGTTCATCGTGAGTTGTCACTTAGTTTTAAGCATTAAACTGCATGAAAAGGAAACAGCATACAGCAAAAGGTACTAACAGCTTAAGTCATTCTAAACTCACGTATAATTGCATTCCAAATACTCTACAACCTTTAAGTCGTGGTTTCTTTATTTTTTGCGTGAGCACGCTTCCACATTCCACTTACCTGTTTTATTCTTTCTTAAGTACAATATAATTTCAAGTTATTTACACGCCATAAAATTTTAAGAGCCTATTTTTATATGCTAGATAAATTTATTGATGTATCATGTATCATTTTACATTAAATATTTTAATTTGTGCGATAAAAACAAATGTTTTTAAATCATGCTCATAAATTAAGTAAAATACTTTGTTCCTTATAATACAGCCAATTAATTTAACTCAATAAGTTTTAAAGAGCTTTATAATTTCTACTTTATTTATATAGTTGTTACGAAGAATAAGCAAACTACATAGAAATAAAACTCAATAAATTAGAAATATATAATATATAAATACAAAACACAACGATGCAAATAACCTTAAAAAATAAAAATATTATGGTATAAGTTGCAATAAATAAAAATTAGTAAATCAGGCATAATAAATAAAAGTAAAAAATGATCTATTTACAAATGTTTTTTCTATATCACAAAAATGTCTTAATTCTCCCTAAACTTTACACAGAGCATAAGACCATTTCAATAAATAAACTAATAAAAATATAAAATATACTACTACCCTCAAATAATTTATACAATCATGAACTGTCATACATGTAGATTAAAATACGTAATATTTATTTCCTTTTTTTGTATAAAAATACATAAGAAATCTAAGAAAAGCACCTATAATATTTTAGATGTAATTAAAGATAAAATAAAATAATTGATTTAAATGTACATCTGCAATCTAAAATCATAATATATATTTCTTCGTAACCAAAAGGGAGATTTACATAAATGCTATATTTTAAAAGGAGGTTTTTACCCGGGGTATATTTATGAGAGAGAAAAAATTACAGGCTACATTATACAGGTTGCAGGTATACTGAATTTATATTCTAAAACAATTTAAAATATATAAGTAGATAAGTTAGCACCTTACACTTTGCCTCCGTAGTCCTACACTAGGAATACCCTCATATATAAGTAAATTGTCAAAAACTGACACATCAATTTAAAACATCAATTTAAAATATAATTAGAAAAGAAATTAATTCTGAAAAATTAATGCCGTGTCTCCATAAGATCAAATATGAAAAAAATTGGTATCAGGGTACCTCAGAACCTTTTTCACCACATCGGATTCGCTACGATCATTATCACTGCTGCAGACTCGCTTCGCTTGTCTTTAGAATATCAATAAAAAAGAAACTTTTAAAAAACATTTAAAAAATTATTTAATAAAAGTTTATAAATAACTAAATTAAATTTCTATGTATATAAAATAAATTAACTTATTGTAAATATTCAAAATAAAATTATTTATATTATTTAAAAAATAAAAAGTAATAATTAATAATAAAATAGAAAAGAATAAAATAAAAATGTATAACAATTATATAAAGTTTATAACCATAGTATTAGGTATTAAGTCAACGCCTGTTCAGCTCAGGCCTTGGGGCCATCATGAACAGGCTAATCTTTTATGTTCATTGTATGCTATATCAATTAATTTATAAATAAAGATAATTTAATAAAAAAAAATATGACCAAGTTTTTTAACGCAACACGTCTTCAGACTTGTTTCGATAGTCCTCAGATATTAAATACATAATTTTTTCCCAGCGGTCACCCATACAGCTGGATGCTGCTTAACTTTTATAATCTAACAAAAAACGTAGATATACTAGACGTAATGAAACAAAACTTAGTATAATTATTTATTACGTAAAGAGATACACTTCTAATCAATTTCACTTCAACTGAATTGATTTAAGAGTTTTTGCGAAAGGCGGTTAAACCTTTCTTGAGTAGTAATGCTACTGTTCAAGTTGTAAAACATAAACCGGAAACTTAATCCAAAATAAATTGCTTAGGACGGAAGCACGCATATTAAAGAAAATTCGCTCTATATGCGGACTCGCACTAGGATTCTTTAATTTAAAAGTTGTGGTTAAAGAATAATAATAAAATATGACGGTGTAGAATAGTGTAATTATACAGTTTCTTCCTTGTAGCTTTTTGTCTTGTAAAATATACATGATATTAACATAACGGAACAAACTAGCCAAATCTAACAGAATTAACTTTCGTAAGGGTCATAATGTGACCTGTACTTTCTATACACGTACTGATGAAAAGTAAGATTAAAGCAAAATAACTAATGTATTAATAAAACAATAAAAAACGAAAGGTGAAACAGCTAAACCGCACTGAAGAGCTGCATCAAGTTAAAAATATCATCATACACGCAACTCCGACTTGAATCATAGTTGATCATAAATAAAATAAAAATTGGGCCTCCGTCATAAATTATTTTATAATAAAATAGTCACTTGAATGTCGTTTTTACACCCTTTAGTATATGTTATAAAGGCCATAGTAAAAATAAATATCTTTAAGATCAGGTGTACTCTATTGTTCAATACGGTCGTAAATGTCTAACGATATATAAATGATATTGGAAAATTGGGTACGGGGAACTTCGAAACTTTTCCTTACCACATCAGATTCGTTTCGCTTATCTATCCTACTTTGGACTGGCTTCGCTCCCGTCCTCAGAATATACAATTCACCAAATTTATGCTGCAACACGTCTTCGGACTCGATTTGCTCAATCTCTGATAGTAATTTGATTAGTTTTACTCGCACCGGTCGCAAATCCTGCCACTGATCCCGCTCGATGCTGCTTAACTTTAATGATCCAACAAAAACCATATATACTTGCTATATAAAAACTAAAACTAAAAAACTATTAACTCTAAAATTAATTTTAAGAAATATATTTATTGCATGTATGTTCTGTTTTGCTTAATTATTTAAATCGTTATTGTTACGTTTTATTAAATGTTATTAATTATAGATGTATATAAATACGTAGAAAAGTGATAAATATATTTGTAAATTTAGTCTTTCATTTATAGATTCAACTAATCAAAAACTAATTTTAAGGAACATATTTATTGCATGTAAATATTAATATTGCTTACCTATTTAAATATGTTATTGTTAATTGCTATTCATTTATGGTGTTTTATAAGTGTATACGATATTTGATATTTAGTAAGTTGGACTAATATATATACTCTAAGGTGTAGTATATTTTGAAAAATACGTATACATTAGTCGGTAATGACTGAAATTACCCTTATAAAGTTTTGAATTTTATAAAATGCTGCATTGCAATTTTAGTATAAAATTATATTTTTTGTGATAAATAAATGGTATATACATTTATAAAACAAAATGAAACATTAACAATCTTTTGTAAAATCTTAAGATAATCATTAACCTGGCTGAATAGGTCTTGTTAAATTAAGAACCTAATAAATGTTTTATTTATTAAAACTAAAATTAGTATACTTATTTATTACCAGTAGAAAAAAACTCTGATTTTTTACATTTCTTTAACAAAAAGTATACAAGTCATTGGATAAAAACTAAAATAATGCTGATAATAAGATAAAACTCGGCACATATATTAGCCTTATACATGACTAAATGCGGGCCAAATTTCAATTCGATCGAAGCATTTTTTCTTCTTAAATGAATTTTCGAAAATTTTGCTGAGTCATTATTGCGGGATAATGACAACAATTCTTTTCCGAATAGCATAACTAAACAGCGGTAAACTGATTTTTGTACAATGGTACAACTCTCTAGCATAAATGCAATGGGAGATACGATAACAGATTCACACTCACACACATATATACCGACAGACAACTTTGTAAAAACTACATAGGAGATCTAAAAAATTTTCCGGTGACATTATGGTCAAGATTTTTGAAAACACAATACTTTTCCTTCACACCTACGGTATAAAAAAGGGAAAGTAAAAATCTGCATTATATAAGCAAAAAAATTTTAAAAATAATGTAAGATGTAAAGATTTTGTATTAAATTTGCATTAGCTTTTTTTCTAATCCAGACAAATCGATTTTAAATTTTGTATACGTGAATATACAAAATGTCAAACTGACGCTTTTGTTTTACACAAAATCGGCATTGTCTCTAAAGATAAGTGAAATAATATAATCAAAAGGGCTTAAAAGAGTTTCGTAACTATCATTACATTATAAGCAGAGAAGTCAACTCCGAAAATAAAGAAAAAAAATCAATAGATACTAATTTTAAGAAAGTGCTCAAATATTGTAAAAAATTTCATAAAAGAAAGTACTCAGAGTATAATATGATTTTACTGGGTCCAAGTACTCGAGTTAGCTAAGAAGAACTCTTCAAATCTTTCTTCTCAGTTATTAAGTAAAGGTACTTGAGAGTACCAAGAGTTCAGATAATAATGCCCAAGGAATTCTCTACAATCTAAGCTATTTTATCCTAACTTGGAAAAATAAAGCATCAGGAAGAATTTCAAGATTTCGTTTTATTGAGTCTCCACTTGTCTATTCTTCAACTAGATCATATCAAGTTATGAACAATTTTTTTATCTAAAAGAAATTTTCTTAAGCAAGGGTTTCTTAAATAAAACTTAACAATAGGGTTTCGGATTTCACCCCTTAATTTATAGAAAATAACATTTTACAAAATGTGAATTTAAACTCAAATTCCATAATTTTTAACAACTGAAATAATAAAAATCCATTGTAGTCATATTGTATTTTCAGATATGCTGCATAATTTGTATTGTAAATTTACAATACAAAAGAGGAAAATAAAATAATAATAAAAAATTATAATAAAGAGGAAGACTATTATTTAACGAACGAGTGTCAAGATTATAAGTTTACACATATAACATGATATGTTATTATGTAATAAAATATCATGTAAATAAAAATTAATCTCTATTTCCTTTGGTTAAAGTTAAAAATAAATTTAAAAAATTATAGAATAAGGGTTTATTAGTTTGAAAAAAATGGTACACTGTGTTTATTTAAATTTTAAACAAAACCAAATTCTTATCAGTTTAATTATCCACAGATCGTTTTGATGCATCGCACCAGTACAAAATAACAATGATGTAATTAACTCAAACAATAAAAGTTAATAACATTTTAAAACAGGAAAAAGAAATTAACACTAGAGGGTAAACTTAATAAACTTTTTTAAACAAATTCTTTATTGGCAAAAGTATAAAACATTTATTTTGTGTAAAAAGATGCTGAACAGACTTAAAACACAAAAAATTCTGCGCACATACAACTAAATATAAGACACGAACAAAGACACTAAATATAAGACAAATATTTACAACTAAATATAAGTGAAATATAAAGAACTAAATATAAGACACATTTATACACACAGCGTATAAAAGTTATAACTACACCAGATTAAATGCAAAGTATTATTTTTTTTCAGGGAAATTGATTAACAAGAGAAGCAAAATCCTCCTTTCTTCACTTTGATGATAATAGAACTGGACAAAGGTTATAAATCACTAAACAATTAGACAAAGCCGAAGGGCTAGTCGTTTTGCAATTTCACAAAATAGATTTCAAACTTTTTTAATATTCCAAAACTGGATACTCTGGTATAAAACCAAAGCAGAGCCGTAATTTTATTTTACTTTAAATTAACTAGAGACAATACTTGCTCTCACTTCGACACTAAACGTCTATTCTTGATACCAGGCTGAAGATAATAATTTGTTTAATACATCGAGAGTCCTACAATGTGCGTACTCCCAAGTTAATTTTTCTTTCGCGAGAAAATTTGTAACCACTAACTTTCAAATTTATATCTTTAAGTTTACTCAAAAAAATACCCAAAGTACCCAAAGAATCCGACTTAAAACGAATGAAATAAACACGTCTGCACGCCAATGATTATTATGATTACTTAGTTAGTATTGATTATTTTAGACTCCTTATGTATTTTTTAGCTTTTCGCTTGTCTCGGGTCCAAGTCCAATAAACCTGACAGCAAACTTAGGTCCAAATAAATCAAATTCTTATAGCGTAATATATGCCAGTAAAGAAAATAGATAACAAGGCAATAATGTAGTAATCGAAGAAAGGCAATGACTATGCAATTGGAATTCCCGAGATTAATTTAAAGTGTAAAATATAAATATTAAACAATTTTACAGAACATAAATTAGCAAGTTATAATTATTATCTACTAGCAGTATAAATAAATATACTAAGAATAGAAAACATAAATATACTAAGAGTTTTGAAAATTATAGATGAAAATACCATGGGATGAGAAAACCTAATGGCGCGGTGGTCCGCATTCCGGGCAATTTACCTTAATACGTGTTTTCGTACTTAACAATCATTTTCTTGCTTAAGGTTCCGGTTTATAATTTTTAACTTGAGCAGTTACTCAATTATATAGCAATAATTGTTTCTGATTTTTTCTGCAATTTTAAAAGGAAATTCGTATATTTATTCCATTGGGTTAGCGCATTTCCTGATAATAGGACAGAAAATATGAGTGACGAGTAGTGCTTTGCAATACAAGACATGGATTACTAAGCACGGAATCGCGCATTCCACAGAAAATTCACCCGGCATGGGATCACCGAGCCAGAATTTCTTTAATCGTCCTATCCCAGGATTCGGACCAGGGTACTCAGCGTTGAGTACTCAAAGTGTTCGAATCAACTCCAAACTGATTTAATTTGACTCAGAGCCCCTAAAAACGAAACTCTACTCTGTTGTTCAAACATATCATATTTACGGTTAAACTTTACGGTTATTTACCACGTTTGTTTGTAGTTTTTGGTGACTTAGAGTGTTCGTATCGACTTTGCACCGGTTTCATTCGATTCAGCGTCCTGCCCAAGGTTTTTTACTAAGTTTGATATAAAAATATTTACTTGTTAAAAATATTGGATGTTTACAAGAAATGGATTTACTCCCGGGTTCGACTCCTGCCATGACGCCTATCTTAATAGCAAATTATTTACAAAGGAAATTCGCTAAAAGATATGGACTGTAAATCTTAAGATTTTATGACCGTTCTTATAGTTATTAAGTATATCAAAATATTAAATTTGAATAGGTAAATTTAGTGATAAAGATAAAAAAGTATTATATTGAAGCAATGGATAATAACATTTTACACAAAATTTTATTGATAAAGCGAAAATAAATAAATCGAAAGTATAACAAAAAAATGAAAAGTAGGTGCAAAATATTAAACAAATAAATCTACAATTAACAATTATTAATTTTAATTTTTAATTTACGAGAGCTTTTAAGAAACGCACGAGGTAATTAAAGTAAACAAATAGATTTACATTGGAGAGTTCCTTTAAAAATCGTTATGAGAAAAGGGTTGAACTTTTAGGGAAGAAAGAAAAGTGTAAAATAATAATATCGGAAATAAAGGGAGAATATGGATTTTAAAGGGACTACGCCCTGAGATAACTCTACGATAAAACCTATGAGTCTTGTAATACATGGAAAGTTTTAAGTAAATACAGCTTTGTATGCAGAAGGATGTAGCTACATGTAACGTGATTCTGCTCTTAACTTGAATACAAAGTGACTAAGGACTTTTTGTACAAACTATAAACCAATAATAGATGAAAATGTGTTAATAAGCGATGCATCAGTAAAGAAAATCCCCCTAAAATGAATTCTTAAAATAGTTACAGCATTACAGACATGCATAATGATACTGAACGGTCATCCAAATACATCCAAATAAGAAGAATAATTGAGAGGATTAGTATTCGCCCTAAGCAAGTATTAACAATTCGACAGCACTATTTTGAAAAGTGTTTTAATTTTTTATTTCTCAATTAATTTGCTAAAATAAATAACAATAAATAAATAAATTCTTTTCATTTCGTTACCACTTCACTACTTACCCCACGAGTAATTATTAACGAATTATGTTGGTATTATAAGCTAACTAATAATTTAGTCGGCAATGCCTGAGGAAAAATACATTCTAAGGTTCTCTGGTTGTTTCATTATCCCTTAATGATAGAGGTATTCTCATCTTTTCATAATTATGCAATGACTTTTCCTTTCCTCATTTATACCAAAGGTATAAAGGAAAAGTATTGTGTTTCCGAAAAATCCGAAACCATGATGACACCGGAATTATCCGTTTCAGGTATTTTCAAGACCTTAACGTTTACAAGTAGACAAGTAGTTTTCACTAAGTTGACGGTCTGCATGTGAGTGTGTGTCTGTTATCATCGTTGCTCCCAGTGTATTTATGCTAGAGATTTGAAAGTAATTTGAAAAGAGAAAGGAAAATAATTTTTATAACTTCGTTAACCATCAATAATGACATAGCAAAAATTTCTAAAAATTATAAAACGCAGAAAAATGTTGCCATCAATTTGAGATTTGGCACGCATGCAGCTATGTATAAGACAAACACATGCCAATGTTTACCTCATTTTCAGCATTAGTTCAATTTTTATCAAATGAATTGTGTATGTTTTTTTAAAAAAATAAAAAAAAAATTAAATTCGATACAAGTGTATCTCTTTATGCAATAAATAAGTACGCTAAGCGAGTACAATAACGTCTAAGTACACTAACGTTTCAATGCAACAATTATATCCCTAATTTTTGTTTGATCATAATAGCGAGTCCGAAGACGTGTTTGACTATAAATTTAACGGCTAATATATTCTAAAGACGAGCGAAGCGAGTCCTTAGTAGAGAGGATGAGCGTAGCGAATCCAATTACATGGACACATGGTTATTAAGAGGGAAGCCAAATAATTAACTAACACAACACTACTTCAGGTTGTAGTGCCAATCGTTACACTTAATGTAACCTAAAGTCACCTATAATTTATTTGATTCAAAATCCATACAAACTGATAGCTTAAACTGAGATGCGAACTCCAGACCTTCATGGTGCCATAGATCAGTACAAATACTGACCCTGTAGTAACCTCGACAACATAAGCGACTT
This sequence comes from Microvelia longipes, assembly GCA_018340805.1. Lineage (NCBI taxonomy): Eukaryota > Metazoa > Arthropoda > Insecta > Hemiptera > Veliidae > Microvelia > Microvelia longipes. The sequence goes on from JACMZG010001863.1 coordinate 30,359,526, forward strand.
AAATAGTTAACTAAATAAAAATTTGATAAAGAAAAATAAAGAGTAAAGATAGAAATTAAAGGTTAAAAGAGCTTTCAAGACATGCAAAGATCAATCTGACAAATATTAAAAAGCGAAACAAATAAACGCAATACCTCTACTAAATTTAGGTTTTTTAGAATAGAGGTTACATCAAAAGAACAATATTTAATTCTTCGAAGTACAAGTATTTGTAAAGAGATGTAAATCAAGTTGGACAAATTAATGACACAAATCATTTTACATCTCATGTCCTTAACCTAATACAGTCAGTATCAGTCAATCAGACCGCAAAATATATGTTCAAAATATATATCAATGTTAAAACTTAGTGTAGTATCTAACAAAATCAATGTTCATTTATAGAATACAAAGCCTACATGAAGAAATAACTGATCAAGGACTTTATCTATTACCTTATAAACATAGACTTTTGCGCTAAGGAACATTTTTAGTTAATTTAACTTCTAAAATTTATAATTAAGGATAATGGTAATAACTCTATGGTGGCGTATACGTCATGTTTTTGAATACTTGCAGATTCTTAATTGCCTCGATATAAGGTTTCACTTCCCTCATCAATAAATAAATTTTAGTAATAATTAAATCTCATTTTATAGCAAAGGTGCATAATTTACAATTTAATACAAACTATTACTAACCTTTTATTAAAAAGTAAAGGAAAATAACTCTTAATATATTTATTGATTACCTGAAACAAAATAATAATATAATTAAATAAGCATGAAGTAAAACAAAAAATCGGGTATGGGGTACCTCGGAACTTTTCCTCATCACATCAGATTCACTAAGCTCATCCTTCCTGCTTCAGACTCGCTTCGCTCGTCCTCAGAATTTACATTTCGCCAAATTTAAACTGCAACATGTTTTCGGACTCGCTTGCATTCATTTCATGAATGCACTTCTTTCACTCCGCTGAGAATAAAATGCATCTATTTCATTCTCAGCGGTCACCTATACAGCACTGACCCCGCTCAATGTTACTTATCTTTTACAATCCAACAAAAACCATGGATATACTCGTCGCACTTTGTGTACTTATTTATTTAGTAATGGTATTGTACTAAATTTTCTGAATTTTTACAATTTAAAAAAAAGTAAAATCAGGTACAGGGTATGTTAGGACTTTTCTTCATCACATCGAATTCGCTTAACTCATCCTCCTTACTTTGGACTCGCTTAGCTCGTCCTCAGATAGTAAATACATTCTTTTCATTCCCAGAGGTCACCCATCCAGCAAAACTCCACCTAGAGACCGATTTTCGTACAAAGTTTCAACTCTCTAGCATAAATACACTAGGAGCTACTATGATGTCAGACACACACATACATACAAACATACACAGACAGACAGACAACTTTGTGAAAACCACTTACGTGGATACCGGTTTCGGATTTTTTTGCAAACAATAATTTTTCTATATACTTTCGGTATAAGTAAGGAGAATTTAAAAGCAATGATAGAATTTGGGGCGCAATTATCCATTCCAGAATATCAAAGGGACTTGACTTAAGTCTCTTTGCAGAATACATAGAAGTAGAGACATTGAAAGTGCGTCTGAAAGTAAAGGGAAAAAACTAAATGCTAAATTAGGAAGGAAATTAAATTAAAAAATTAAGGAAAAATGCTAAATTTAGCATTATTAAGTCAATATGGCACGTCCAGATTCTGATAATGTATTAACCCCATGCATTAATCCAAACATATTTCTTCCATGGGAATCCTATACCTATTATAACATACTTACACCAGTTTAAAATCTCCAGTATCTAATTTCTACTGAATACTAATGAGAGCTCCTTGTTTAGAAGCATATGGTCCGTATACAAGATATTAGAAGGAAACCCAATTAAATATAGACTTTTGGTCAAGACCGTGGTCTGAGATAAACATACAAGTAATATTGGTTATACTAATGGTTAATTAAAAATATTTATTATAATATAAAACTTTAAATGAACAATAGCAAATTTTTAAAGATGTATTGATTTTAGAAATAATAAGGTAAAAGGCATCTAAGAAAGCCTTAGTTTACTGAATTTATCTTTACTTATCTCGTTTCTTAGTAAACTAAAATTGCTAACTTTTCGCTTCATCGGAAAATCAAACTCTTCAACTCAATCTTTCTCTCAAACTTTTCCTTTACTTAAAAAATAAAAAAATATAAGTTTCCTTCCCCCCTTTGAATAATCATAAAAAACTTAGATGATAATAAGCGCAGGCGTTTTTTACAAAAAAAAAATTACTTGTGCATCATTGAATATTTTAATTACTTTTGCAGGAGTAGCTCACACTTTCGTAACTAATTTTTACCATCAATTGTGATTCTAGCGCATTTAAAGGAAAATGAGACTAATGCAAATAAAGAGACTGAATAATAGTTTTTATATCAAAGTAGTAAAATAAAATATTTACATCATGAAATCACATGGAATATATATTTTTTTTATTTATCAAAGAAAATTCTGACAAAGAAAAAATCGGACCAAATCCGCAAGCCAGGTGAATTTCCTTTAAATGCTGATTATTTGTTCTACAACCCATTTTAAACTTAAGTTTTTGGTTTAAACTTCCACTGAGCAATACTATTAGTAATTGTTACTTCAATAGCTAGATTTTTCAATATAAATAATCTTAAAGATTAGCATAAACTCTTTTTTAGAGAGTACTGTGCTGAGCTGATTTTAAAAGGATGAGCATGGTTTTGAATAGCTTAAAAGATACAAAAAGAAAGATTTTTAAAAAATCTAGGAAAATAAATATAATTATAATAATAAATAATTATTGCTTAGACTATAGCAATGAAGCAAGCATTATAAATTAAAATCGCCCTATTTACAGGCAATTTTATTGGTTAAAATATATCAATAACAGGGAAACATTAGAGGATACTTCAGAAATCAAATCATATCGCAAAAATACATTTTTTACTTATTATGAGTAAAATTAATGGAGATAGACCTTTTCAAGAAAAGGCATCATTAAAAGAATCATAATAGATTAGAATGAAAATAAAAACTCCTTTATGTACTTTCATTGTCTGGAAATAAAGTTTACGTCAATCAAAATCAGTGCAGAATTTAATAAAACAAGAGAATTTTAATCCGACAAAAGAGTATTCGAGACTTGTGATGTTGAAGGGGAGTTTTTGTTCTTCGCTGTTTTGTTTTATTCAAAGGATCTTTGCGAAAAAAATTGGCATTGAATGATCTGAATTGTTTAGAAGAGGGATTTACTCGACCGTAAAGCTTATTCAAGGTCGATAGTTAAATAAAAGAAATGAGGCTTATGAGGAGTTAATTCTCTTAACATTCGATTAACATTAATTACAAAAATTCTGGTTTGGTGTTCCGCACGTTGGGCGAATTTCCTTTGGTATGTGTGTTTCCGTGCTTAACAACAATCCTAGTAGGGACGATCATTTTTTTTTACTTAATATAAGTTTTTAACTTCAAAATAATTCTGGCGAGGTGGTCAGCATGTCGGGCGAATTTCCTTTGGATGCGTGTTTCCGTTCTTAACAACCCATTTATTGCTTAAAGTTCCGGTTCATGCTTTAGAACCTAAGCAGTTACTCAATTGTCAAGCACTGCTCGTAACTCATTTTGTTTCTATTTTTCAAAGGTATTAACGAGTTTTATCCCCAAAGGAAATTCGCTAAAAAATATTATTTGCCTTAAAAAGCGATAAAATAATTAAAATAAAAAAATAGCATACGGGGAACCTCGGTACTTTTTTTCAAAAATTCAGACTTGTCCTTCAAATGTCATAATTATCCATAGCATAAGAAAATGAAGCTTCGATTTCGCTACGCTAGACCTCAGAATAAAGTTGTGATCCAAAGTCTAGGGTGTTATAACTTAGTACTTGCTTCGCTTGTCTTTAGAATGCCATGATACTTCTATTAAGATAGCTACGGTCTTATAAATTCAGACGTTATGGTCCTTAGAATGTCATCATTACGCAAAGCTACCAAGTATTACTTCGGTCTCGCTACGCTCGACCGCAGGATCACTAGGTAGCCAAATTACTCGGGTTCCAAAACAAAAGAATAATAATTTAAAGAATAATTAAAATTTATACATGTAAACAAAAACTACACATACCAGCCTAGTACAGGCATCGGTAGCCTAGTTTCTACAAATTTCAATCCATTAAATTAATAATATTTATTATACATTAATAATATACGCCATAAAATGTATTATATGTTGGTTAATATGATTTTTGCTGTTGAAGTCGAATTTCGACAAATAAAAACAAAATTTTACATGTAATTCTAAGCATCGCAATATATATTTTTTCTAGTAATGTAAAAACTAAAATTTTAACAGCAAAAAAACACTTGAAAGGTAAAAAGTTACATTGACCAGATTAAAAATTTAGTAGTCAACATTTTTTAAATTACGAACAATATCAAAATGGAATTTAGTGACTCGATTTATCACTAAAAGATGTACATTTGTGTTAAGTTTTACTCAATAGGTAAAATTATTGATTTTTAATCTTTTTAAAATTATACTTTTATTTTTCTAAAAATTTTATTTTCGAGCAACAGAAGTACTCAGAACGTCATAAAAATGAGTCAAACAAATCATTATAATGAAGTCTCAAATTCAGATTTTTAGGATGAAATTTTCGTGAGGATTTTTTCCAATGGATTCGATGCACATCCCATGAACCAAGTTATTATCATACATTATCAAACATTTAATGTAAAAAAATAATGTTTGTTAATTATCACTTTGCATAACAATCGATTTAAATGAAGCCAGGTAGTATAGGTTATTGTAATTAATGTATTTTAAACTAGATACATTTAATAGCACTAGAATAAAAAACCATATTTAAGTATAATGAAAAATAACTTTACTATTTAATAATTTATTTATATATATAAACATTAGGTTCATATAACATATGTCTATAAAACCATTAGGCATAACATAGGTTTATAAAACCTTTAGGCTAATTATTTTGTAAATTGATGTTTTCTTAGTTTAACAACAAGTAACGAGCAATAATCAGTATTTTTTTCACACTGGCTTAAAGCATTAAAGAACACTCACACCTTTAAAAAACAAGAAGGCTGTCAATTATAAAGGATAAAAATAAATTTATTAAAATTTCCTCGCAATAAACTAATTTAACTTCAAAAAGAAATACTTTTATAAAAAAATTAAAAGAAAAAAATTGAACCTTCATTACCTGAAGAATAATAGTTTAATTATTTTTAATAAAAGATTAATAACCAGTTTATTAAAAATGCAAGTTGTATTATTAAATGAGTAAAATTAGAGTTTCTAAGATTTTTAATACAAAATATCAGATTAACGCCAAATTAAAGCCTTAAAAAAATTAAAATAAAGAAGCAACTAATTTTTACTTTTCTTTAATTATACCGTAGTTTTATAGGAGAAATTTTGTGTTAGCACAAAAATCCGAAAAAAGGAGTTCACCTGAATCATCCGTTTCAGATGATTTTAGCACCTCATGAAAGGGTTTATGTGTGTGTGTGTCTTATTATTTTAGAAACTCGGTGTATTTATTATCTTTGAAAAAATTGATACAAAATAAAAAAAAATAAAGGAAAATAAAGTTACTATGACGTGATTATCCGTCATTAATGACTAACCAACATTTTTCTAAAATTTAACACAGAAATTGATTGGATAGATATGAAAATTTGGCAATCTCAAGTAATATAAGAACCAACAAACGTGCTAAGATTTATCTTAATATCAGGATTAGTTCAACAAATATCAAATGACATTTTTAATATTAAAAATAATCCAATTATGTTCAAATTCATTATCTTTTTTATGATCACCTAACTAGTTATGTACCAAATTGTTTGTTTGTTTATGCGTGAGTGTTGGTCTCTTATCATCATAGCATCCAGTATGTATATCCCAGAGAGTAGAAGCATTATTGAATCAGGAAAAAATGCGCAAATTCATAAAACGCGGCAAATTTTAAATCAATTTGGACTTTAGCACACATTTAGTCATATATAAGACTAATAAATGGGCTAAGTTTCACCTTAATATCAGAATCAGTTCAATTTTAATGGAATGACAAGTATAAGTATTTAAAAAAAAATTAAAATAAAAAAATAGGCTAATTAAGTTTAAATTTGGCATAAGCGTATACCTTTATGTAATAAAGAAGTTAACTAAAAAATTTCAATATGCCTAGTACAACTATGGGCTTTGTTGGATTTGAATCTTAAACAACATTGAGCGAGGTCAATAACTGGATAGGAGACCGCAAAGAATAAAACGGATATCTTTACTGTCCAAAGACGTACAGCAATATAAATTAGGTGATTTCCATATTGTGAGGATGAACGTAGCGAATCTAGTATGACGAGGAAAAGTTTTGAGGTATCGCGTACCCATATCTATAAATAATTTAGCTGAGCTATTAATTAGATTAAAAATGAAGAAATATAGTGACAAAAAATACTTGTATAATAAAAAAAATTAGATGTAAATAATTTTATGATTAGTAAGGTATCATAAGAAATCATGATAGGTAAAATGATACTGCAACAAGCTGATCATTTTTATTGATAAGTAATAAGTAGTCTCATATTGATTATTTACTAACTTCACACTTAAATTTGATGGACAGTATAAGTTAATATAATATTCTAAAGTTGTTTAATAGTTGGTATTAGTCTCTAACAGTTCTTGTTACTAAAGAATTCATCTCACACACCTTGCTGTGGTATTGCTTCCGGTACGTAAAGCAAAGTACTATGTCCTGAGTTCATTGTTCTTGGATAGGTCATCATTGTCACTTTCATAAATCGATTTTTCTTTGACATTTTCGATATTTTTTCAAAGAATTGTCTAGACAGATTTAATAGTATGGTGTGTCTATTTTAGGGAAACGAAATAAAAAATATACGTGTTAAACATAGTTTAAGTATTCTATTGTTTCCTTTAAATTCTGGGTGTTCTAAAGTTATAATTTGAATCTCACTAAAACACGCATAGCGGACACAAAGAATAAAACTAAGAGATTTTTTTTAATATCAGTTATCATATTTGATACTTATTGTATCTATCTTTTTTATAATTATAAAGTGGCAGAATGCAATACTTCTAAATAATAATCTAATCCGTATAAAATTATGTTACAGAAAATAAATCAATTTATTCAGAACAAGAAAGAAAACCTATTGCATTGTTAAATATAACAAAAAAAAAGAAAAGAAGAAACAGTAAAAACATTGTAACAACACCTTAAGTGTAAACAAGGGTAATGCAATGAAAACAACACTTCCTATGTTCTTTCGGTAACTAAAAGGAAAAAGTAAAAAAAAGTTAAAAATAACAAAATTCTGAATGGAATTTGTCAGTATTGAGTTAATATTAAAGAAACAGTAAAGAAAACATTAAAGCTTAGATACAAAAACCTGTTAACCTGCGAACAAAAGGAGCAAGGCCTAACAAGATAACATCCCATATACCTTACATTATAATCTACGTATAAACCTTACCATTAAATTAATTCATAAGCGTGGTTTGAAAACGAACCGTATGAAATTATTCTTTGTTTTAATTAAGCCTTGTTTTATTTTATCAGATAATAGAGTTAGTTTGCTTTATCACAGATCTCAAACAGGTTAGAATTACTCGAGGCTAAGTTTAGTATGAATTATAAATACATTTTATTTCAATCTTGTAATCTGATAAGAATTTATTCCAAACGTTAAATTGTGCACATCAACAGGTGTATTATTCATATTTAATTTATTCTTTCTGATTTAAATTAACCTTACGTAAAGAAACATTATAATTTAAATAAAAATACAAGCATGACTACAATTTACTACAAAATACAGTTGAATATAAATCAAACAATTAAATAATATTATTAATTAATAACAAGTATTGATTCTCATTGAATAATATATTCAAATAAAAATTAAAGTAGTCTACAGACAATATTATATTTTTATGACTTATGAATTTAATTTTTATTGACCAAAATAAGTCCAAATAAACCTTAGCACATAAGTCAAATTTTTCAATTTTTTATACGATTTAAGTATTTCTCAGACCTTACTAAAGCAAACGTAAAACCACATAAGTCAAAACTATCGTTAAATAAAATTAATGAGTAAAATACATTATGACAAAATCAAACTTTTTATCAATTTTATAAAATAATAATTATAATTATAATAATGACTTATGAGTTTTTTCCCGCCGACCCTAGAAATAATGAATACATATAATTAATATTTATATAAATAAATAAAGCGTATTTTAAATTTATTTTGAGACAAACAATTTTTCTTAACATACTATAACTATAATTAAGCTACAATGTTATATAACTGCAATGTTAACAGTCTTAACGGAGATACTATAAATAATAACTACAATATATTATAACTATAAAACTACACCTATTAAAGAAAATAATAATAATTTCAAACTATATTGCGTAAATATTAGTTTTCAATCTTATCTTATCGGGAAGATTCAAAGAACAATTTTTTTTTAAAAAAAGCAAAGTGTTAATACTATATTACATCTAAAATTAATAACTAACTCACTAAACTAGAAAAAATGTGATTAATATCTAAATTATTAGACCATTATTAATTTTTAAAAGGTATTATAAATCTAAAGTTAAAATCAAAAATACCAACAGTAAGAAACGAACCGAGAAAATGAACATAATGTATTTTCTTAAAAATTAGTCTAACGGTGAGAACTATTTAATGTTGTATCGGATTTCATTAGAAGATTCTTCTAGGAGTTCCTCTTAAAATAGGTTTTTATTCAGTTAGAGCACGAAGAGGATGGGACCATCACGATAATCAAGAGAAAAAATATTTTATAATTTTCTTATGGTTTTACTAAGTAAACTAAGTAACATATTTATTATTAAGTAAATATTGAAACGTAGAATATTTTAATTTAAGTAAACGAATGAAGTAAGCGATTGTCATTCCAGAATGACATAATAAAAATACATAGTCAGCTTTCAACCTTAACGATTTATCATTAATGGCGGTAAGTTGAGTCTAATTCCTCCTAGCTTGTTTCTTAAGCCACGGCTTACAGATGTCTGCTATAAGCCGTAAGCTATATGCTTATGGGAGTCTGCCGGCACTGTTGACGACCGTTAAAGTCAAAATCTTGCAATGTATTTTTAATTACACCATTGTGGAAAGACAAATACTGTTTACTTTATTTTTTTTGTGTCTTCGATAAAAATATATTGTTACAAATAAATTTAATGTCATTGGAAATATTGTATTTTAAGTCCACAAAGCATAAACAACGTTAGGGATGACCTAAAAGTTTCCCCAAGACAAGTAAGCTAAAAGTAATCAGATATTTTACAAAAGAAAGAAGGACTTAAGTGTTAATAAAAATAGAGCACTCTACATCAAGTTAATAAAAATATTTGCCCTTTTCAACATCAAGATATTTAGATGGTGATGTATTTTAAAATATAACTCCTACTCAAAATAAACTTAAGTAGGACCTAATACAAGGGCGTTGTCACAAAATAAGAAACACGAATTTGAAGAGCAATGAATTTAAAATAAATTTTACACAATATACCTTTTTTAAATAATTATATTAAAAAACACCAGATTTCTCATTATATATTGAAATTTGACTTTTAAATCTATCAATATAACCCAACATTTTGAAACAATTTCAATTTCTACCATTTAAAACTAACAAAATACAGTCAAAAGATAAAGTAAACGAAATTTTCTGTTGCAAATTAAAATAAACAAATTGTAACTAAAACATAAATTAGTTGTAATAACGTTATGTTCATAAATTCAATACTTCAACTAACGAAGTAGGTGAAAACTAGAACAGTTACCTAAATAGAGCTGAGTAATTGAGTCAACATATAGGACTCCAAAACATGTTATAACACAATCATTAAACATTTTAATTTAGATGTTAAAATCTAATACTTAAACTGAATATTGTGTTTCTATGAGCAATTAGTTTATGTATTATACCTTAATGGACTAAATTATTTTATTAGTAGTTATGTGTCTAAGTTTATCAGTAGCTTTTACTAGCTATAGATACTAGCTTCCAGTAACTTCTATTTATCAAACATTTAAATAAAATGTTTAGAGTATTTGCTAGCTTTTTATTCTCTCACGAGCCTTTCTCCCTTGAGAGCTATACACCTGTCCAACTCTAAATTAAACTGAACATGTTACCAATTTTAAATAACTCTACACTAACGCTTCGTCCCCCTCAAGTATTACATTTAACTCAATTTGCACTTAAATTATTGCAACGCTATTGTTTTAACTCCATAAGTTTATTTTCACAATACATTATCTAAACATTAAGTGCATTACTTAATCTCTTAAAAATGAGAGAATGAGGAAAATCTTAAAAATGAATATATAAGAAGATTAAGAAGAAAAATGTTTTAGAAAAATTCACCTCAATGATCCATGGTTATAATAAAGTTATTTTTGGTAATTCAAAGTTGTGTACTAAGTGCTTATATTACATCTTTTTTATGAGCTCTTTTTAAAATAATTTAGCAAGAGCTAAAGTGAAATAGAAATAATTATTCTATCTAATTTACTCATAACTATAATTTTATTTTTATTCCGTTTTTTTGTTTAATTTTTATTGATCTTAAGTACGCATTGTTAGCATATTTTTAATCACGTAAATATTTTAAAACCTGCTATAACAGGTCTTTATTAGTCTGGCCTTATTTTAATCATTTATTTTAATTTTTTTCCCTTAATTATTAATTTATATTCTAATAGCAATTTTATTAAAAGCTTGTATTTACGTATTAATAACTCATTATAGGTAGTTAATAATATACTTAAATACAGATTAAGAAAAGAGGTACAAATTAATAATTATAATATGGCTCTGGTTTACAAAAAATAAATTGCGTATACTTTTACCAAGAAACAACTTTTATTAAAAAATTACAAGCTTTAATATATTTCATTTCTTTATAATGATTATTAGCAATAATAATAAACATTTAAAATTGAAAAAATGTTATTAGTTATAAATAATTAAATCTTAAATCTTCAAACAAAATAAGGCACAGAGTGTGAACCGCCATTTCATTATGCAGGCACTATTGACTACGTTTACGAAACACTTTGTTTATCAATTACATTAAAATATGGATTTTTCCATCACTATTAGGCAGATAAAAATAGAGATGAAAAACACACAATAACACATAATTTATTGTGTTGAACAATAAACATTGTTGTTCAACACAATGTTTGTGTTGAACAACACAACATTGGCCGAGGCAATAGAGTCTGCAACCATGCAGTTTGATGATAAATCAAGTCAAAATTTATCACTTTTACTTATTACTTTATATTGATAACGTACTCGTTTGCACTACAAATCCGTTTTAAGATCTGTTTTAAGATTTAAGTGGCCATTCTGCGTGAATGGCTCTTTTATCATCGTCTATTCGATATTGTGAGGATGGTTTTACTGTCTGAGGACAAACAAAGCGAGTACGAAAGCGTACTGCTATATCAATTATATCATTTTCGTTCGAGTACGAATCGGCGAAGGATAAGCGTAGCAAAGCCGATAAGGTGGAGATTTTTTTTTTACTAATCAATCCTTTCTTCGATAAATCAAGATCAAATAGTTAACTCTATTATTTATTCATTATGTATTTTCAAATAATACCACGTTCTTTAAAAATAATTTTAAACTTGAATAATGTATTTGTATGTATTGCTGACAAAGGCAATTTATAAAGTAATGGAGAAGGTTGTGCACTAAAGTATTCCCTTAATACTACATTCAGTTAATATTTTTATAAGGCATACTTTAATACACACACACACAGACACACACACACACACACACATATATATATATATATATATTATATATATATATATATATATATATATATATATATATATATTACATATACTGTACATAGTACTTCTTATCTAAAATAAGCTTTCAAATTATAATAATTAAATTAAATTATTTGTTTTTCTTTAAAAAACAGAATAAATTACTATCCAATTTTCTGATCTTGAATTTCACAGATGTTAAAACAAGATATCTATTTTAATATCTATTAATCTTATAAAATATATCCCTGTTACCTAATTAATTTAAAATATTTGTATCACAAAAATTAGTTTTTAATGATAAATAAAATTAATTATAATTTAAGGTTGAATAGTTTTATAACTTAAAAATATAGTTATAAAATTAATGTAGGTATGTTAACAAGCCTGGTTATTTAGACCTAATCTAATTTAAATTTTTAAATAGATACTAGTTTCTGATTTTTTTTAAATAATTTATTATGACCCTTGTAAAATTAATACACTAGGTTTTATGTGTAATTTATTTGTTACATTTTTGAAAAAATCCGTTTATAAATGTTGATAACAATAAATTTTGAACAGAAAATGATTCCAATAAATACTGTCCAAAATTGGCCGCGTAGTAAATTGGTCCATGTATTCGCTAAATACACTGGCAGTTTTTATGTAATAAAAAATAAACTATGCAATTAAATTAAATAAAAATTAATTTAACAACAATATATGTCAATACCTAACACACAAGAAACTTGCTCTGACGCAAATACAAACTGACTTACTCTGAGATAAATGTCCTAAATTTAAGTACATCTCAAATACAAATAGAGCAAAATTAAGGAGGCAGTAAATATTTATACCTCGACAGGAAATATAAAGAACCTTTTTCATTACTATCATAAACAATACAATATCTCATAAGAAGAATTACACCTGATTTATTAAAAATGCATTTTAAAAATACTCTATAAACAGTTGGAAAAATTTGTTTATTTTATATTCCACCTTATGTGGTCAAAACTTTTAATTCATTAATTTTCTATTTATAATCCTACTTTACAAACATGTGTGCATGTTTCGTTTGTTTATTTCCTTACTTTTTGATTCTTTTAATTCAAACTTGTTTGTTGATATCAGTGAATGTTTAGACCAAAATCTAAACAGTTTGACCAGTGATAGGAACCAGAGAATGTAAATATTCCAAATTAGGATTTTGATTTTTTTTGTCTAGACGTAAATCTTGCTGTGAAGTATATAGGAATTATTTTCTTCATTTCTTTCAAATAATATAGTCTGTTAGTCTTCCTTAGTAACTGCTTTCTTAAAAAATCGGGTACAGGGTACTATGGAAATTTGTTTTCCACATTTAATTCACTACACTTATCCTCACCACATCGTATTTACTATGCTCATCCTCACCACATCAAAATACAAAATACAAAATGTTTTTATTGATATAAATACAACATTACATTGTAAACGATCAATCGTCAAATCATCAATCTTATTCATTGAATTAAGCTTTAATATTAATAAACTAATAGTATAAATAAATAACAAAAATCTAAATAAATGTACGTAATATTTAAATAACCTCATCTAGACTTAAAAAACTACACCATTAATCTTGAAATATACAAACCCATACATAAATACACATATACATACATACACACACATAAATATTATTACATACATACACATACATTACAATTTTTTTTAACTATTAAAACAACAAGAATATCTAATTAATAAAAAATATATATAAAATAAAATTAATATATAGTTTATTAATATATATATAAATAATATAATATAGTTTATGTTATTAATATAAACAATAAAAAAAACATGATTATATAATTATAGGTAGTTAAAAAATAATAAATTAATAGAACTATAACAACATGGGGACTTACTAAAAATGACTAGAACCTTGATTAAATAAATATTATGTACCATGGCAATAATAATAAATAATTACAATAAGTAAATAATTTAAAGAAGACTAACTTAAAATTAAAAAAAATATATACAATAAAACTAATTATGGCAAGGAAAACAGTAAAAAAAAGAAACTTTATAAGTAATAGTTAAATAACTAACAGACAATATACATCAAATAGCATAAATTTATTACAATAATCAATTTATTAATTTTCTGATTTACTAATTTACTATTTCTGTATTTGATTAAAATCTATATCAAAGAACTCTGAAACCGAGTAGAGAGGGTTGTCTAATAAAACCCTTTTGATTTTATTTGCAAATTGTTTACTACTTAGTTGAGTCAACCAATCAGGCAAATGATTAAATATTTTTAGGCCAAATTGGTTAATATTGAGTCTTGCAGTTTTAGTTAGTCTATTCTTTTTTATAGATATTTTATTGCACTGTCTAGTGAGATATTTATGTTTACTATTATTTTTAACTAAGCTGTCCTGTACATCGTGTACGTACGTCAATGTTTGATAAATAAATAATGAGTACAGAGATAAAATTCTTTGTTTTTTAAAAATCTCTCTGCAGGATTGCTGTGAATTAAGTTTGAAAATGACTCTAATAGCTTTCTTTTGTTGGAAAAATAGTTTTATCACAGACGGAGCATTTCCCCATACTATAGCACCATAGGACATATGACTAAAAAAATAAGCATAATAAACGGACAACACAGACTTAACAGACATACAAGTGGTAACTTTTCTTAACATATAAATACCTACAGCTAGTTTTTTAGACACGTACTCAATATGAGGTACCCATGAAATCTTATTGTCTAAATTTATTCCTAAAAACTTAACAGTATTAACAATGGTTGCTCTATAATTATAGTAAATTTGTTCAGTTTTATCTGAATTTAACATTAATTTATTAGCACTACACCAATCCGCTATAATATTGGTAACTAAACACTCTAAATATTCAAGGTCCTCATCATTTTCAGACGTTATGATGGTTCCATAATCGTCAGCAAAGAGAAACGAAAAAACACCTTTACATCTTACAGCGAGGGGGAGGTCATTTATATAAATTAAAAATAAAATTGGTCCTAAAATAGAACCCTGTCTGACCCCGTGTATAATTTTTTTCTAAATGCGACTTAGATGTTCCTAAATCAACATATTGTAGCCACCCAGAGAGGTAGGATACAATAAAGTTAACTGCGAATCGGTCAAAACCATAGTACCTCAACTTAGCCTTTAAAACCACATCGAACATCGAATTCACTATACTCATCCTCACCACATCGTATTCACTATGCTCATCCTCACCACATCGAATTCACTATGCTCATCCTCACCACATCGAATTCACTATGCTCATCCTCACCACATCGTATTCACTATGCTCATCCTCACCACATCGTATTCACTATGCTCATCCTCACCACATCGAATTCACTACACTTATCCTCACCACATTGTATTTACTATGCTCATCCTCACCACATCGAATTCACTATGCTCACCACATCGCTCATCTCACCACATCACTATGAATTTACTATGCTCATCCTCACCACATCGAATTCAAATTCACACACACACACACACACCACACACATATATATATATATATATATATATATATATATATATATATATATATATATATATATATATATATATATATATATATATATATATATATATATATATGCTCCCCCTACAAGAGCCATCTCTTTACGGAATTCATGCCAAATTTCTATGATTCAACAAAATCCGTAGATTTTTGCGTATTGATGAAAAATCAATGAAATTTACTATTACTGTAGGAATAGGAATATGTGTTGTGGATACACATATTTCAAATTATGACTCCATTGAATTATTGTTCAATTTTTTTTTACATTTTTAAGGAAAGGTAAACAAATTATTCGATAAAAATTGATAATAAGACGATTTTGCAAAATTTTTGAAAAGTCGTTGTTAGCGGTCAATAATGTCTCATTATTTTGATTAAATTAAAATTTTAATTTAATGACGTCACATGAAAACATTATTTTTCTATTGCACAACTAGACAAAAAGATTGATTTTTACCAAGTTTATACGAATAAACTGGGAACTGCGATTAGAAAAGATACATCCACACACATACACAGACAAACAAACAGTGAAAATCACTCTGGAGGTCCTAGAAATGTGAAATAGTTTCGGATTTTAGGGATAAGCGGTTATGGTATAAATGAGAAAAAGTAAAGATAATATGATGCAAATAATATTACAATAAGATATTGTTACAATTCCTAACCTACCACTGTAGAAGGCAAAGTGCATAGTAAACAGTAGCAGGTCGAAACCCTGTATGCCACCTATAATGTTATATGACACATCTTAACCCTTCTTCAAAAATAAAGAACTAACTAAACACATTATCCTTCACCTTTAATGGTACTATTGTTGTATTATAACACTTAATTTTCAATTCACAACACATAATTGCTATCTGCCAACCATAAAACATCCTAGCAATAAATCTGAAGGCTATTGTTGTTAAAACTTTAACAATCCGTCATATTATACAAATAACAATTTTTCTGATCTCATTCATATAGCAGCGAATAAATAATTCATGAACCTATTAAAATAATATTAATTTATTTAGAAATGGTATTGTATATATCTGGTTTGCTTGAGTGATTCAGAGCATTTTAAATTGTTTAACTATTTTATTTTTTAAATTACTTTAATTATTTAATATTTACAATTCATCATAATTTACGTTCAATTCATAATTTATAATTCGTTCTTAATAAAATTGGGGCAAGTGAATAAAAGAGAAAGAGAAAAAAAGGAAAGAGAAATTCCATAAGAAAGGAGTTCAATGCTGACCCCCCATTGACATGTAAATTCCTCGAGTTCCTACAAAACGTTTCTAGAAAAAATTGGGTATTAGATAACTTGGTACTTCATAAATCTTAACTCGCATGTATGGTACTTGATAATGTAATGTTTATTAAAAACTTAATGTGCCAAGCTTTTTGTAATACCACCATAAGATCAATTACTTCGCAAAGCTCGATCTCAAAATATTAACCTAATAGAGTAATTACATAACATAGAGTAACATTATTTTATTTATTTTCTACCTATATGTCATTGATACATTATCTTAAATTTTAATTTTAAATGTGGTGACAATTATTTATCAATATTAATTTTTATACTTTTGTTTGTATTCTTCTTTTTTTAAATTTAATTATAACTATCTTATTTCTATTAATTATACTATTTTAAATTTAAAATATTTCTATATCTTAATATAACTAATCTATCATCCTTTTCGTGTAAAATTATATTCTTGTTAATTAAACAATTTATTCTTGTTAAACTTTAGATTATATTCAAAATTGTTATTTCTTTTTTAGTCTATTCATATTTTAAATTATAATTTTAAATAGTTTTTTGTACTTAAATTTTTATAATGTATACAATTTTTTTTATTTGAGTGTGCAATTTTTATTTTATTTCATTTTTTCTTAATTGTTATTTTTGTAAAAAAGGTAATTTTGCCCGTTATTTTATTAATAAATAACATAAGTGTAATAACTTAAAGTTAATTAAAGCTTAGGAAAGTAATACAGTAGATACCCTTTCAAATAAGTAATAAAATACTAGCAATATATTTCGTGATTATAATACCGCTATTGTTATGTATGAAAGATAACACCTGGAATTCTAGAAGGATGAAACAAACTTTTAAAAATATATTTCTATTTTTTCCGATAACTTTTAAATTTAAAGTCATATAACCATGCAGTTTTACTTTCCTCATCCATACCGAAAGTATATTGAAAAAGTATTGCGTTTGCACAAAGCATCCAAGTCGTGCTGTCCGGAAAATGATTTTGTATGACCTCATTAACCAGTAATAATGACTTAGCAACAATTTCGAAAAATTGTGGAAAAAGTTTCGATCGTTTGAAATTCAGCACGCATGTAGTGATGTATGCCGCCTCCGTACTCGAGAACGTTATAGCGTTAGTATAATAGTGTTAGAGCATTATTAAGACCAAAAAAGGTTCACTTAATTATCAGAATCAGTTCATTTTTTATCGAATGACATGTATATCTTAAAAATTAAAAAAATAATACAATTGAGTATAAAATAGAGATTGAGTTTAAAAGTTTAGAACCATTCTATACTTTTATTTAATAAGTAATAATACAAAGTTTTATTTCATAACAACTAGTATCTAAACGGTATTTTTAAGAATCTCTATTGTTAGATTCAAAAATTTTAAAAATCTTAAAAGCACAATGTTTTATATATATATATATATATATATATATATATATATATATATATATATATATATATATACTATACTTTAACTTAATTTCTCTATGAAATGTTTCTTATAAAAATGAAAAAAATAATAAAATAAACTTGAGAGAAGAACGTAATCAACGTAATCAAATAGCAATTAGAAAAAAAAACTGCTGTAGGATCGGATCGAAAGTCTGCTTCATTACTTTATAAATTTTCATTAAAAGAAGTAAATTATACAGTAAAAAAAAACTAAGAACCAAAAGGAAAATTGAACAAGATTAAATTAAATTACCACTATTAGACTACTTAATTTTTATTCAGTGAAAGATAGTTAAAGAGACAATTTTCAAGAGCATTTTTAATTACGAGCAAAATGTAAAAATACCTTTTGTAACAATGTTACAAAATTTATAACAAGGAATCTTTTTTAGTTAAAAGGATTTAATTAAATATTAAAGACGACAGTAAAGTACAAGTTAAGTAGCCTTTATAAAATAAAAATTTAAATAAAATAAAAATTATTAAAGACTGTTTTTAAAAGCTTTAAGAGGACTTCTTGTAATCTTGTAATAGGACTCCAAACAAAATTACAATAAAAACAGACAACGTTCTATAACCAACAAAGAAGTAAGTAAGTTCACAGAGTCCTAAATTATAAAACAACGATAAAGTAGTGAATAAGTTCAGAGAATTCTAAACTATAAAACAACAATGAAGTAGTGAATAAGTTCAGAGTCTAAATTATAAAACAACTATGAAATAGTGAATAAGTGCAGAGAGTCTAAATTATAAAACAACAAATACGAAATAATAAAAAAGTTCACAGAGTTCTAAATTATAAAAGAATAATAAGGGCAGAGAATGGGAACGGTGGTCTGCAAGCTGAGGTTTTTTTAAATCCGCGATGTCTTGCTTATCAATCCATTTCTTGCTCAAGTTTCCGGTATGTACTTCGTAACCTTAACAGTAGCGTCACAACTTGTTATCTAATGTTTCTGAATTTTTAAAGTAAATTCGCATATTCATACAATAATTAAATAGATTATACAAAGCACGGCATAACATTCACTGCACTTATTTAAAGGTCAGTATATGCTAATTTTTATAGTTTTTTTATTCGGAAAAATTAAACAAAAAGTTGAAACGCGACTGCCCAGGTCATTAAATATATATATAAAAAAAATGAGCAAGAAAGCACGCATTTCAAAAAGAAATTCGTCCGGCTTGCGGACCACCGCACTAGAACTATATTGAAGTTATAAACTTTTATAATGAAAAAATTATCACTAGTACCAAGGTTTAAAGGATGGAACCCTGGCTTTAAATACTTTGGCTGGTAATATCATCCTGCTTATCCGATTTAGCACTCCAAAAAATATGAAAAACGACACCCTTCCCAAACCTTTTTATTTATGGACCGTATTTTAAGTTTTCTATTTACAACAGTTTTTGGTTATTTCAAATGGTAATGGAGGTAATTTTATTTATATTATTTATTATACTAGGCCAATTTTATTTATAACTTTGAGTCATTACATCATGATGAAAAAGTGCTTTAACCTAACTAGAGGCCATAAGTGCAAAATCGTTGAAGAATATTTTTAATTTCACTGTGATGGCCTTTATGTCAAAAGCGTTTTGCCAATTAAGTTTTATTTAGGGAAAAGATTTTACCCTAAGAGTGGTTCCTGCAGTATCTCCTGATGATCCTGAGTATTTCTAATGAGCCAGGCTTGAATATTAGTTTTTTTATTTCTTAAGTTATTTAATTAGTAATAATAAGAAATAAATATTTCAATCTCACGTAAGTAATAGTGCAGGTACCACTGTAAAATCAAAATATAAAAAAATGTTGTACATAGTGGACGAAAATTATCCAAAACATTTCTTCGAAAACTAATTATTTTAGTAGTCAGTACTTTAATTGTACTTTAATGTGATTAATTAATTAATTTACTATTATTAATAGTACTATTATATATATATTATATATACTATTATATATAATATTATATATTATATATACTATTATATATTAATACTATATTAATTTAATAGCATCTATGCCAATATTTTAAATTTGAAATAATTACCGCCTTTCTCCCCTCCACTTCTTATACCCACCTGTTGAATCCTATCCCTTTTATATCAGCTGTTTTTTGTTTTTAATAACAATATTTCTTTTCTTAATTGGTGTAATGTTTTTATGATTTACTTACTTTTTTAATACTAACTTTTGATTTTGATGCTATTAACTGTTGTTTTACATATGTGGTGGTGTAACTATATTACTTATTGTAAGTTTGGGCTATAATTATTTTAATATTACTTGCATTTGTTTTGAAATGTTTTTTGCCTTGTTTGGTATGTATATTTTTATTTCTGTTCTTTTGTAATTGGTTTATGGTTTTGTTTACTTGTTATTAGATTCACTGAGGATGCCAAGCATCGCTTGTGCGAAAGCTCTGATGTTATAAATTAAACTAACAAAAAACTAGGACTGCTGTCTTCATTATTATTCCTTTCTAATTAATTTACATTTAATTAAAATGTCCTATAATTCCAATGATTATATGATATTATCATAATGAAATCTGAAAATAATAATCAGCAAACAAATTATTTATTATCATAAATTTAAATTTCTATAAGCAGTTAATTTGTTAAACTACAGTTAAATTATAAATTATTGTAACAAAACAAACTAAAGACTACAATTAGTATGATGAGAATGAATCAAGAGAACAAAGAGAAGAACCCGCCCACAAAAACAGTGTTTACATTGTACCCGCATAATATTACACTGCAATAAATCGCTAACAAGCATAAGTACTTTGCAAATATGTAAATTACCCTGTAGAATGAACCTTTCATTTGTTTTAATAATTTTTTTATTCTACATTAAACACTTCATTAAGAAAACGTAATTGTTAATTAGCATTTTTAAATTCATATAAGTAAATATTGACTAATAAAGATTATTTTTAAAGACACGTAGAAGAAAATAATTCTATGAGAATTTTTTCATCATCACAAATAATATCTAATAAATCGGGTACGGGGTACCTCGGATCGTTTCTTCATCACATCGGATTCGCTAACCTTATCTTCCCTGCTTCGCTCGTCCTCAAAATATACAATTCGCCAAATTTATACTGCAACATGTCTTTGAACTCGCTTCGCTCGTCCTCAGATAGTAAATCTGAGGACGATTTTTCATCATTCATCCGTATTATTCTCAGCGGTCAACCATACAGCACTGACCACGCTCAATCCTGCTTACTTTTTATGATCCAACAAAAATCATAGAAATACTTGTTGTATTGAAACGAAACTTTGTGTACTCATGTAATAAATAATGTTATACACTTGTACTAAATTTCAATTAATTGAATCATTTCTGATTTTTTACAATTTTTTTAAAAAACGCACACAATTCATTGAATAAATATGTAACTAATGCTGATAATGAGATGAAACTTGGCACATATGTTGCCAATTTTATTTTTTTTATTTCTTGCACATAATTCTTGTCATTCTTGTATATGTGCCAAATCTCAATTTGATCACATAATTTTCCAACCTTCTATAATTTTTCAAAAAATTTTGCTGAGTCATTATTGCAGGTTAATGTCCTAAAAATATTTTCCGAAAAGCACAACTACAACGGTAGACTGATTTTTGTACAAAGTTTCAACTCTCTATCATTATTATACTGGGCGCTACGATGATAACAGACACACACATACAGCCAGACAACTTTGTGAAAACCACTCCTGGTGTTTTAAAGGCCAAGAGGCCTTTAAAACACCTGAAACGGATAATTCCGGTTTCTGATTTTTTTGCAAACACAATACTTTTCCTATAAACCTACGGTGTATAGGTAAAAGTAAAAAAGTTATAAAAAAATTTAAAAAGTTTATATATACGACTAATTTTTTGTACTAACCGCTAAGAGGCCGACCTCCTGTGGATTGTTTCATTTTGTTCCTGTGAAGAATTTTCATAATAAGGCATTTTTGTAAAGCCAAGTAAAATATTCATAAGGCTATAATAATATAAAATAAAAAAGCATAGAAGCCTTGAGCCATGTCTGGCAGAGTATTTACTATCTCCAGTAATTCAAACAATCGCAAACCAGCTAACAATTGGGGATTCATGATGTCAAAAATATACAAAAAAAAACAAAAGAAGTACTACATAAACCTAGAACGAAGAATGTAGCTAAAATATTTTCTTAAATTACAATAAATTTAAGAAAATATTTGGATTTGAATAAATTGAACAAGAATGGATTTTAATAAAAAAAATATTCGAAACTATAACCTAATTTAAAGTCTTACAATTTTTAACAGTAAGCAATAAATCAATTGTTTTAACGCTTAGTAACCATTAGAAAGACAGTGTAAGTTTTATTTCTGTATTATAAACAGCGTTGATTAACGACCAAAGAGAATTAGAGCGAGCTAGACAATCGTTATAGAAATATCAAAAGGTATTTAAATTTAAATCAAGATGACTAATAAAACAAAACTTGAAAAGGAATGAGGTATCGGCTTCCTATAAATAAAATATTAATAGGTCAAATAATATATTGAACACTAATACATTTATTTATACAAATAGGAAATTAATGTTTTTTCAGCATATTTTTCGAACAAACAGTAATTTTTTAAACTAAGATCTTTTTTTAAAAACTATTAAAAGGTTCCTTATCACATCGGCTTCGCTACATTCATCCTCCTTACTTTAGACTCGCTTCGCTCGTCCTCAGATAGTAAATAAATCTGTTTTATTCCCAGTGGTCACCCATCCAGGCATTGACCACGCTCAATTATGCTCATAAGTGCATCATCATCATATGTTTTATGATGTAACAAAAATCATGGAGATACTTGTCGTATCTAGTGCAAAAAATCTTAGTGTATTTATTTATTATGTAAAGAAATACACTTGTACCAAATTTCAACTGATTGGATTATTGTCCGATTTTTTAAATAACATACACAAGTCATTTGATAAAAATTGATCTAATGCAGGTCTAATGAGATGAAATTAGGCCCATATGTTAGCCTTATACATAAAAATATATGCCTAATTTCATTCCGATCGCAAGAGTTTTCTTTGTTTTATGATTTATCGAAATTTTTGCTGAGCCATTATAGCAGTTAAATGACATTATAAAAAAATATTTTCCGGATAACACAACTGCAGTTATAGAATGATTTTTGTACAAAGGTTTACTCTCTAGCATAGATGATAACAGATATACACACACACGCTGATAGACAACTTTGTAAAAACCACTTTGGAGGCATTGAAAACAACTGAAACGGATAATTCTGGTTTCCTTTTTCACATTCTGGTTTCAGATTTTTTTTGCAAACACAATATGATTCCTCTATACACCTTCGGTGTATAGAGAAAAAGTAATAAATAGAAAATATAAATTGTTTTTAGTTCTGGAAAATACATAAAGTATTTTTAATAGTCTTATTGAGATTCCTCAACATTTAGTCAGGTTTATATAAAAAATACCGTTTCCATAAGTCTGCTAGACAAAGTTTAATTTATTTATCTGAAAGAACTAAAATTAGAAAAAAATGAGTCTGAGTTAAGTGGATATTATAGAAAGTGGGTTCTTAATTATTCAATTAAAAATACCTTATTCTGTATTCTTCCCTCATTTGCCAAATATTACAAATATAAAATATAAGAAAATAAAAATAACAAGCAAAAAATGTAAACTTGAGTGTGGGGTATGAAAAGATAGAATAAAAATTAAGGGGCTAGCCTACCTATAGCGGAAAAATATCTAATTATGATAATTAATAATAAATGAACTAGTAAAAAGTAAAAAAAAATGAACTTTACAAATATCGACTTAAAGAACTGACAAATGAAGGATGAAATAGTGAGTCTCCTTTTTAGAGTCTCTCTCTATTATTTATAAGGAGAAGAGAGTGTCCTATATTAATTATATAGGAATGATCACACAGTTCATAGTTTTTATACGTTCTTGAGGCTGTAACTTATACTGTTGATAATAGTTAATTAAACCTAATAGTTCGGTTCTAAAGTTATTGATAAAAGAAGCGAGGCAGAAATTAAAAGAAATGTTTTCATTTCGTCGCAGTGACGTTTATTTTAAGTTTGCATTAATAAAGTTTCTTCATTAATAGTTATATTTTTAACTCTACGTCTCGTAGCAGTTGTTATATTTTATATAGCCTCAACATGATTTAATAACAATTTTTTACCAGTTAAGTAATTATTTTACAGGTTTCCTGAAAATAATTTAATCTAAGAATTTAATTTACAATTTACTTTAAGCTTGAACCTCGTCACAAGTCTCAAAAAGTATAATAATAATCATAAAAATTACTAAAAAGAGAACTTATTTCATTGCCGAGTGAAGCAACAAAAAAAGTAATGTCATTATATTTAAATTTAAATAAGGAATATTTAAAAGAAATAAATTTAAAAATAGTTGGCAAAACATGGCATTATTCATTGCTAGGCTCATTAAATTCATTCATAAAGTTTATAAAAAATCTATTTCAAACGTCTCAAAGTTTGTATGTTTTTCAAAACGATTTAAATATTACTCCATAAAAATAATTTTGAAATAGTTAGTGATATTTTTAATTTAAATGTAAATTAGAAAAAGAATGAAGAAGATTGAAAAAAACTGTGAATGGAAAGCGCGTTCTGCCAATATAAAACTGCAGACGTGTGCCAGGAAAATTTCCTACAGTTTTATTAATCTGGGGAAAGATACTTTGCTGAAGACCCAGAGATAGTAAATCTAACTTAATGTCAAAAGACTTCTAATGCCAAGTAAATTATAATTAAGCCCTCTAGTAAACCTTAAAAATTTATTATACTTCAACACTTGTTCTTTGCTGATATTTTTAGGTTAAACAATTAATATGACTAAAACAACAATACGTTTATAAATCTTTCTGGTAAAGAGTTTCAACGTTTAGTCAAAATATAATACAAAAAAAATTCTGCTATCTATAAAAATGTAGCGATTTTTTATAAAATTTAATTTTTTACTTTAGCTAACTTTATTTATTTAATAAATAATCTTTATTTATTAAAATAAAGATAAAATTTATATAATTTTTAATATTTATTTAATTTTAAAAGTGCACCTCCGATAATTTTAAAATACCAAAACCAAAACTATTTGATAATTTAACTAAAAGAACATACATTATGCCAAATAAAAAATAAGTGCTTTCAAGGAAATACTTACAGTCATAGAATGAAAACCAAAATTAAGCTGCGTACCTGTAAGAAAAAATTTGAATAATCAGTTTAACGAAAACAATACTTTACACATAGGCATACAATTATATGGAAACATTAAAAATTATGAATATGGATAAGATAAATGTATAAAGGGACACGATGGTTGTGAAAAAAATAAATGTCAGCATCACAGAGCACCGTCATAATGTCACAATGAAATGTCACGCGTAAACCATGTTCAAAGTTCAAAACATGAGTAAAATTATAATAAAAATTCCTTTAAGAACATAGATCATAATTTAACAAGAATATCTCCTCTGTCTTTAGAGTCAAAGGATGAAAACACAAAGTTCAATAAAACATTTAAGCTAACAGATACCTTTAAGGAAACAATGAAAGAATCAAAAAGTTATCAAAAACTTGTTATGAAATAGTTATCATAACAAGTAGCTACCAACACTAGCTACTTAGCTATACACTTTATTAAACTTTTGTAATAAATTATAATTTTAATAATTTTTTAATAATACTTTTTAAAATTTATTAAATTTGGTTAAAGACTTCTTGAGATATTTGTAGATTAAAAAAAATCGTTTAAACATGTCAACGAAAAAATGGTTTAAGATGTTTTTAAAACAATTATACGTAAACACATTCTTTACCTTCTTGGCATGCAATTTCAGAAAAATAAATTCATACAGAGAGGCTCACTGAACATGTTTTACACGACCGCCATTTTAATCCGTCCGAAAAAGGTTAAGGTTCTAGAAGCAATTTTGAAAATTCGCTGAAACGTTTTAATGCTACAACAGCTAATTTTAAGCTATACAAGATTTTGTTCATAATAAATGAAAATATGTGTAGAGTTGTCACATGAATTATTTGATTGGATGAAATGATCACAGAGCTTCTAGTTTAATTATTTACAATATATACAAAGCATGGAAGTAAAATAACTAGTTCTATGCTAATAATTAATTAAATTAATTATTAGCAAAGAAAACTAGACTTCATTTTTAATCTACTAAATAGTTATTTATGCAACAAGGGATGAAAGTAAGTTTTACAGCTCAAGTTAAAGTTTCGTCCTAAGGCAGCGCCGAAGGAGGAAACTTCATTAGCTCGCGAGGCCGGTAGGCAGAGGGAGATAAACTAGATAGCTCCCGAGGCTTGCCGAGGGAGTTATCTAACATTTTGGCTCCCGAGGCTTGACGAGGGAGATAATACGAGAGCTAAAAACTTTCATCCCTTGTTGCATATTAAATTTTATCTACGACCAGAGAACTAATACTAACAACTATTAATATATTCTTCAGCTCCTTAATTGTTATTGTGTTAGTTAAGTTTATTCTTACCATGTCAATTACTCTGATGAAGAGAGAATAAAGCCACTATCTTCACATTATTTTATTGTAAGCTGTCAATAGAATAATGTGTAATACTATATTTGTAATTTAAACATTAGCGTGTGTATATTCTACCCGTAGTACCAACATAACACCGAAAAAAATCCTATAAAATTCCTAAAAAGTTTACTAAAAAATTCTGTCAAGTTGGCAACACTTTTACTTTTCCTCTCTAGACAGTAAAAGTACATTTACAGTGTGAGATAACAAGAATGTATGTAGAACTTACAATACAAGGAGTAGATAAATATTATTAATAGTAATTTCCACCGCACTGGTGTGATATCACTGAATATAGAGAATTTCTCCTTTCACATAGCTCCAATCCCAAAAGCTCATTTTTCCTATTGGAAATTCGCTAATAGAGAGATAAAGGACTTGAAAATAAGATATTAAAATAATAAGAAAACAATCAAACACATTGGTTTTGCAATAATTACAAATTTAATCTAATAAATCTAACCTAAAACAAAGAAACCAAAAAGGTGTAAATTGTTGAACGTTTGTAATTTACTAACAAAAAAGCCGAGTAAAAAACTATTCCACTGAAAAACTTGAGTTTTCAGCCTTAACAACTCTCTTTGTTAAAACTTTTTCAGAGGTTTTTGTGCGGTGTAATTCTTTGTAAAAAGTTAACACAGAAAGTTAGAGGTATTTTATTTCTTCAGATTTAAAGAATTTGGAGTATTGGGAAAAAAAGGGCTCTAATATCCTGAGTACGTTCTAGACTTGTTCACTTACCAGCTGGTCAGGAATCTTGAACGTTGTAAATCTTCCCCATCCACTCTATGTTTCAACTCTAAAAAAAAAATTCTTCAGTTTTTGTAATTCATTCTAAAAGATTTTTAAAAATAAGGATTCATATTATGCCCTTATAGTTACCCTAAGGCATGTTAATGTTCTCTATATCCAATTTTATACCTTTAAATCCCTTTTAACTATTTCTTTTAAATCTAATAAAGATTATGTTTTTGTTCACAACTTTTGTTAAGGCTATTCTCAGTTCGAATGTCTACACAAAGAATTTATGTTAACGCCGGTTCTTTTACTGTAACAGTTAAAATATAAGTCGATAATAATGAATCATTGTAGGTGGTCAATGTATTGAGTTTACTTCTCGTAGATTAAAATTACGTTTTAAAAGACTACACTAACTACAATTTATTTTACACCTCGATAAAAGTTTCTATTTAATTCCTACACAACATGTTTGTAAATTTATTATACTATTAGTATAAATCAAATTTAGTTTATAAGTTCAACAATATAATTAGAAAAAAAAGTATAAAGTTTTAAATCGAATTTCTTTCATTGCAGAACCAACTAATAACATCGTGGATTTCGTATAACATCACAAAATTGTATAAATGAACAGATCAGGCTCGCTTTGACTGGTTAAAAGAAGCTTTCTTCGCTTATCTAAACATTAGTGTCCCATAATACGTTGGTAGACCTTAGAATGCATTGCTCGCCTAAATGGTAACCAGTGTATAAAAAATTTGCATACTCAAATTCAAATGGTAACCAATATCAAAATCATATTTAGCGGATCGATTCGACACTTATAGATGTACAGTTGCGTCAAACTCTACTCAATCGGTATTTTTTTTATATTTTAAACGATTTTTATTTAATTCTCAATGATTCAGAACTATAATAACATTGTACCTAAACTCTTGCCTAAGACGGAGAGACAGACCGACTCTCAAAATTAAATGATTTTCGAAAATATCTGTAACAGAATAACAAACATTACAGTAAAAAATTATAAACTGGATTGTGGAAAAAATCACTATTGTTATTTAACAAATCATAGAAGAATGATGTAAAGCGTGAGAAACTCAAGCAACACTTACTAAAACAGTATCACGGTCACAAGTAAAATACAGACTTTTAAAATCAAAATGGGTTTTACGCAAAATATTTATATATTTTTAATATTTATTAAAAATAGCAATGCGTTGTAAAAATACAATGAAAAATTATGAGTGAAATAAGGCAAATACAGTTTCCGTTAAAAGGAATTTTTAATAAAGTTTTAAATGTAAGACATATAATGAAGGACAGAATGGTTATTAAGCCGTTTCATCCTTTTCTTTAATAAAAGAAAATAGTAATAAACGTTAAATGCTATTTTTACACTAGCGCTGTAAAAATAGTACAAGTTTGTTTTTATTTGTTAAAAATTCAAAATAGCTGAAACATTTACATTATTGAAAAAAACAAATCTCGTAAAAAGAAACTTAGTAACAGAATTACAAGCTGTAAAAAGAACATTTTAAACAGATTTTATACAACCGTCCATTATTTTAAGCAAAAACTTTTCCTTTACCAGCATCAACAGCAGGAATAAGGAAAATTTTCCTTTCACAGTAAACATTGACTTTTCTAACATACTAGCTCAAG
Source organism: Microvelia longipes (assembly GCA_018340805.1). Classification (NCBI taxonomy): domain Eukaryota; kingdom Metazoa; phylum Arthropoda; class Insecta; order Hemiptera; family Veliidae; genus Microvelia; species Microvelia longipes. The sequence continues at coordinate 30,388,776 of JACMZG010001863.1, forward strand.
GTACAACTTTTTTTAAATTTTAAACTTTTTTTAAACTCGCAAATAAGAGGAAAAGCAAGAGGTTTTTTTTATAAATGACATAATTTATGTACAAGTGGGGGAAAAGTAAGTTAAGTGAAAGCAAAAAAAAAGTTTGGTTAAAGCAGAAAAGCTAAGTTAAATAATGTTTAGCAAAGATATGTTAACATAAACCATGTCATTTTATAAAAATATTACACATGAGTTTTATTATTATTGCCATAAATTTAAATCAATTAGAAATTCTCCATAGTCTATTATCCATACTCAGACATAAAGTTCGTTAAATAATAATAATAACCTTTCAACCGAGTCTGGTAGCTCAGTAATAGAGCACTTGCCTTTCGACCTGGAGGTCGAAGGTTCAAATCCAGCCGGGAGAGGACTTTAATATGAGGTTACCCCTTGTACCGTACAATCAGGATGTTTCGAATTCAAGGTCGGCTAACTCAGCCTGGGTTTTACGTGGTTTCATTGGCTGCTAATACGCAAAAGTGGGATTGGTTCCTGTTTTGACCGAGACAAGTCTAGATTCACGTTTCCGTTGTCTCCAGCTCACGAATAGTCAAGGTTCTGCAAACTGGTGGAGATAAAGGTCGAAAAGATTACTGAGCCTTCGTATGTCCGAAAACTTAGTCAGTGAAAGTAAAGTCGGGGCACGAATAACATAAGTGACTATAGGAACGAAGTGCTCGGTTCTTGAAGACAGACGTCTCCTAGTAGCACTGCGGAACTTGACGGTTGGGCTAGGTGAACTGGGAACACTGTGGACTAGTCATATGTGCCACCATGTACGGAGGGTGTGCTTCTTACATGACGTGTAAAAACTCTAGGGTTGTTTAGTTGAGCAAAATTTGAGTAAGGGGAAAACAATAAAATGATCCTTTGGATTTAAGCGTAAAAAATAACCTTCAATTATTTAATAACAAGATTAAAATTCTCGAACCCTAAGTACACAAATAATAAATGTAAATATTTATAGATGGGAAATTAAAATTTTATTCACAAGAATTAGCTTTAAATGAAATTGATGAATTGGCTCGAATTGGATAGCTCAAACTGTTCATATGAACAGTTCGAGCTATCCCATGACTTTTTTTCAATAACTATAGTTATGCAAATCATAATGATGATTCAACAATTTAATTGATACCCAATTTAATAAGTTTTATACATAAAGCATGTAAAACTATAGATGAATTTAATTAACTGAATTACAATTACAAATTAGGCATGCGGAAGTCAAAAATCGATTGCGACTCGATAGTGATTATTTAAGCATATAGAAGCGGAAAAGTATTCTATGGTTAATTAATAATTAACTGGTGTTTTTTGGATGTAACTGGGTCAATAAATACTGGTGTTTTACCTTTTGCAAGAAAAATTTAATTTATTTTGCATATAACCAGAAGTACCGTACACAACCACAGCTAAATAATAATTAAATTTGTCCTTTCGCTTTCAGAATTTTAGTGGGTTTAATCTTATTTAACACTGTACAACCAGAGTAGAAAAGGAATAGTGAAATCCAGATCAAAATGTGCTCTAGATGCATCAGTATATTTCATGGAGTTATAAGTTGTGTTATTAAGATAATTAAAAAGAAATAATACATGAATTAAGAAGCAGTAAAATAACACCCCTTTATATCTTTCATTATGTTAAACACAATTATGGCAGATCAAGATGTAAAAAACAATAATAAATATTAATACGTTCCCAGGACTAAAAAGACATACTAAAAATAGAACATATACAAAAGGGGCCATCAGCGCCTTGCCATTTCGCGGGTCTTTGGCCAGCTTAGAAAAAGCCCCTTGTTTATTGGTTGTTGTTATGTATTATTTATTGTTATACATAGCAATCTTGCCATGTGTGTGTGTGTGTTTTTTTTTTTTTTTTTTTTTTTTTTTTTTTTTTTTTTTTTTTTAGAAATAAATACAGCATGCTCCACCGAAGTACTACATGCTTTGTAGTTGTGTTGTGTGTGTGTGTGTGTGTGTGTGTGTGTGTGTGTGGTGTGTATATATTATATATATATATATATATATATATATATATATATATATATTTATATATAATATTAAATCTGACTTAAAAGTCAGAGTAATCTTTAAATTTGTTTAATGACTGGCAGTGGGTCCATGACGGTTGTTCTCGGAGGCCCCAAAGAGGTGTACTATCATGCGGTGCTCCCGCATAAAGTACATAATACATAGAAATATGTAAATTAAAATATAGACTATTCTGACAGCGTCAGAAAGTTTTATATTCATAGATGAACTACTCACAGATGTACATCTTCGTATAAGTTAAAAAGTTCATTATGATGCTACTTAAACATGACACATCAATTAAACAAAAAATTCTGTTTGGAACGTTTCCTTTTAAAATTCTTTTTGTTTTTTGACAAAAAGAAATTTACGGAGGAAAAACGTAAAAAAATATTTTTTAGCACGACATAAGTGTAAGTCGTGCATAGATTTTTTCCCTTTTTTCTTCGAATTCATATATTCACAGGATCTTTTCATATGATAATATGAGGTCTTTGAATAGTATATATTTTACTAACGAGTCAAACAAACACTGTCATAAACACGCGCCACTATTTTGAACTTTTGAATATATATTTTTTTGGTATCATACCTTCTTTCTTTATATTTTGTTTAAGACAATATATGTCAATATACAATAATATATGACAATATATATTAATATTTTAAATAATATCTTGTACTTGTCATATTAAGAGGCGATTTTAAGAAATTGGCTCTTTGCATGCAAAATTCTCAACGATGCACCTTGAATTAATATGAGCTCTTAAATATATTGTTAATTTAAATGTAAGTTTAGTTAAAGGTGATAAGTCAACGATAAAAAAACGAGAAACATACTGTTTATCAATTACAGGAAAATAAATAAATAAAAAAACTTAAGGGTGGTCTAACTTTACATTCTGTAAAGTCCCCCACTTTATTAACAAAGTAATAAACATTGTTAATAATGAAGATAAAACACATAAATCGATGGCTGTAAATAAAGTTTTACGGGTTTGTTTATAAGAAAGGGTTAGACTAAAGGATACTGGTACATCATAAAGTTTTAATGATACACTAAATTAAGATTGATACACACGTAAGAGTATATTGATTGGTGTAAAAAAGGGAGAGATGTGAACCACATCAAATACCAAGAGGAGAACTCATCAATCTTATAAGAAAGTTCTTTTAGAAGATGCAACTGTTATGACCTTGAACTTATAGTATTTTCAAGGACAAACACATCAATGAAGACAAAGTGAAGTTAAAAGGATAGAGATAATTTTCTTTCTACCTGGTCTAACTCAGATGGATAATAAGATTTCAAAAACACGCTTGTGAAATACTAACAACTTCTCAAGTAAATATAATAAAAATGATGTAATGCCATAAAAAAAGTAATAAATTAAATTAAATGTTTTTCAAGTTGCCTTAGATGATTCACAGCAAATAAATACACTTTACTTCAAAATAATTTTAAAATTCGGAATAAATAGTATATTTATATGCACATTAAGGACAATTAATTTTCATGAAGTATAAATTTAAGAAACAAGCTGCCAAAAAGCTTTTATTTAACAATTATAGAAAAACAGACAATTCGTTCAAAAATCAAGCATGAACCTAAAGAATAATTATAAAGAAACACGTCACTGCTGTTAAAGTTTTACATTCATAAGAATGTAAAGAAAAAAGAATAATAGGGGCCTAATCAAAACAAGGGGCCTTTGGCCTCTTGGCCGCTACGTCATTTCATGAATTGTTTAAGGGGTATTATTGTTGGTTCATGACGTCACACATATTTCATAAACAATAGGGATCAGGTTATTAGCAAGGTTGATTTTCGTACCAAGTTTTATTTCGATCCGAGAAAGCGTTCGAAATTATCGTGTCCAGACACGTCAAGGCAAATAACCTCATACATACATAAATATACACTCAAAACACACACGTGTGTGTATTATATATATTATATATATTATATATATATATATATATATATATATATATATATAATATATATATATATATATATATATGAGTTTGAGTAATTTATCTTTCGAGCGGGATTCTAAGGCATAATAAAGAATGAGACCCACAATTTTCATTAAATGTCTATGTTTCAACACCTGAAAATCCCCAAAATGTGTGTTTTATAAAAATGCGATAGGAACGATTGGCTTCATATTTGGCAGCTTGTTTTAGCTACAAATGAAATCACTAATAAAGAAAATTACGGAAGAATGCAGTAAAATTAGCACTGTTTCTTCATATATAAAATTAATTTGAATAAGTAAAGTTAAAGTAGTGAACTTCACTGTAACCATAAACAACTTCTTAAAACATTCCTAACCTCTCAAATATATTGAAGGACAAGGAAAACACTAAACTACCAATAAATGCAAACGACGTGTTAAAGAAAATGAAGAATATCATAAATAAACAAAGAGATGAAATAAATTAAGATAATAATTTATTGTTCATTGTGTTTTTTAAATCAAATAGATGCGTTTGTTTATAAACAATAGATTTTATTTCGTAATTTGTTTGTTTACGAATAGTTTACTATCAGTGATTAGTTATCTTTTTAAAGGTTTTCTTTTGGAAATTTCATTAAAACATTTAAACTTTTGATATCAGATCTCCAAATGATGTTATGAGCATATAGAAATGGTATAAAATATTTCTACTGACGGTAATTCAAATAAACTTTGTCTCTTTCTAAAAACTACAGGTTTCCCCAAAAAAGTTTTTAAATAAAAATATAAATTTTAAAATGAAATCTGAATACAAATATAACTCAAGAGAGATTAAATAAGAAAAAAAGTATTAAAACTACTGAATAAAATATTTAAAAAAATTAATTCTAATACTGGATATTTTAAGAAAAAAATACATAATGTAATAAAAAAATGAAAATTCAATACTATAAAGTAACATAAATTATAATTACAGTGAGTTCAGGGGGTATAAAGTACTTCATATATATTACAAAGAAAAAATAAATAGTATTGATGCTAATAATTAATTGAATTGAAAGATAATTGATTAAATATGACCTCCGAAAGAGACATAATCTTATTGAAAGAATAAATTTTTATTTAAGTTAAGTGCAAGAAAGTCATGTATAGTTTGTTAAAAATAATTAAAAAAAAACAATTTAACATAACTTAATAACTGTCAGTTAAGCTAACGTTTAAGAGGCCATAATCATCAACTTTGAGCTCTAACTAAAGCCAAATCAATTTAAATTCTAAACTACTTTAGGAAGATTAAGTGAAAAAATATCATTATTTTTGTTTATTTTTTAATGAAGGAACAAATATACATATTATATATATTATATATATATATATATATATATATATATATATATATATATATATATATTATATATATATGTGTGTGTGTGTGTGTGTGTGTGTGTGTGTGTGTGTGTGGTGTGTGTGTTTTGCATAGTAGCTAAACCTAAGCATAACTGAACCGTTTTTAAGCTGCGGAATGCCATTTTACTAACACTATCAACAAAGTATTTAAAAACTGTACGAAAAATCTGTCATAGCTGTCACATAATATACACATACATACAAACATTATATATATATATATATATATTATATATTATATATATATATATATATATATATATAATATATATATATTATATATATATATATGTATATATATATATACATATATACACATATATATATATATATATATATATATATATATATATATATATTATATATACGTTTCTGTAAATATACGTTTTACATAACTTATATATATATATATATATATAAGTTCTGTAAAACGTATATTTTCGTTATTAGAGACATCAAAAACGAATTTTGTACACACTACCGCCACCCCCTCCCCCACAAAACATCTTATCACGGATTTTTTTAAGGAAAATTCGCTAATAGATTTCGTGTACATTTATAGAAACTTTGAATCAATATGCGCCATTTTCTGATTCATTCGCTAAAGAGATAGGTTCAAGAATGTTCATCGAAAATTGTATTTACCCCTAATTTAAAACTCGAGAACATTACACACCCACAGTAAAAGTTATTTATTGTAAAAACTGCCTCTAAAGAAATTTGTTAAAACTTATAGGATAGAGATATTATTAAGGATACTGATCACAGGTCAGAAGAGGTACAACCTGAGTCCAAAAACTAAAACTGCACAGCCACCCGCCTACTTCAGGAGAGGTTGCAGGTAAAGGAGGATGGGGTGGAGGGGAGGGGAGCAGATATTGCAATTACATTCATTTATGATACAGCTAAAATGACATGTTAAAATCGTTTTAAACCATTTTAAAATCTTTCTTTTGTAAATCATTTTTTTTTAATTCAGTTACGAGTTTTTAAATTAAAATAATATAGTTTATTCGATGAAAGTTAGTGTCAGGGAAATAAAGATATTACAGTTCGTACAGTAAATCCAGCGTACACAACAATCCTTTCAAAATGACATTATCAAACCAATATACAACGTAAAGTAATAACAATATCAAAACTCAACATCCCAGTCGATTTATACAACTTTTTTCAACAATGCCTATTCAGGAGAGAGAAAAAAGACTGAATATTTTGGGCCACAAAAAACCGAAAAATATAGGACTTCTATACATAAGGACCGAGAAAGTAAAATGTGTTGAAACCCCTAAAATCCCAAGGGTTTCGAACCCATATTGGAAAAACTAGAACCATTATTCTACAGTTTTTTCTTTTTATTTAAAGCCTTATTTGAAGTTTGAATAATACAAATTTTATGCAACCACTAACATTAATGCAGTATAGATAGCCAAAAAATAATGAAACTTAATATTACTTATTATTATTAGTATTATTTTAATTTTTATAACAACTAAAACCCCAAATAAAAATTAATTAATGTCTTATTAATGATACATGATAAAGTAACATGTTCACTGATCTTGTCTGGAGTTGTATTATTTGTCTCGTCACTATTAAAGTTTAAAATTAAATATCATTGCAGGTTTGCCTTTGTAAAAGTTACATAAATCCTTTACAGTGCTGCTGAAAAGGTTTAAAACACTAAATCTTGGTTTACACAACCTAATCAAACAACAATTGTTTTAAACAAATCATAAGTAAATTTTAATTAAAATACAGTTCATAAGAGCGAAAAGTCCAATATAACACCTAACTCAATAATTTGGTTTAAAGACTAAACCAACTTATAAACGGACGAATAATAAAGTTTAAAAAAGGATACAAAATAACTATAAAAAATTCGGGTACGGGGTAACTCGGAACTTTACCTCATCACATCGAATAAGCTACGCTCATCCTCCTAGCTTTGGACTCGCTTCGATCGTCCTTAAGTAAATGCATCCGTTTCATTCTCAGCGGTCACCCATACAGAACTGACCACTCTCAATGCTGCTTAACTTTTAAGATCCAAAAAACATCATAGATATACATGTCGTATTGAAACGACACCCACTGTCGACACCCATTTATTTTTTACATAAAGGTATATACTTATACCATGTTTCAATTCAATTAGATTGTTTTCTGATTTTTTACAATTTTATAAAAAACGAACACAAGTCATTTGATAAAATTGAACTAATACTGATAATGAGATGAAACTAGGCACATATACACATATGTATATTCATATACATGCATGCTCCTCCAACCTCAATCGGATTGCATCATTTTTCCGCGTTTTATGATTCGAAATTTTTACTTAATCATTATTGCGGGTTAATGACGTCATAAAAAATATTTTCCGAATAGCACAACTAAAGTGGTAGACTGATTTTTGTACAAAGCTTCAACTCTCTAGCATAAATACACTAGGAGCTACGATGATAACAGACACACACACACACACATACAGACAGACAACTTTGCAAAAACCACTCTAGAGGCCTTAAAAACACCTGAAACGGATGATTCCGGTGACATCCCGGTTTCGGATTTTTTGCCAACACAATACTTTTTTTTTATACCTAAGGTATAAACGAGGAAAAGTAAAAATATGAAGACAAATAAATGAAATGTTTAAAAATCAATAAGTGTAAAATTACTTCTGAATTATGAAAATAATATGCCTAATATAAAATTAATTTGTAATTAAAATGACAAGGATAAAAAACTATTTTAATTTAAATGAACTTTTAAAAAATGCATAATGTAATGCTTCGAATGTAAAATATGTCTAGACCTAGGGGTCATGATGATAAAAATAAATTTACTAACAAAGCGAATTATCATTTATAGATTATTTCTGTCGTAAATTATTTAATATCAGCTTCTTCTTAAAATTAATAATGATAATTTATTAGATTATACTTCTTAGAATATATAATTAGGTTAAAAATATTCAAAAAAAGAAGAAAACAAAGAGCCGCGCATTTATTTTAAATATACGGTGATTATGAAAGAATTATGCTCACGTGGTTAGTTTTAGTTAAATGGAATTATTTCTTTAAAAAAATGCTTATGTATGAAGTTTAAAATGTTTTAAAATGGTCTGTAACAGTTTTTGTAGTTTGGCTGAAATTCAAAGGAAAAGACCGAAATGGTTTTCATTAAAATGCTGACGAGGCTTTGCTGCTAGTTTGAGTCACAAAATTATGAGTTATGAATGGAGCTTAAAATCCTATAAGTAAGATAACACACACACAATATATATATATATATATATATATATATATATATATATATATATATATATATATATATATATATATATATATATATATATATATATATATACACACACACATATGTGTGTGTGTGTGTATAGACACACACCACACGGATTTAAATATAATTATATTTTGATCTTACATTGAAAAATAAGTTTTTTCGAATACAACTATGACACATTACAGGCTAAAATTGTGTGATTTATATCGTACATACGTATACCTAATTTGATCTCTAGGTGTACTAAAGAAAGAAACAATTTGAATAGCAGTTTGAATAAGGGATACCCTTGAACTCCTTATCTCCTTTTTACTTCGCTATACGCTCTACTCTTTAGACTCGCCACTTCGTCCTTTGAATATGAAAACGCCTATTTAATATTGTAGGTCTTTAGACACATTTAACTTGTCCAATATATTGGAGCGGTCGCCCATGCAGCTTAAAAAAAGTTAATGAAGACATTAAAATTAAATCTCAGCAGCAAGACTAGGCTTGTAGGTCTCTTTTTTATACGAAATTTCATCTTTGGCACAAATACACCTAGAGCTAAAGACTCACATACAGACAGAAAACTTTGTAAAAAGCACTTAGCTTAGGAGCACTATAGTTCAGAACAAACCTTGGTTTCGAATTTTTATTGCTAATACATTACTTTTTCTCTACACCTACGGTATAAATGAGAAAAACTAAAAAACCAGAAAAACTTTATTTTAGAAGAAAGGAAGGAAGGTCAAGAGAAAATGCGGGAAGGAACGAAAAGATAATTTACACAACAAAAACTGTCCGCTGTAAACCTATACAACGTGGATATAAAAGAAAAACAAATATTATATAAAAGAAAATTATTCTTTCAGGATAACAGGAAATCAACAATTTTCGCATGGTAGATTAATACGGCAACACTGAGTTTGCCACTGAAGAAGAGAACAATTTCGTCAATGTAAATTCTTCTTCCATAAAATAAGGAAAATATAAGTCCAAATATTTCACTTTAAAGCAACGAAAGATGATTTTAAAGATTAGAGAACAACGAACATTGTATTAAAAAAAGTAATACGTCATTGCAAGAAACCAATTATAACAAGAAGTAACTACGAAATATCATACAAATAAACACAATCAAATCGTCCACCAATAGTGCAGCTCATATGACCACATTATATATATTACATATATAACCACCAATACCGATATATCACAGGTTACAGATAGAATAAGTCAGTAAATTTCATGTCTAGATATTTCCATAACCATGTTATATTTTAGGTTGACTCCCGGAAACTTATTTTTTTAATAGGATAGAGTAAAGTAATTTAAATAAGCCCCCAAATCATTTTCTAAAAAGATTTGGGGAACTTGAATCTCATTACTTAAGATCCAAGACAAGATTTTTAAGTGATATTTTATATTAAGGTATTTATATTTCGTTAAAAGAAAAAAACTAAAACAGCAAAATCTCCAAAATGTATAATAAGTTAAATTTATTTCTTTTTTATGTTTATCTTAAATGTATATAAAAATCAAATAACTCAATAGTACGTCAAACTATGTAAATTAAATTGGTCTCAATTTAGAAATCTTAGCATATATAATACTGATTTTAAAACCAAACCAAATCATATAAGACATAGTTTATTTAAATTTATATTTTTGAAATCACCTTTTTATAAAATTTTTGAGGCTAAAGAACAATTTAAAATTTTTCCTCCACCAAAATTCTTATTTATTGTTATAAATGGTTTACTATGAATAGAATTTATAAAAATGAGTTATACTACAGTATTATGTTTGTTCTGTATCTTTTAGCAGATAAGATCTTTACTGTGGAACCAAGCATATTGCATCATATAATAATGATATGGAAATGCATATGCAGTGAATAGATGGATAATTACACCAGGGAATGATACATTTTAGATGCACAGTAAATTATAGAAGAAGTTTAGTAATTTATTACTAACGGTTACGGGAAGATTTATACAGATTAAAGAAGACACTATTCTTTCTCTTTTTACTTAAAAATATTATGGATTTAATTGAGATAGAAAATATATCAAACTTCTACCCTTGAAAATTTTAAAACTAAGCTCCAGGTTTTCGATTCGCTTATCTTAGTTTGCTGTGTAACACTAAACAAAAGACCGTTTGCTCTTAGCCGCTACGCGGCCACACAGTTGTCTAATGTCAGTTTGACATTAGACTCCTTCCTCTAAAATTTTATAATTTAGCGTAAATTTACAAGTTCTATTAAAATTCCAAGAGACTCAGAATAAATTCGTGTATAACAGAATTTTTAATAAAATGATATATAAAACAATAGTTACAATAATTTTGTAACTAGAAAATTCATGCGGTAGAAAAAATCTGGTCCGCAAGCCGCGGGCGAATTTTCTATGAAATGTGCCCTCTCTGGCCAATCAATCCAATTTTGCTTAAATTTTCGGTATATATTTAATCGTACCAAAAACCACCTATGGGGTAAAAAAAACTCTCCGCCAAGTCTTTGGTCCAAAAAAGTAGGGAAACCGACTTTTCTGTCCCACGCAAAGTCATGTGTGAAGTGAAGTTACTAGGTTGACAATAGTTAAGGCCCCTATTTAAATTGAGAGGCCATTAGCTTCTTCTTCTTGGCGGCAAGCCAGCGGTGTGAACGAGTTATATAGATTTTTTTGCTATATTTTGAGATATTAAACCATTCAGATGTTCGTGGAGATTAATCATAAAAGATGTTAGCAGTGGTCATAATTTCAGCAGTTTTACTTACCTCCACAGATCCAGAACATAAAAAAGAAATAAATGAATAAATGAAACGATAAGGGTACGATATAATCAAACACTACACCTTGCCCTAAGTTTTCTGGCTCACTTTTCTGGCTTGCCACCAAGGAGAAGAAACTGATGATTGCCTCTCAATTTAAATTACATACTTAATGTAAGTATGTAATGTAGGTTGGTAAGATTTCATGACATTTTATAAGGCTCCTGTTTTATGTAAAAACAGAAGTAAACAAGATATGTGTAGTAGATAAAGCTGTTAAGAGTATCAAGGTATTGTATACACCAATCTCAAGCTCTGTTTTCTACGCACGTACAACATAGGAATTATGAATTTGGGACTTATTGATACAGGAATGTTAAAAGGTATTTTACAAATCCAAAAGTCCTCGAACACCAAAATCCATTCATTAGTAACGAGTGGAGGTAGGTCAATTTATATAAAAATAGCGTTCGCTAGCTTAATTTCTAGCTCCATGTTTAGCACAGGAATGTCGAATTTGAGATTTTATGAGGTAGGATTTCACACGAGCATAAGACAAATCCAAAAAAGTCCTCATACGTCAAAATCCATTCAGTATTTTAGACTGTAAGTGCAGGAAGAATAGGAATAAGAAAAAGAATAAGAAGTCGTCAAAAATGCCATTTCAAACCTTTTTTTCTCCACTTTTACTTGGCCTAGGGATGATTTTTTGGTCTAAAAGGCACGCTTTTTAAGATATTATAATAATATTTATGTACCTATAGCCGTTTACACGCTACAGACCCCCAAAACCCCTATACTTTGTTGCGTACAGTATAATATACACTGGCAGGTTTTGTAGGTTTTTATACTAACTAAGCGGGGTACTTCTTCATTTCTAACTTTTCTTTTTGACTTGGCGGGGCAGAACGCAGGCAACGCAGCTGCGTTCCTTAATAACCTAAGCAGTAGCCTCACATATTGTTGTTTAGTTTTTTTTTCAAATTTTCCTAAAGAAAATGCGCATATTTGTACCATAGATGTTACAATGCATGGCACAGCATAGAAGCTCAGTTCATGCTAATTTTTAGAGCATTTGTTTCTGCAAAATTAAACAAGAATTTGTGACAGTACTGCTATCTTATTAAATATATACTAAAAACTTAAGCCAAAATTGTTTTGATAAACAAGAAAGAGCGCATTTCGAAGAAAATTCGCCCAGTTAGCAGACCTCTGCGCCAAAAATATTTTGTAATAAACTTAAATACTGAAATTAAATTAAAAAAAAATAGCACCGGGACCCAGATTCGACCCGAACCGGTCTTATCGACTCTGGATCGGTTATATAGGATTCAGCATCCCAAAAATATTGAAAACGGCCCCAAGTCGACAAATGTAGTTTATGGGTCGTATTTTAGGTTATTCGGTGATTTACAACCGTTTTATCGGCTTTTTAATCACTTAGACCAGGGATACGCAAACTTTAGAGCACTGCGGACCCCTTTGTTTGGTAGATAAATGGAACTTGGCGGATCCCTGTGCTTCTTGTTAACCCCGTGATCAGGGACCTCTGAAACGGATTATAGATAATACTCCCATGTTCTCATCCCATCATACAAGCTGCTATCTCATTAGCGAAAGAGATAGAATTGTTTAAAAAATCGCTAAAAGAGATAGAATAAACAAAGTAGTATTTTGCATTAGACTAATACTTGTTGCAGTGATATCAGAGAAATGAGTCTGTGGGTCAAGGCTAGATGCATACAAGATAAACATGACATCACACAATAACAGCATTTACATGAAAAGCTGAATCAGCAACATATTGTGAAATCTTTTGAAATACTAAATGTATGCGTTCATCTGCATTATATTGTACTGCATTCTTCTAAACATAAACTCACTTTCTTCTAATTTTGTAATTTGGGAAAATGAATACACTCCTCGAGGGCAATGCATACTCGTTAAAAAATACTCTTGACGTATTTTTCCTGAAGGAAAAAAACATATCATAAAGATCAGATTCGCTTACAAAAAGGTGGAATAGGAATAACAAAAATTATTACAAACCATCAATAAAAACTATGTTCACATCAATTTATACCGATAAAAAAAAGAAAAAACAAGTAGTCATGATATCTGGTGCGTTGTGACTTTGAATCAAAGGTTTATATTTCGAAATAACAAAAAAAGCTTGAAGGGATTTTTATTTGAAAGAGATCAGTCATTTCATCCAACCGCACGAGAACAAATCAATTTAAACAAAAATTAGTTCCAAAACCGGAAAAAAATACATAAGATTAAAAAAATACTTAAAATTAACATAAAACTTTGTTTGTAACAAAATAGAAGTATAAGTGAACACGATATACAAGATGTTCACATACTGAACGGAAAGAAACTCTCGGCTTAAGTCTATGTTATTTAAAATATTTATTTATGTCTATAATTCTAACAAGAATATAATAAATGAAAATATTTAAGTAACTTCATTATTTTTTGGCGCATAAGCTCTACAATAACAAAATACATTACTAACAATAATATGTATTCATCACTGTTTTGTAACGTCATGTATATCGATTGATAAAATAAATAAATATTTAAACTGTGGTAGGTCTTTCGTATTACTTAGATATTTTATTAGATAATCATATGTTTTATAATGTCTATTTAACCTGTATAGGAAACAAAATGCTATCATTTATAATCTATATGTTGATTTGAAAGATTAAAGAACAAATTGAATAAGTTCGCCCACCAGTCAATTAGGTCGTATTGTAGTTTTATAAATCTATTATTTAATTCAGCTAAAAGATTTAAAATAATTTATTGTTATTATATTTTAATAAATATTTGTTTTTCCAAATAGAAATGTGTATAAATAAACGAATTGGCCACAGAACAAATTTCGTAATCACCACAAATACTGAGTTTAGCGAATTTCCTTTGGGAAAAAAATCGCTAATGGGATAGGCGTCATGGCGGAATTCGAACCTCGGACCACGACACAAATCCGTTTCAGAGGTCCTAATGACGAAAAAAAATTTCGCGAGACTTTATATATATATATATATATTATATATATATATTATATATATATATATATATATATATATGTATTTCTAGACACTTTCTTGTAAACACTCTATCTTTCGAACGGATTAATATTTTTTAACCAAACTTGGAGCAAAAATCAACCTTCGGGGGACACGAACCCTATTTGAAAACCAGGTTTTTGTGACGTCATTAACCCGGTTTGCTGAGTCAGCGAAATTTTCAAAAAATCGGCAAAATTCAAGGTTAATATTTTTTGCTGCGAAAAAGGTCAATATTTATGTTTTTTGAGACGCTGAATCGAATGAAACCGGTCCGAAGTCGATACGACCACTCTAAGTGACCTAAAAGTCGAAAAAACCACAAAAAATATAGAAAACCAATATTACGGTCGTTGAAAATTAAATTTCGAGTAGGGTGTCGTTTTCAATATTTTTTGGGCCTCTAAGTTGAATGGCAGTGGTCCGGAGTCATTACGACCACTCAAACTCAGGGTACCTGGGTTCACATCCTGGAAGGGTCGATAATTTTTTATCGTTTTTTTTTACTAAATATAAGTTTACAACTAGAAAATAATTCTGGCGCGGTGGTCCGCATGTCGGGCGAATTTCCTTTGGATGCGAGCACTCAAACCCAGAGTACCTGGGTTCAAATCCTAGTAGGGACAGTAATTTTTTATCGTTTTTTTTACCTAATATAAGTTTACAAATAGAAAATAATTCTGGCGCGGTGGTCCGCATGTCGGGCGAATTTCCTTTGAATGCGTGTTTCCGTGCTTTTTATATAAGTTTACAACTACTAAATAAATAATTCCGGCGCGGTGGTCCGCTGTCGGGCGAATTTCAATTAGAATACGTGTTTCCGTGCTAAACAACCCTTTTCTTGCTTAGGCAAGAACCATACCCATTGCGTGGTTCCGGTTCATGCTTTAGAACCTAAGCAGTTTACTCAATTGTCAAGCACTGCTCGTAACTCATTTTGTCTGTATTTTCCAAAGGAAATGCGCTAAAACCTTTAAAGATAACTGACTAAGCTTAAAGATAAGTAACTAAGCTTTAAACTAGTGCAAATAGTAGTGCGTACTTCTAATTTTAGAGGCATAGTTTTGTACAACAACTGGATGATTTATGCGCATTTCCTTTGGAAAATTCAGACAAAATGAGTTACGAGCAGTGCTTGACAATTGAGTAACTGCTTAGGTTCGAAAGCATGAACCGGAACCACGCAATGGGCATGGTTCTTGCCTAAGCAAGAAAAGGGTTGTTTAGCACGGAAACACGTATTCTAATTGAAATTCGCCCGACAGCGGACCACCGCGCCGGAATTATTTATTTAGTAGTTGTAAACTTATATAAAAAGCACGGAAACACGCATTCAAAGGAAATTCGCCCGACATGCGGACCACCGCGCCAGAATTTTTCTACTTGTGTGAATGTTCTACTTGACGTAGACAAAGCAGTACTATCTTTGTAAATATTATTACGTAGTACTTTGTTACTAACTACAAATTTATATATATATATATATATATATATTATATATTATATATATATGTATGTACACAAATAAAATAGTTATACTTTGAGTAACTATTTATTTCAGAAGCGGCAAATTTGATTTATAAAATAATAGAGTGAATAACTTAATATATTTTCGGTTCTAAGTTCAGTACAACTTAATAAGAGATAATTAAGGAAAAATGAGTTAAGGAGTTTCAAGTAATGAAATAAGACATAATAGAGTTTATTTCAGGTTTTACTCTTAATTCTTAAACTGACCTCTTATTTGAGCATTTACAAATTAAAATTATTTAAATTTTTATATTCCTTAGAATAGAAATTTAAAAAGAAATGTAAATTTTATTTATACGTTTAGCGGTTGAGCTTTAAAACTAAAAGAACATCCAAGAAATAAAGGAATTATCATTAACTATACAAGCAGATAATAAAATAAGATTAGACAAATTTACCTTAATATTTGTCTCATAAAAATGAACTAAGTATTAAAGTTAAATCCATAATACATTTAATAAACGAATGCTAAATCAACAATTACTGTAAATATCGTTGTCAAAAAAACAAATAATTTGAGCTAATAGACTATAAATTGCTAATTTACATACAATTTGAGATTAAAATCATTGCAATTATATGATCGTTAATATTTAAACATTCTATGTTTAATTAGTCATTTGATATCATTTATCATGTTTTGCTTCACAACTTTATTAAAGTGATGAGTGGAATGAAAAATTAAAAAAAAAATGGTTAAATACAACCCAGTAGTATTCACAGTAGATAAAATTTGGAAGCACTGTACAGCCAAATAAAAGTCTCAGCCATATTATAATTAACTAAATCACTTAGGGCGCTAAATGTGCGTAGGAAGTTACTTTTTTTAATACAATTTATAAATTTAATGCAAATGCATTAGTTTTGCATATAAACTTTTTACACAGACATATATCTCATAACATAAACATGCCCATTTCCTTAAAAAATCAAAGTCATTGAATAAGGAGCAGAAATATTAAGTTCCTATACTATTAACTATAAACTAAAACTTAAGCAAGTAAATTGGTAACACAAATTATAATTTCTCTATTGTCTAAAATAATCTAAGTTGCGTTACCTTATGAAACATTTATCAAAAGATGTTTAAGGGGTTGGATAATATCCAACCATCAATTTATATCTGGTAACCTCAAAGAGTTTCTCTCTTAAGATACTGGATCACAATTCGTTAAATTTAATATATGTATCTTGAGAAGAAGAAACACTAAAACATTCTCAAAGCGCGGAAGCGTTTTTGCAAAAAATATGTTTCTCTCTTAAATACTCATGTTTGAATAGTAATAAGATACGTCAGTCATTCGTTGTCATTTCATTCATCAGTCAAAATCAATCTTAATTGCATTCATTAGGATTATTTTTCCCGTTTTGAATCTTAATACTCTCTAAATATGGCCTAAAAGGAAAGGTTAGTAAAATTGGATAGCAAAGACAATTTGTCTTCATTTATTTTTTCATAAATATCGAGTTATTTTGAATAGTAATCTTAATTCTAAAGACAGCTAAGTCTACAAATTAAGTCCTTAGTTTGAACAAACTGAGTATAAAAATGCATATTTAAAATAAATACCTTCAAACTCGATAACTATATTAACTATTTACTAAACGTTTAAAGCGGAAAACCTGTCAGCTGTCAGCTTCAGTATAATGACTAGTTAATTTTAAAGTCATGAAACTAATGAAAGGATTTTTTCATGTCAAACTCTGAATAGTGTATTTGTATAAAGAAGATGAAACTGAAATGAAAAGGAAATATCTCTTGGAAATTCTAAACTTATCTTGTTTTCCTTTCTATTTTTCGAACTAAAACGACCTGCTTATATCTCTCACTAAATTTAATTTAATTTGTAATACCTTACAATTTTTCCATTTTAGTGATATTAAACAATGCGCCAATGGTTAGTTTATTTCTGAAATATCACAAAATAGCGATATCACTAAAAACGCAATAAAATATAAAGGTCGCATTTCTATATTGAAAATATCACCGTTTAATAATTTTGATCATGCGCTCAAACATTCTTAACTAACATGCTAACAAACTCAAACATACACACTTAAACATAACACAAACACACACACTTAACTTAAACATGCTTGAACAACAAAATTTGAAATTATCATAAATTTCCATTACAAGTTTTTTTTGATAAATTAAAAAGCATGACAATTTCTAGCGAGAAACAAATATACCTCAGATTCCAAGCAGCTAACCCTTGTAAGAAAGAGACTGCGCTGTTCATCCGAGATTCTAACTCAAGACCCAATAAAAATGATAGAGCAAAGCCTAGCTCATGGCTTTTCATATACCTTGAAGTATGTAGAGAATAATCAACACATATATATATATATGTATACATATATATATATTATATACACGCTCACACAACCAACTAAACCAACTCCCATAGATACTAATACAAGAACAACTATCAAGACAACAACGCAATAAACGCAATTATAATTAAAATAAAATATAACTTGTAACTAATAATATATAACTTATATAATTAAAATTTAATCATATAGTAAAGAAATTCTAATAACAATCAAATTTTAATTATTTTAAACAGAAAATAAAGATTAAAGTAAAACTCTTTCCTAAATAATTAAAATTATAAAACTCACTAAATTATTACTCGCAAAATTTCTTTGAATAATTACTGAAAATGGTAACCATGTAATTAAGAAATGTTTTATTTAAACATTTTTAACAATCTTCAAAAAAATAAAATTGCTTTAACAAATAGTTTAAACCAATCTGCCAAGCAATTAAAATTTTATTTCAACCCAAGTTTTAAAAATGTAAAATGGTCTACAATCAATAAAAATTAAAAAAGATTTAATAAAAATAAGTTTGTCAAAGGGGGTCCGCATGCAGGACGAATATTCTTTTGAACGCTAGCTTTTATGCGCACCAATCCAGTTCGCGTTCAGGTTTTCTGTGTATGCTTCATAGTCAGAAGAATAGCACTATGACTATGAACCGAACCGGAACCCTGAGTAATTATTCCAAATGACCTAAAAAGTAAAAATGTATGGAAAAAATCTTTCTCCTGAAACAAATCCTAAACCGGGCCCCAGGCTTGAGTACTACGAGTACTCAATGAGTACTCGTATATATTAAGTTAAATATTTAAAGCAATAAGACTTTTTAACACCAAACAAACACTCTATAGATATTTTCAAGTTTTTTTTAAAATTGATGTGATTAATTTAAATTGTGATTAAATAAATGTAATACATTTATACAATAAAACGCTACTTTAAACATAAAGTTATGATATGAAAAATAACGGAATACACAATAGTCAAAGAGCAGAGTGTAGTGCATGACAATCAATTCAGGAACAATCCTAGTACTTTGTTAATATTATTAATTGCATAATATGACACTGCAAGCTAGTAGTCAAGGAGGGTCAGGGGACAAAATGTGCCCCCTCTGACAACGAAGTTTTTTCAGAAGTCCCTTGAAATTTGACTAATCACCCCCCCCCCCCCCCGGTATTGGTTTCGAACCCCTACAAGTTTTAGCTAGAAACGTAACAATGTTACACAAATGTAGAAACGTAACAATAGTATGTAACAAATGTTGGAAAAAAATCAATTGCTAATGTCATTTTTATGTGATACAGCAATCTTTATAAATGATCCTCTAAGAGAAACTTTTAACTTGTAAATTCATTAGATAAAGTTCTGTAAGGTTTACATTATGATTAAATTTACAGGTACAATATACATCACAGAGCACTGCGAATACTCAAAAAACAACGCCAGATCTTGTTCTTCATCAACAAGCTTTGATTAAAAATATATATAACCTCAATTAAGTATTTGTTACATGACCTATGACATAAATAAGGCCCACATGAACACATAGAACCCTTATATGAGGTTTGAAAATTCCATGACCTCAATTTCAAGTTGTCTCAAACTGTCAACTTGAATGAATCTCCTTTTTCGTGTTGTCTAAACATTAATCACTCGTTTTCTTCAAAATACACCCCCATAACTGGGAAGATAACATATGAATTGCGATACAGTTCTACCAAATTAATAACGACGAAACAAACACAAAGTAAACATAAAAAGAAGAAGTCACACTCTAAAACAAATGTTTCAAACTAAACAAAAATAAATAAATTAAAAAAAATCTCAAAAAAAGAAGCAACACTGAAACAATTATTCTGGCCGCCATTAAAATAAGATTTTCCCATCTGTTCTTAGTTAAAAACTAAATTAAAATTAATAAGTAAATATTAAAGTTAAAAAAGCACTTTGCTTAATGATCATTCAAAGTAACAACAATTTTAAAAAGTATCATGGAAAAGGATTAAAATTATCATACTATCACGTTCACTAATATACAATAAACACATTTAAAATCACCATGCACCACCAAACTTCTAAATTGATTGTCGATAGCAGCACTCGGACCTCTTCTGTGCATATCGATAGTCGTACTTATACTGAAATAAATATTAAACCTTCAAAATTAATTATAAAAGAAACTTAAAATATCATAACAATAAATTTAAAATAAAGTATAATTTAGCACATACATTAATCAACCTACTTATTTACGAATAAGATAAAATTGCTTTATTTTTAAAATAAATAAAAGGGTTTTTTTATTTTAACGCATAACATAAAATGAAAATGCCATTAATTTTGACTTAAGTTAATATAACGACGCAATTAAACTGAAAGAAATAATAATTATGACCATAAATGAAATGCACAAAAGGCAATAGCTTACAATTAACATGATGTAGAACACATTCTACTTAAGATAAAAGATAATTGATGATGCACTTTACGTCTATAGATTGCGAAACAAAGCAAAAGGTGTCAGGCACAAGCGCCACTTCAAAACTTGATTTGTTACTTTCCATAAATGGATAAATAGTAAAGTAAAGAAATGAGAAATAGAAAAAAATAAAATTATTCAGGAGACAGTCTTACAAAATATTTAAAGTTTTAATTTACAATTTAATTTTAGAAATAGTTGTGAATTATTCAGTAATCCATCAAGAATCGAATATTAAGAATTGCTTAATTTTTAATAGAATATAAGAATGTTGAAAAGCCGATTTACTACATATTTGTTTCTATTTCATCTTGTTTTGATCTACATTATCAGGTTTTTTATTAAAAAAAAAAGCAAACAGCTCTAAAAAATAACCAATGATAAAAACTTATAATAAACTAAGTTATAAATGAATACAAGTTTATAAGCGAATAAGAATAAATTTAAAACATAGAAATGGGTGACTAATTTATAAAAGTCAATGATACAACTTTAGTAGATAAATCATAGTAAATTAGTGAATTTATTAAGTATTAAAAAATAATTATTACCAAATCGTTTGAAGAGTGTTTAAAATAAAATTTTAAAACAAAAGTATAAGGTAAATATACATTTTTGTGTCAAATATACAAAAAAATGACATACTTAAACTTACATGTATTGTTTTGAAATACATTCTTCTAAGTAAACAATATTAACTTTCTGTTAATAGTTAATTTTGAGTTTTTTCTTGTACTACACACAGTTATAGTTCTTTTGAAAAATGCATTATTATTATTATTATAAAGCCATTTCTCTAAACATCCTCTTTATTATAAACGTTGTTTTGTTTTTGAAAGTAGTTTCAAATAAACAAATTACCGTTAATATTTTATGCAGAAAAAAAGAACTAGGTCGAAGAAAAAAAACTGTCTTCTCTAATCTCAATGACAAATGAAGAGGAAAGACAAAAAAAAAGAATGAAAAGCACAAGTGCCTTCTAAAGCAATGAAATTCAAAAGAAAAAAATCTTTTTAGTAGATCTAGCTTAGATGAGGTTTTTCAACAAAATCTCTACAAAGAAGAGTCCAAGGGCAGAGCCCTGTAAGACACCAGAGATGGCACACTAGAGATAATGTCAAACAATAAAAAGTTTAAAGCTTACTCTACACTTCTAACGAGAGGTGTGTAACCTCATCGTGTTTACTCAGCTCATAATCTTATTGTTCTTTTAACGTTTTACATTAAGACGATACGAGATTCAACTCTTTGACAATTTTTTTAAAATACTAGTGCATTTAAATACCTAATCTGAATAAATTCCTGGCTCTTACAATTATTTTACCCATTAAAAAACTTGTTTCGGAATCGAATCAGTCAAAATGTAATTAGATTGGTCTAATTGGTAATTAGAAAATTAAATTTTTTAATTTTAATTACTGCTATAAAGATAGTAAGTGCACTTGGACAAAGACAGAATGTTTTCAGTAATTTTTTTACTTTTCCTCATTTATACCATAGGTTTATAGAAAAATTATTGTGTTTGAAAAAAAATCCGAAACCGGGATGAAACCGGAATTATCCGTTTCAGATGTTTTAAAGGCATCCTGAGTGGTTTTCACAAAGTTGTCTGTCTATATGTATGAGTGTGTCTGAGTGTATGTTATCATCGTAGCGCCCAGTGTATTAATGCTAGAGAGTTGAAACTTCGTACAAAAATCAGTCTACCTCAGGAGTTGGGCTTTTCGGAAAATATTTTGTATTCAATTCATTAACGCGCAATGATGACTCAGCAGAAATTTCGAAAAATCATAAAATGCGGAAAAATTATGTGATCAGATTGAGATTTAGCACGTATGTGGCTATGTATAAGCCTACCATATGTGTCAAGTTTCATTTTATCACCAGTATTAGTTCAATTTTTATCAAATGACTTGTTTAAAAAATTTTAAAAAAATAGAAAATGATTCATTTGAATTTAAATTTTACACAAGTGTATATCTTTATAACTTCAGTGAGCGCCGTGGAATGGTCTACAATATTAACAACACCAACTTCGTCTTTCCACCAATAAGCTTTAATTTAACCTGAGCAGAGCCGGCTTTCGGCAATAATGCCATCTACAGTGCCTAAACAAGTAACAATCATAACTTAACAAAATAACTTAATATAAATAACCTAATCTTAACATACTAAATAAAAAGTCCAAAAAAATAAAATACAAAGTTAAAAATTTAAAATAAGGTTAAAGCGAAAAGAAGTTTAAGTTTAAGCTTTTGTTAAGTTATGATTGTAACTTGTTTAGGCACTGTAGATGGCATTACAGCCGAAAGCCGGCTCTGCTCAGGTTAAATTAAAGCTTATTGGTGGAAAGATGAAGTTGGTGTTGTTAATATTGTTGTATACCTTTACTTATAAATAAGCACACTAAGTTTCGTTTCAATACGACAAGTATATCCATGATTTTTGTTGTATCATAAAAATTGAAGAGCATTGTGCGTGGCCAGTGTAGAATGGGTGACCGCTGAAAAATGAAACGGATGCATTTCAAACGGAGGACGAGCGAAGCGAGTTCGAAGACATGTTGCAGTATAAATTTGGCGAATTGTATATTCTGAGGACGAGTGAAGCGAATCT
Organism: Microvelia longipes; assembly: GCA_018340805.1. Classification (NCBI taxonomy): domain Eukaryota; kingdom Metazoa; phylum Arthropoda; class Insecta; order Hemiptera; family Veliidae; genus Microvelia; species Microvelia longipes. Next base: position 30,412,322 of record JACMZG010001863.1, read on the forward strand.
GAAGCAGGGATGACGAGCGTAGCGAATCCGATGTGATGAGGAAAAGTTCTGAGGTACCCCGTACCTGATTTATCTTTTGACATTTTATTTACTACTATCCTAAAAAAATATAAAACCCCAAACTAAGATGTTTGAAATAAGATTTTTTGGGGGTTTATATTAAAAAATATATTTATTAAACCCATACAAATCATTGCTTCAACAAACATTTTTAAAATAATATTTTATGGTAAATTTGAAAAATAAAAGAAATATTGAAAAAGGATGGTATAACATTTCCTTTTTTCCATAGCAATATAATTTCAATTATCAGCTGGTAATCAATTTTATAGTCAGATAATAAATTTCTTCCTGTCTGATTATAAAGATTAAATTATACACAATTCGATCAATTTCTTTAACATTAAACTAGTAAACTACAAATATAGACAGCGTGGAATCATAAGCCTATTAGATGAATAAGGTAATTGATATAAAGATGACCCCAACTATGTTACTACTAAGGGATCGTTTATAGTACTATAAATAGTATTTTTATAACAACCATTGAATGTGATACAATCTGTAACAGATAAGAATAGTAATATAAAGAGTTAAAATAAAATGTTGTAATGTTATTCTTCAACTATAATTTGTTTTATATGTAAACATCCGGAAAACTAATTATAACTTATTAAAGATTTAGCGTACTAAAAATACTTTTATATGCAACACTATCTCGGCATCATAATTTATCAATCCATGCCTAAATTTAGTGCTACCCAATGAACAAAATTAAGAACAGCAGTTTTAAGGATAAAAGATGACACTCTTTTAGCATGGTTAAATAAAGAAATAGTGGACAAAAGAGAGGCAGATCGACTTCTCTTGATCCCTACTAAAAAATATATATAAATTTTCGAATATCATCATAGTATTAATATTAGCATTAACGTATTTTAAGAGAAGTTTCTACACAATAAATTTAGAAAAAGCTTACTATTTTTAATAATGCGCATAGAACTATTAAACAGAATACAATCATTAATAACATTTAGACGCAATTAACTGACCTAATTACGACTTAAAACGCATGAGAGAATACATCTGAAGAGAATGAAAGACATGAATTCAAGTTATTGGGATTTGAACAATAACAATCAAGTTATTGTTTTCTTACAAGAAATCAATGATTTCAAGTCGTATCAACAAGAAAATCACATCCTTTAGTGACTTAACAATTTTGGCTAGTTCTTTAGGTAGCACAGTGTTCTTAAAATGAAATTTCAAATTAGATAAACCAAAAAAAAAACAATCTAATATACTTAGTAAAGTAAAAGTACATCCAACATTCTGAAGTCGCTACAATCTTAAATATGCTTCATGGATTATCTTGAAATTTGTTAATCGATAAAAATCTACATTACATAGACTTCTAGCTTTAATGACGCTAAAATAGTATAAAACAATTATTAGATTATATAAAAAAAATCTAATATACTTACTAAAGTAAAAGTCACCCAACATTCTGAAGTCACTACAATCCTAAATATTCTTCATGATATTTGTTAATCGATAAAAATCTACATTATATAGAAATGATAGCTTTATTTAATTCGCGCCGAAAATATTGAAGTATTTAAATTGCAAAGTTGGGAAACAAATAAGATGGGAGAATTAAAAAAATAAAAAAAAAATAGAGTAATGATTTTACTAGTTAAACTTATAAAGTGTGCTTTATCTACTTCACGTAAAATATAAATTTTTATTACAGGATATAGAATAGAAACAGCTCTTATCTTAAAATTGAGTTTACTTAGTCTAATAGCAATGGAACTAAATAAAATTAAGAAGGAATGCATATAATGTTTGATAACCAAGTAGAATGCATTGTGCGATAACAGCATTGAAATGATGCCGGAATAAATGCACCAAAATTATCGACAAATAAGAAAGCTACGCCTCATGTGATACTTTTAGTTTTGCTGGTCTCGCTTTCATGAATCATCTTGATTCATATTAATACAATCCTAAGAACTACTCTTAACTAAATAAATCCACCCAAACGAGCAAATAATTTCCACAATCTTAATTTAATTCGAGACATTTTTGTACGATTTGTTATAAAATATGATTATTTTTCTTGTGGAAATCTGCTTAAAAAAGCAAAAGCGTCCTTACTTCATTATTTTTTTTGTCTAAAAGCTAACTAGGAAGTCACGGAATTGAATCTTAATAACAAAAAGCTGAGACAAACGCCTTGTAATAGTATTACTTCGTAATAGTATTTAGTAAATAATATACTATTAAGAATAGTATTTAATACTAATAATTCGTAATAGTATTACTTCGTGCCTAAAATTTCAAGCGAACAAATGTATAGCTGTGAAATTCGAAACGTTTAATTGTGATTGCTAAAGGTAGACAAGAGATTCCTGTAGTAAGTAATAGCCTATAGAGATCACATTTAATACAAAAGAAGAATCCATAGCAATATTTTTTTTTAGGGTAATAATAGTAATAAAGAGTAAATAATAATAATAAAGAAACTGAACAATAAATACATTTATAATTGCTACAAATAAGAAAAAACGGTACTTCCCTTTCTTAAAAAAAAATTAATATCATGAGTTATTTAATTAATTATTTTAATGAGTTTTTAAGATAAAAAATGTTAGGGCAAAAATCTTGTAATATCTCAACTTAGGGAAAATATTCAATACAAGGAGTAATTAAATTATTAAAGAAACGTTTTCAGCATTTTTCAACTTTAATTTAGATGCATTTAACGTTAATTCGTTTAAAATATATGGAAAATAAGAATATACATTTTTTGTACATAAATAATGACTTTGAGAAATAGCCATAATCTTAAATCTAGTTATTTTTATTTTATTTTTTGGCAATAAATTAAAGCGGATATATATCCACTTTAAAACAAAACAACTTCGGCCTTTGTTTGCTACGCGGCGAGGGCACTAGAGGCCGCTTCGCGGCCACAATGTCATTGTCCTACATCGGTTTGTCATATTACTGATATAAGTGGCATAATGCCACTTATATAAGTTAAAAAACGTACTCCGTTTACATTATGTTGTATATGCCAATCGATAAAACCACTAATAATGCTGACACCATGCCTATGTCAACCTTACATATTAGTACATGCGTATAAATTTCAGCACGATCAGAATTTTTTAAAAGATTTATAGATTTATGATGTTTTTGAAATTTTTTGCTGAGTCATTATTGTAGATTAATGTAGTCACACATACTTCATAAACTAAAAGTTCAGGAAAGGGGGAGGTTAAAAGATCTTTGCAAATCGTACAAAGATTGCAAAGAAATGGGCCTCATTATATAAGTAAGTGAGTAAGTGCTCGTTTTAGGGCTTTTTAGCTTATCAGAGTTATTCACTGCAGGAACCACATCAGATGGCATATACTATGCTCTAAGCAATTATTAAAGTTTTCAAAATATTTTCGCATAAAATTGAGTAAAAGTAACTAACAAATTTCTTTCAATTTTTTTAAGTGAATAAAGTTTATAATTTTAAAGATAAGATTTTTAAGTATTGTATACATTGAAAATTATAACTATTTTATCTTATTTAAACAAAATATTATACTTTTCCAAAAACGTGGTTAGATTCATTTCGCTATGGCCGACCATTTCACCCGAATGATTAAATATTAACAATTTAATTTGAATACAATACAGTAAACTCATTAGAAATAAAATGACGCAAAAAAATTTGATAAAATCATAAAATAACAATTTTTAGTTACATCAAAAAATAAATGATAAAATCCTTTAAAAAAACAATAATTACACAGACCACTGATCTTTATTACAATTTGTCATGGTAATTAATATCATGTCAGAGATGTTTGTAAAAGATAAAACCATTTTAACAAGACAGTTGGATGTTTCCCTAACTAAACAGAACATGTGTTAGCACAAACTAACAAATACCCACATAGGTCCAGAATAAATTATAATAAAAATTGAACTTATGTTGGCCGTATAAACCACTACATGTGAACCAAATCAATTTTTAACGTTTTCTGACTTTTCAAAATTTTTGCGGGATAATGACGTCATAAAAAATTATTTTCTTATTTTCTGGATGATACAACTGACTTAAGGACTTTTTTACGAAATTAAAACACTAGCATAAATACACTGGGAATTGCGATGACAACAGGCAGACAACTTTGTGTAAAACACTAAGGAAGTCTTAATTTTTTTGCAAAGACTATATACCTATATAGCTACGGTATAAACGAGGAAAAGTAATAATTAAAATAAACTAACACAAAAAATTATATAATTAATAATATCCTTATATAAGAATTTAAGTTTATTAACTTTTTTTATATAAGTTTATATATTAATTTTTTAAACTTATGTAAGAATATTAAGTGACTTAACTAATAGTTAAGTCATGCAATTTGTTCTGTTTTTATGTAATACAATGACATTTTCATCACAATTTTAGTAATTAATCAATTAACAATATGTGTAAAGATAAAGCATAAATCACTTTTAAGGTGGTTCATCGTAAGAAAACATCAAAATAAAGATTTTGCATTTGCTATAATTTTATCTCAAAATGCGAAGAACTTAGTATGTTTACAGATGTCTAAAGCAGTGAGAAAAAACAAGTACAGGATACCTCGAAATATTTTTCCGCTTTATCGAATTCCCAACACTTGTCCTCTCCACTTCGGACTCGCTTTGCTCAACCTCATAGAATTTAAATTACATAATTTATATTGCAGCATGTCTTCAGACTCGCTTCGCTCGTCCTCAGACATTAAAAACATATGTTTTATTCCCAGCGGTCACCCTTCTAAATATGCCCTTCATGCAGTTTGACAGTAGTGATCCAACAAAAAACGTAGATATACGCCGTATTGAAATAAAACTTAGTATTACTCATTCATTACATAAATTATTACACTTGCACTAAATTTCAACTCAATTTGGATTATTTTTTTATTTTAAAGTTCTTTTAAAATTTACACAAGTCCTTCGATAAAAAAAATATTTTTAAATAAAACTTGGCATATTTATTGATCTATTATAGTTTAACATACATGCCAAATTTTAAAATGATCAATTGAAAGTCATTGAAAATGTCATAAAAGAACTCTAGACAAGGAGATTGTACCATGTCAACTCTCTAGGTACAACATATGATAACAGACAGATTAATTTTTAAAAACCACTCGGGGGTCGTAAAAATGACTGAAAAGGATAAATAAATTGAATAAATATTCCCAGTTTTGGATTATTAGTGCAAACATAATACTTTTCCAGTATATCTTAAATATAATTGAGGAAAAGTAAAAACGTTTAAAGCAAAATAGGAAATTGTATGGGGTATTCTTCTCGTACAAAAGGTGAGAGAAAGTAAAAATAGACAAAAATGCGGGAATTAAAAAAAAAAGAAAAATCTTTTAGATCAGAAGAAGCAACGGCCTTGGTGTCGGCATTCCTTCAACAAAAAAAAACAGCAGAAGAAAAGAAAAAATATAAACTTCTATATAATCTCAACAAGGTAAAAATAACAAGTCCGGAAAACCCTTTGTATAACAAGACAGAAGAAAAACTCAGAGGATATGAATTAAATATTCCAAAAAAGATTAATGGCTGCTGAATAAAACTTACAAAAAATTTAAAAAAATAACAATAGAACTACTAGAAAAAATTTAATGCAAAATTAAATTAATTATTAATATTGTACGTATATAAATAACAACTGGAAAATGTAGATACACGAAACCCCCCAAAACGAGATAAATAAAATTTAAAAAAAGTTTTTTTAAATAATAAATAACAGCATAAGGGTGTTGAGAGTCTTACGACCTATTAGCGAACACCCTGTTACTAATGTGATTAAATAGACAACAGCTGGGTTCAAAAGGAAAACTGGTAAAGGGCTCTAACAAAATGGAGCTCTTAGATAGAGCCAAAGCTATTATAATTTTATAAAATTGAGGCAAGACTTCAGAGGCAGGTAATTTGAATATTTATATATTACCTATTAAATATTTATTTAAATAGTAAAAACATTTTTAATGCTTTACTAAAATTACTATACGTTAAATTCATATTTATATTTACAACATTACAAGTAAAGCCAATAAATAAGTTTAAAAGTAATAAATTAACTTCAAAACTTTAACAAAATTTATAGCAAGCTTATCTATGAAATACATTATAATAAATCTTTATTTAGGATTCTATTGGAAAGATTTCTAGATTTTTGCCAAATTCAAAAAGCGATATGTGGTTTTATTTTCTTAAATTTATTGTTATCACGTATCTTCGTCACTGATTTTATCAACGCGATAGAGAGATAGATATTTGTTTCCCTTTAAATGTATGCTTGGCATGAAAATAATATTACTTTCAGTCTTTGCAGATTTATTCCTTAAAGACCCTTAACAGTCTTAAAGAGTAACAGGCTATATATTTATTCTTTACATCTTAGTTTTGTAATATCAAAATAATATTGTAAAATCACGAAATGTCTTTTAGCCGTAAACACTCTGTTTTGGTTATTTTTTTCTGCACATTCTTTCACGTCTAATGTCATTCATATTTTTCTTTTTTAAAAAAAGTAAAAAAGACATTAGGTTAAGTTATGAATAACACTGAGACTTAAGATAGAATAATTAAAAATAGGAAAGGAATAGTTTCAAAGAAAAATTATACCTACATATAAATTTTATTTTTAATTTAACTCATAAGCTCATTATTTTCTTTGAAATATCGCTGACTAGTATAGTGTTATCTCCAATATTTAAATCCTAGATTTCATTTTATTTTAATTAAAAACTTGTGACAAGCTTCATAAGCGTAATTTTCTTTGAAAATTCGCTTAATAAAAGAGCCTTTGAAAAACTCTACTTGATTATTTAAGCTCTTTGTTGGAACAAGCAGAAAAAGCGAGGGTAAGGTTATATAACCAGGACTAATACAGTAAACATTGATGCAACCTTCTCTCTATAAGCTCTGTACAATGGTCGAATAGGATTTAAGTCGAGGCTTAACCAACAAACATTTCCTGAATAATTCTCTAACCACAATTCTAACTATACTCTAACTGAGCTGTTAAAAAGTTTAGTTGTCCAGTCATGCAACGCCATGAAGAGTTGGTTTATGATCTTTTAATCATCTGGTTTAGTTTAAAAGATCGCGGAAAAATTATCACCTCCTTCACAAGTTTTTTGTTTGGTTTTGTTTTAGAATAAACTTTTATTTTACAGCAATATAAAATAAGACGGCATAACCTATCTTTATATTATTTTAGGTAAACGAATTCTCAATTCTATAGGGTTTGGGTTAATAATTAAATTAACTCTGTAATTTTTGCTCCTGTCAAAACCAAAATCAAGATACAAACAATTAACAAAAGAAATAAAAAAAATAATTAGTGTAAAAAATATAATTATTCGGGCTCGCTATGCTAACCCTAAAGAAATTAATAAAGATGATATGAGGGGCTCGCTGCGCTCGCCCTAACGATATGAATAATGAGAAATGCAAAAACACTGGGGCTCTCTACGCTCGCCATAAAGAGGTTGACAGTGATAACAATTTAAATACCGGAGCTCGCTAAGTTTGCCCTAAAGGATTGATTAATAATTGATAATGATAAAATGTGAATACTGAGGCTCGCTAGTACAGGGGGGAGGGGGAGGATCACTAATGAGGAGTCATTACATTCAATGTTATTGAATCCATCATTACAATCAGTTATTCTTTTATAATTTGTGATGAAAATTATATCGCAACTATTCTATTATCAAAAAATTCAAATTCTATGAAAATTGAAAATGGCCGTTATTTTGATATACTAAGTTGTGTGAACCCTAAAATCTTTTTTTCATTTTATAAATAATAATATATGTATTTATTTCCTAATAAAAGTAAAATAAGTTTATTTTACCCTTTACTGTGAAGGTTTTTAGGTTGTAGCAGCTGCAAAGTATGCTTTGTAATAGTAATTTTAAAGGTAGGTTAAATTAAATTTTAACTTTTTATAAAAAAAGTAAAAACCAAGTTATAAATGATAGTAAAGGATGCTAGTGACAAAGCACTTACGCCATCAAAGTTTATGATTGATATCAAAAGTAAGCTTTTGATATCAATATTCTTTTCATAAACATAGATTTTCAAATATTAAGAAAGTTTCAGGTTAGAAAATGTAAAAATAAATAATTAATATAGTGTTTTTAAGAAAAAAAAAAATAATTAGGAGGAGAAATTAGTTTTAAGAAGTTTAGTAATAATATAAGATAAGTCTTAAAAACTATTTTCTCATCCATGCTAAAGTAAGTGATTTATCTGTTTTCAAAATAAAATGGATTTCTTTTTTATTCAAAAATTAAAATAAAACTAAATTTACTATAGTAGTCAAACTCAAGAGAACTTTGGGGTCATTTTTACAATTGTACGACGTTTTACAATCGTATCTCATTATGTACTTACAGTAAATAAATATTTGTTATTCCTATTTATTTTGTGGTAAATAATTGATTAATTAAAGAGGGAGAAAGAGTATAAAATAAAATTAGAAGTATTGAAATTATTTATTATGTGATTACTAATTAATAACTGGTGTACGAATTTAATTTGCAATTAGGAGTTTTAATGCCGCTTTATATTCTGCTTTTTCTTCCCGTTTTGACATAAATTAAAAACAAAATAACAAAAGACATAATCATGCAATTTAGAAAAACTATCATTCCTGAATAGCGCTCTGTACATAATTTTTGTCAACTATTTATTTTAAAAATTTCGGTTGGGTTTGAGATCTAATTGATGTATTGGTATAAGTAAAAAGGTTGAACAAATCTTCAATATTTTGGCCATGCATCGCTATATAAGACAATTTTATTTTTGTACCTGAGGACTGGGTTGGTATAGAGGATATATTTTTAATTTATCAATACAACATTTTCTTATTAAAGCAGCAATACAGCTTTAAATAGTCATTATAAGAATAAATTTTCTTATTTAAGTTCCTAAAAGATGTATTATTAATTTTTTTCCATGTTCAATTGAACTTTATGATATCTTAATTTATTTATTAATTCTTCGATTTCTGTAATAGAAAGTAGTAAGTTATTTGATAAGGCGTGAAGGATTGACAGAAGCACATGAAGAATGTAAGTAATAAGTGTTCACTTGCAGAATAAGCGGTTTTGTCCAGCAAGTCCAATCGGTCTGGACATATAAAAGCAGACCTACATAAAATAACTATAATACGCATCAGAATACAGACACTAACTTTATTATGCAATCATTACGTGCTGAAATTAGACTCAGAAATTAATGAAATTAGAAATGCTGAAATTAGACTGAGAAATTACGTGTGAAAAAAGTAAAATAAATAAATCATGCTTTCAATTTTATAATACTTCCCTCTCCGTAAAACACAAAAATATAAATGAAGATATAAAACATCAAAAGATTAATAACTTTTAAAGATTTATAACTTCTTCCTAAATCTTTTTAATTATAGGTAAATTAAAAAAAAAGATTTAGCTTTTAAACGTGCAAAGTTTTAAGGAAATTACTCGAAATGTAATGAGTTGGTTGTTTAACACATTCTTCCTACCTCAACAAGAATATAAGTAGAGAAACAACCTGTTAATTATCCTAATAGGTTTAGCAAGTATAAACTAATTTAACACCTTAAAGCAATTCATTTATAGCACATACTAACAGAATAGACTAAATGTGGTAGAGTAATAGCAAAAAAAATATTTCAAGATGCAAAGTTGACATGAATACCATACTTAAATTAAATATAGAGGAATTAAGTTACAATTTTAACCTATTTTAGAAGTACAAAATAAGTTTAAAACACAAGAATTAAATTAACATAAAAATAAAATATAATATATAAACATACGCTGGAAAACATGAAACAATAAACATAATAAATAAATAAATTTCCCACCCATTAATATTATATTATATTTATGATATAAAGACGCGAAAATCAAAAGTGGAAAAGTCTATTTAGTCTCCGGAGAAATATTTTATAACGACAGACAATAGAATCGCGACCATCAAGATATTTTATACTTTTGATTAGTCACGGCATATTTAATGTAACTATAAATATTCTCTAACGTTTCAATCGCTTTAAAGTAGTTTGAAACCGCTAAGAAGATTAGAGCACTTCCAGCCGTAATGTCTACTTTCCTACTTCATTTACTTTACCTTAAGCGTACTCTTATGAAAATATTTTAAAAGATTAGCAGGCCTTCCACCAAGATCTTTTTATAGCGAGAACTAACCTGAAACAATCAAGAAAAATAAATAATTATTCAAAGCAAACATCATACTAACAATTGAGTGATAAGTAAATGAATTTATAATATAATGTGCGAGCGAAGCCAGTCAGCCAAGCATTGTTTTATCAGAATAACTAAAACATATAACAAACCAATTAGGGTTTAAATCACTTCCCATTTAAGTGAGGATAAGGGTACTGGAACTAAGGCGCCTTCAGTTCTAAGCTAACGTAAAAAATCATGTACGGGGTACCTCGAAACTTTTCCTCATTACATTAGATTCGTTACCTACCTGCTTCGGACCCACTTCGCTCGTCCTAAGAAATACAGTTCGCCAAATTTATACTGCAGCATAATTCGGACTCGCTTCGCTCATCTTCAGATAGCAAATGCATCCGTATCATTCTCAGCGGTCACCCATTAAGTACTGACTACGCTCAATTCTCTTTAATTTTTATGATCCCACAAAAATCATAGATATACTTGTAGTATTGAAACGAAACTTAGTGTACTTATTTATTAGGTAATAATATACACTTGTACTAAATTTCAACTCAATGAGACAATTTTCCATTTTTTTTAAAAAACGCACACAAGTCATTCAATAAAAATTGAACTAATGCAGATAATGAGATGCTGACATAATTTTTTCCGCGTTTTAGATTTCAAAATTTTTGCCGGGTCATTATTGCGGGATAGTGACGCCATAAAACTTTTTTTCCGAATAGGACAACTACAGCGGTAGATTCGATTGTATAAAAAATTTCAACTCTTTAGCATAAATACACTGGACTCTATGATAATAATAGACACACACACACATACAGAAAAACAACTTTGCAAAAACCACTCAGGAGGCCTAAAAAACGCCTGAAACTGATAATTCCGGGTTCATCCCGGTTTTGGTTTTTTTTCGCAAACACCTTTCCTATATACCTATAAATTATATAAATGAGGTATAAAGTCAATCCTATATACGGAATAAATAAGGAAAAGTAAAAATCAATGACGACATCGGTTTTCTAATATGTATCTAATTTAATTTCTTTTGGAATGCTTGCTTTCTTGCACACCAATTCAGTTCTCATCAGGTCTTCACGGAACAGCGCTTTATAGGCGGAACAGTAACACTTTAATTTGTTTTACAAAGGAAATTCGCATTTTTAGACCATATGTTGTTCAAAACTATGTCCGTCCTTGCTTAGACAGTTCTGAACAACAGTCAGAACTTTGGGTAGTCTTACAAATCTCAGGGAAAAATTATTATTATTACAAATCTCAGGTTATACGAAATATTTTACCGCATTCCGTTTTAAAATCATTTTCCAATTAATGGTTAAGTAGAGTAGCCGTAAAGACACCAGACCGGTTTTATTCGATTAATCGTCCCAAAACATACACACAGTGTGTGTGTGTGTATTCTCATCTGCCAATAAACAGATGAGAATAATTAAGAATCATTTAAAGAATATTTTAAGGTGGGTTGATTAAACATTTGATTAATAAAATTAAATGATAAAATAACATCCATAGTAAGGGCTGATAAAGTAAGAATAGATTGATAAAAAAAAACCAAGATTAGACCTTAAATTACTTAAGAACTGGATTTACATAAAAGATAACTTATACAAAATAAAATAAAACTAATGATTATTTATTGGTACGATTTTATCAGTAAATAACTCAATTCATTGTTTTAAGTTACAACTTTAGAAACTTGTTAACATTAATTTATCATGTATTTTCAGCTTTAAACCGTTAATCTTTCACAAAGTAGGAATCAGAACGTTATTTTAAACAATTTATAGTTGGCGATAAAAGAAACGATAAAGTAAAAGAACAAGATTTTTTATGAACTCAACAAGTTTTGAGTGAGTAATTTGTGTTTTATTTTTATTTTAAATTCTTGCTTCAGTGATATTACTAGATAAGTTGGAACATTTAAATTATCAGCGACTCACAATAAAATTATGCTTTTGAGATTTTTTAATTAAAATATTAATGAATCTTTAGGAAGTAAACTTCGAAAAAGCAAAGTTATAATATAATTAACGTTAATATTTACTAACAATGAACACTCATTGATCCACAATAAATGGATTCCAATATTTTTGGGTAAGCTATTTTTAGATTATGTCGTGTAATAATTGCGTCTATTTACTAGTGTATAGAATACCTTAAGTAAATCGATGATTGAAAATAAAAACAATGCATAAGAATCAAAAAGAATATTTTAATTATTAATGTTCCTTTTACAGTAAGTCTCAAAACAATACTTAAAGCTTATAATTTATTTAACAGTTATAGCTTAAGTTTATAATTAATTAAACAATCTCTAGAAGCATTAATAGAACGAATGAATATTATTGTTATTATTCTATTTACTTGCGGACTCTATCATGCTCATCCTACAACATTAAGAAGCATTGTTTCTAATCCTTTAACGATAGTTACAGTACTTCTTCTAAAACTGTTGATCCATTTAAATTCTGAAGTGATGACGATTTGAGATAAGCCAGGAAGGGAAATAAAAGGTTTAAAGGGACAATGTCACCGAGGTAAGTTCAAAGACTCCCACGCTAAGCAAAGGCGTCCCACAAGGAAATGTCTTCGACCCGATCGTATTCTTCATACTTAACTTTTTCCTATCCAAGTTCCTAATGACATTGTCTATTAAATTACAACTTAATATCTTTTTAATTTCTTAGATAACACGGCAGATATAAATTATTTTATTAAACATTAAAGTATTTTCGATAATATGAATTGATTGTCATAGCACAAAATATAACAGAGCTATTGAAGATGATAGTTTACAAATGGGCTCAAATTTAATTTAAGAAGTAATTTATCTACTACTAACATACTTTGATGATTTATATTCCTAAAACTATAAAATTAAAAGAATGATAAATAACTCGTCTATATGCATAGTTTACATTTAGTTAGTTAAGTAAACCCATAAGCCATTCGTTAAACTTCCTTTAAGCTACACAGTGTGAAATATGATATCTATAAACTTCAAAATGATAAATATTATTAGTTAAGGGAAGGGTGAGTTTGAACAAGTCAGCAAAAAGGTTCCTAAGGTTTATTAGTCTTTTCTTAACCGCGAGGGTCTCACTTAATTGAATCTAGGCAAGATTTAAACCACAATACTGAATCTCAAGTATAGACAGATTTGAAGCCCTTTCAACGATAACCGAACAAAAGGTTGTTTACTATAAACGGAATAAAAAGTCAATATAGGAAATAGAAAATCTATAATAATTAAAGCTTTTGCTGCAATACGTTTAAGTCAATAGACTCAAGTAAGACAGTAACCCTACTTTCTTCTTTATAGTAATTTTAAAATAGATTTAAAATAGATCAAATATCAAAGGTTTATTTAATAATTAATACGATAATGTTCAAATAAAAAAATCTATAAATTATAATAAAAAGTTCAGGAACGGAGTTCCTAGGACCTTTTCCTAACCATTTCGGGTTCGCTACGCTCATTCACGCAACTTTGGACTCGCTTCGCTCGTCCTCAGAATACAACAGTTACCAAATATATACTGCAGCACGTTTTCGGACTCGCTTCGCTCGTCCTTAGATAGTATTTATATTTGTATTATTTCATGTGGTTACCCATCCAATCACTGACATCGATCGATGTTATTAACTTTTACATGATCTAACAAAAAACAGTGGATATACTTATCGTAATTAAATGAAGCTTAGTATACATATAATTGAATTATTTGAATAACTTTTAGTTATTCGATACAAATTGAACTTGTGAGAAGAAACTTGGCACATTTTTGGTCTTACATATGACTAGATGCGTGCTAAACTTATCCATGCATGTTTTATGAATTTCCGAAATTTTCGTTGAGTCATTATAAGCAGGTTTAAGCCGTCATAAAAATGTTTTCCGGATATCACAACTAGACCTAAAGATTTCCTCTTTTACGTAATTACGGAGGGAGCTAAAATGATAATAGACATACACGCACATACAGACAACTTAGTGAAAACCACTAAAGGGTTCTCAAAAACACCTGACATGGATAATTTTGGTAAAATCCAAGTTTCAATTTTTTTTCAAACAATACTTTTCCTACATACCTACGGCATAAATAAGTAAAAAGACATATCTAATAATTATATCAATTATCAGTTCCACCGGATGCAGCATAATACCTTAGTTTATTACTTTTTTTATTCCAGCAAAAGATTACACAATAAGAAATATATAATATAAATAATTTACAAATTAGAGTGTAATCAAAAGTTATTTAGGGATTTTTTTTGTATAAAATAAAATTATAGGTTAATTAAACATTTGATTGATAGCTTAAATTTAATGATCGTGAAATGTACATTTTATTAATGACTAAAAGAATAAAAGAAATCGAGAGTAATTTTATTAGGTTATTTAAAATTATAAAGATATACTGTTGTCAACTTTCAAACTTTTCATAAAATCTAAAAAAATTGCCACAAAAAAATAATTATAAAGAGTTTTCAGTTAATAATGAGAAAGTTTTCTTATTCATTTTTTACAAAAACTTGCTACTTAATATTTTTAATAACAACCAAAATTATAATTTAATTCTAAATGGCATTTCATGGAATAATTAATATACCATTATTATAATATTCTAAAGAACATACTTAGCGTTTTCAAAAATTTTTATAAAAACGAGTGGTGATAAAGTTCTCAAATGAATGAAAAAAAAGGATCAAATGGTAATTTTTAGAATATTATGACCTATTATGTTATATAAATTGCAGAAGCGACCTTAATTATAAGGTTTTCTACAATTCAGAAGTATTAATCAATAAATAAATGCCCATATCAGTGTATTCACCATCCAGGAAACACCTCAGGGGATTTGCATCCACTATGCTCTGTTATTGTTAAAGTTGGCGAAATTTTTTTTTACCAATACTATTCCTATAAACTGAGAGAACAGTCCGGACTACGCACCCCGGACTCCAGTGCCGAAATTGAGTTCTTATACTCGGCCACGGAGGCAGACTAAATTAATAATAATTAATTTAAATTGATTGTTAATTAATTAATAATCAACAATTTTCAAAGGCATTATGTTACAAAGTTAATTAATAGAAATGTTTAATATTACACGAAGCAAAATATAATTAATTATGACAAAATTTTAATTATATTAGCAAACCATTATATTGCAAAATGGTATATAACATGATGGCATATCATTTTGGTATGCTATCATGTACTTTGGTATTATGACAATAAAACTGAGCAGTGGAGTTAGTTTATATAACTGAATGAAACACCAAAGTCTCTCCACAAATCGTTTATTAGTCTGTTTATACTAATAAACGATTTGTGGAGAGACTTTCGATCTCTCGATCATCATCAGTGCCGGTGAGAAGAAAAGCAGAGGCTTTAATCAAACCCTTTAGTTAGAGTCATATAGCAGACTGCTTTTCTTCTCACCGGCACTCATGATGATCTGTTTATACTAATAAACGATATGTGGAGAGACTTTGGTGTTTATTCAGCTATACTTTGGTATTGTAATGTAGGTATTATGTTAAAATCGCTGACACTAAAGAGGTGAGACAATAATTGAGACAATAATGTAGTACAAAAAAATAACACAGTTCAGTAAAATATAGAGTAAAATAAAATCTAATAAAGACATAGAATAATACGTTTTATTATAAGTATTTCATCATAAAAAATAGGAATAAAGTAGTATACATTTTAAATAATGATAAAATAGAACAAAAGTCAATAACTCAAGAGAAAAATAAATAAAAAATAATGAAGAGCTCAAATCGACAGATAGAATTAGACAATAAAAATTGTCCTGTACCAACTACACAAGTGGTTTTAAATCAACCTCTCTTCACATGCAAATTATCTACAACTAAGTGTCAGTACTTGTGAATACTCTGAGTTAAGTACAAAGCGAGTATGTAAATACAATCTAATGTTTGGTAAATAAAACATTCAATCACTACTACATGTTGTAAGCAAGTTAGTAAACAGAAATACAGTCAAGAGTACAAATATAAAAAGATTTAAGAAACTAACACTTGATCAAATATTAATAAAAAATAACTACTAAAAGAGTGATAAATTAGTTACTATATTAAAGAATTTATGATATAATTATTATTTTAGTGCTTTATACATAGTTGTGGTTGCGAAGTCAAAACAGATCAAATAAGAGAGCACAATGTTTCTTAGGAAATATTCCGGAACTTTGCTGAAACTGGTCTAGAAATCTTGTGCTATTCGCAAATCAAATTTGGCTAGGGCAGCACTGCTTGTTGATAACAAGAAAGAGATGTATGAAATAAAGTGAATTTACATCATATGGCGACCGTGAAGGTAAGAATTTTGCAGCTTGGTGAAGATTTAATAGTATTTAGTTGTTATCGAGTAGTAATTTATAGTTAAAGTTTAAAAAAAGGTTAAAAGTTAAGTTCGAGTAGTCTCAGAAGTTAATTAAAAGTTATTTTAAAGAAGATCTAGGTTTTTTTTTTTTTTTTTTTTTTTTTTTTTTTTTTTTTTTTTTTTTTTTTTTTAGTTATGGATTTTCATTATTTTTGTGTTAATTATCTCAAAAAGAGAATTGAAAAGAGAAAAGAAATAGACAGTCTTTATGAAAACGTCATTGACAATTCTTTAGATGTAAATATTACTGAAGACGAAATATTGTGCCTGTATGATGAGTTATATGATATAGAAGAAGAAATCAATGAAATTAGAAATGACAAACAATTTGCATTTGAAGATGGACTGATACTACTTAAATATAGAGGCAAGGTCATCAAAATGATACAGAATGTAGAAGAACGAAGGAAGTCAAAATTGTTAAGTAATAATAAAGTACAGAGAGAAATTTTTACTGATATTGCTGAAAATGAACTTAAGTTAGATAAAGAACCAGTTGTTAGTGTTCCTAATGCTATGGAGTCAGTAAATATTCATTCATTAGCTGTAGTAGAGAGTATGTCAGTAAATCTATGTAGTGAATCAATTAAGGAAAGGCAAGAGTCAATCAATGTTATTGAGGAAAATCAAAATTTAAGGAATGAAACTGATTTGAAGAAAGAAAATTTAGAAGCTAAGATTTGCAAGAAGTATGAATTAATTGAAGCTAATTTAAATTTAGATAAAGATAATTTGGAAAATTTAGTTAAAGAAAATTTGGATTTAGCTAGTTATGAAAGCAATGGGACAGTTAGTGTAGAAATAATAGATCAGACAGATCTTGAGTTAGCTAAAGTAGTTGGTGTAAATTGTTTGGAGAAAGAAGTCAAAAGCAGTAGGTCGGTTTTTGTTAGTAATACTATACTTAGGTCACAGTTAAATGAAGTAGTTAGCATAAAGTACGATAGGTCAGAGGTTGCAGAAATATGTGATGATAATGAGGTAGTCATTTATCCGGGAGTTAAAGAAGTAGACGATTTAGATAAAAAAATGTAGAGTCAAATGAGTTCAGTTTAGATTTAATAAGAATCATTTTAGATAAAACCAAACGTCATTTAAATTTAAGAAAGAAAAATTCTACGTTAAAAGATTCTGAATTTTACTCAGTTAACATAAAAAAACCACTATGAAATACCAATAGAAAAATTTGGAACTAATAATTATAGTAATTACTGGAAATTTAAAATTAATAATATTATCTGTGAGACTAAAGTTAAGTCCACCAATATTACTCGAACAACGTTACATTTCCGTAGCTGGAAATATAAAAGAAAACAAATATATTAACAATTTTTGAGTTAGGAAGATGATGAATGTTTGGAAGATGATTATATAAATTGTGTATTTCAAATAAATAGTTTTTGGGTAAATTGTTAGGGTAAAATTTTATGTCATGTCAAAATTTATTTATTTAATTGTTTGTTTGGGTCAACAATATTGTTTTTACAAAAGGGGAAAATAATTAAAGAAATAAACCAAAAAGAAGTTAGGTGCAGATAAGTTAGTGGTTCTATATACACTTCTTTTGTGGAGGATGTTAGAAATGACATGACTGACATTTGACAGACAGATTAGTATTAATTTAAGATTAAATATGAACAGTTGTAAAAGTATGAAATAAAGTGAATTTACAACAAGATGCTTATTAAAGGCTCTTATGGAAAGAAGTTGATCTTATAACATTTTTAACTAAGTATATAATGATTTTTTTATGAATGAAACATTATTATTTGATGATAAATAACTTGAACATTAATAATCAAGGATGCATTTTAATATAAACTTATTTCTCCGAGTAAAAATCCGTTTTTATCATGCTTTCGTTTCAAGGTCATTGCAAGTTTAACCAACCTTATAGCTTTGATTTGAATCGCGAATAGTTTTGGAAAAGTAAACTACAGCACTATAGGAAATTAAATTTTATCAGAATGCCCAATGAACTGCACAGTTTCTACATAAAAAACAAATGCTACAACACAATATTGGATTAACTTTGTATTTTTAAATAAATTAAATTCAACAAGATTTTTTTAACTGTAAACCGTTTCTTATAATTCATGTAGTAGCTTACTGTTTCATTCTATGGCAATACTTTTATACTCAAAATGTAACAAATCTAAAAGTAATAAAATATTACACCATAAATTATAATAGTTCTACCTGAGTTGATATTGTGGGAGGGATTGATATCTTATTAAGAGGCCCGGCTAAAAGGTTGAAATAATAAGTTTTTAAAACCTGAAGGTAATGTGGCGTAACATAACAATAAAACTATCTTACAAACCATAATGAATTACAACTATAAACACAATTACAACTAAACAAGAAAATAAGTATTTCGATAAGTGAAAGTTATATATGTCAGTTGATAACAGAAGTAAAATTGAAGGTACTCTTTAAAAAAAGATTGGCTTTTGTGCATTTTTTTGGCCATTTAACAAACGTCATAACTTTAGTTGTAGTTATCCGATTTTGACAAAATAACAGTCGTGTAAGAGGGAATTTTATTAGCTTAAAAAATGTAATCTCCATGTTTTGCACATGACCTACAGGGATCCACTTATTGCAAAAAACTAGAATTAGTGCGATTTTCTAATATTTTGAGCAAGCACATTTATATGAAAGGCTACACTCTAGATAGGCAGACTATGATTTTCCTATCATAATTTTATTTAGGTATATTTTCAGAAAACTTTGGTTTGAAGTAGTAAAAAATGAGTCAGTCACATGTTTTAGGCCAGGCTCTTGGACTATATATGCCAACGGTATAAATGAGGAAAAGTAAAAACAGTCATCCCACGTCAGGGTGTAGTAATTTCAGACATGTCTCGCTCGACCTCAGAGTGTCATGTTTACCCAGCTTGAAATTACTTCGTTTATGATTTAACGATTTGATGGAACATCAAAAACATGATTAATCATTTTTTGGCAATTATTATTTATCTTCAAAGCAGCATCAAGCATCTCTATCTAAGCATCTCTTAAGTTAAATTTTCGTCCCAAGTTTCCACACTCCGGCATCATTAAAGCAGGAGTTAACGCGTAACACAGAACAGTTAGTGCGCGGCACGCACTATCTGCTTTATGAAACCCTATTACAACGTCTAAAACAGTTGATTTTGATAAAATCTGGGTTTTGGATATTGGAATAAATACCATACTTTAAAAAGTAAAAATAACCTAAAAACAAACGCCAACAATATAAATAGAATATAAATGTTTCTGTTGATATTTTTTTCTGCTTCTGCCATTAATACTAATAATATAAATAAAAAAATCTACAATATATGTTTATAAAATATAGGTCACAAAATAGTCAAATTTATTGTTTCTCATTTTAATGAAATTGGCATTTTATTTTTATAAAATAATATTATTTTATATAACATATTATCAAACATGCAAAGCAAGGTACAATATGTTTTTTTATTAAATTGTGTAGTATAGATAAAAAAGTTCAGACGAATTTAAGTTTTAGATATTAACTAAAAAAATACTTTATACTTTATTTGCGCCCTAATGACTTAAACTAAACCATCATTAATGTAAAAACTACATTAAAATTTAAATTTATGCTAAAAAATGTATGCTACCACTGTGAATAATAATAGTAGAGGATGAAAGCGAGAGAAAAAGAGTATAAAGTAATCAGAGTGATAAGATAAAACTGTGATAGTTTTAAAACTGTTTATAAAGACAAATTAATAATGTGTTTTAACCCGCTTGAAGAGGGTTACACATATGCAAATATCACACGTATGTTTACTATATCAAAATTTAGATAACCAGTCTAATGAATATTCCGTAACTTATACTTTGTCAGTGTATTAGAATTGAGTAGAATATAATTCATGAACATTTAAATTTATATGTTAGGAAAATATGTAAAAATTAGGATCGGGGTGCCACGAAAACTTCTTCGCCACATCGCATAAACTACACGCATCCTCAAAACTTCGGACTTACGTCCCTTGCCTCTAGAATATAAAAATCCCCTAATTATATTGCAATACGTCCTCGAACTATGCTTCGCTTGCCTTAATACAGTAAATACATTTGCTTTACTCCCATCGGCCACCCATCCAGGCACTGACCCTAGCTTGATTCTGCCTAACTTTTTTATAATAAAAACCCCGTAAATATACTAGCTGTTTCGAAAAATGCAGTAGATTTATTTATTAATTAAAGTGACACTTGTAGCCAATTTCAATTTAATTAAAATATTATTCAATTTTTTACAACTTTGACAGACACATACACAGACAGACAACTTTGTAAAAACTACTCAGGAGGTCTCAAAACCCCTGAAAAGAATAATTCATGAAAATCCCGGTTTCTGATAAGTACAAAAGATTACTTTTCTTATATACACCTACGGTATAGATGCGAAGCAAAGTAAACATTATTACAACCTTAAATAACGCAATTGAAAAAATTGTTTGGACTAATTTTCCGGATATTTCAATGCAGTTAGAGTAGTCTATTAACTTCGAATCGATAATTCGATTTCAGAGACAAATAGCGATTTTTTAGCGAATTTGAAAAAATAATAAAATACGCCACTAACTTATTTGATAAAACACAGAATTTTTTGTTATTTGGGTAAGGTGTACTACGTCTAGAAATATACTATATAGTCACTTGGGTATCCTCTATTTTAATATGTAACATTCTCAAGGGTATATTCAATTTTACAAAATACCAAGCCCGAATATTGCTAAGTTTCACATAGTGGGTTCTATGAAAAATTTTAACTTCCAAACTTTTAATATTTTAAGTTATTAAGATATAAAGACATTTATAAAAACATAATTTAGAAGAAAATAAATATGCAAAGCCTCACAAAATTTTCCTGCACAAAACAAACGAATCCCCAAACAATTCCCAACATATTCTGTACAGCCGTCTTTAGACGAGAGATTTTAAATAGCTACATCATTAATAACTTAATTGCTTTTCTGATGTTTGTAATAATAATAATAATAATGCCCGTTTTAAAGCCTTTCGGCCCTTCAGGGTATTCGCCCTGCGGGAAACACTTCTATGGGTGGGTCACATTTACTATGCTCAAAGTAAAGCTAAAGTTGGCGAAATCTTTTTACATCAAATTCTATTCATAAAAACTGAGAACATAGCCCGGGCTGTGAACCCCAGACCTCCGGTGCCTAAGTCCAGTACTATACGACCGCGGCTACAGAGGCAGATGTCTGTAATATCATTTAAAAATTAATCGTCATTACAAACAAATTTGAGCTAAGAGAGTTTGAAAATTAATATAGATACACACAAAATATACTGAGTTCATACGACTTACTTTCTACAAGCGATAAGTTTATCAATTTTTTCATTAAAAGTATGTAATACCTATTAAATTTGTCCTATATTTTAGTTTCGTTCTATATCGGTTTGAAGGTCAATGTATATCAAAATGAGTCATATGGTGTAATTGTTATTTAATAGTTTAAAGATAATAATTCGAACACTTGGGGTAGTATATCCGTATAATTAAATTTAATATTACCACGTACTCAGTAGGTTTCTACAATTAAATATTATCATATTAAGTGTTAAGTATTATGAATGATGAGTAATAGGCTTAATAAAATACGTCATTAGTAAAATATAATAATTATAATGGAAAACTTCCTAAATAATTGAATGAAGACTTGTGCGAAAGACTGCGAGAACAGCAAAATTAGTTATGCTTATAAGCCTCAAAAATTAACAAAATATTTCGCTAATTTTCGATACTAATAATTACTAACTTAATGAATAATGGTCCGATTTTAATCGGATCTTCACATAGACTTAATATTTGATGCCTTCTTTAGTATGCAAGCATAAAAAAGGTATCCCGCTATTTTACTTGTTGAGCTACGCTCAAACAACCATTTTTTAATCTGGTTTTATTGTTTTTATCCACTGTCAAAAGGGTAAAAAAATCCACCATCAAATTTGAGCTCATACAGATGGAAATTCAGAAAATTATATTTTTTGTTATAAGTCAGAGAAAATTTGTCCGATTTTGATGCGGTTTTCACAATTGTTCTTCTTTTTTAGAGCTTCTGCAAATATGAAAAACCTTCTTATACCTAACTCTAAAAACAAAGAAGTTAACCTAAACAAATGAGTGAAACCCGCAACACAAAAAACGTTATTTCTACCATAACGATCCCCGAAGACCGCATCCCGATATCTTTGTTATTTTCGGAGAAAAATATAAATGGACTTTCCAGTGAAACGCCCTGTATATATATGTATGTATATGTGTGTATTTCTAATGTTACATAAAAAAACCTCAAATAAACAGTACAAAAACAATAGACTAGAATAGATATACAAGGCTTTAATTAAGGCAAAATCTCATAATAATTTGCAGTCACTTTTCAAGAAAAGCGTTATAAAGGATTCGCAGAATTTGTACTAGCCAAGAAGCAAGATTGCAAAATGTTAAGTAAATATTAATTTATAACAATATCAACACCTAGTTGAAGTATATTATTATTCAAATAGTTTTCCTCCAACTTTTTAATGAATGTAAAATTAAAAGCAATTTAACAATTATACTGCTGCAGTAATATATCTTACAATTTACAACTACTATAAATCATTACTCAATTAGAGGGAAATAAAACTTGAATTAAAAAGAATTTTTTAAAACATTTCCTTTATAATTTATTACTTTATTGGCATGTTAGACCAATAAAGAAACCCAAAAATACTCGATTTCGATTGATTCAAAACATTTAATGAAAGGCTTTTAAAGAAAAAAATAATCTCAAATTTGATTTATGAAAGTTATAGAAAATAGTAATGAAAATAGACCACTGCTGCTAGTGCTTAGGAAATATATTTATAATAGAGCTATTAAGAAATTAGGACTTGAAGTCTATAAGTGATCGTATATCAAATGTCTTGTTTGAGTGTTTTAGCAGCGAGTGATTTCAGCGAAATTTATAACAAAGAATTAGTAAATGAAACCAATATTTTTTTAACTCTTCTTCCCTTAAAGCATTGTGTAGGGGTCATTTCAAGTGATCCAAACATGCTTTTCGAAAAAAAATAAAAATTGATGATTTTTTCTTTATTGGTCCTACCCATAGGTAGTCCAAAAAGCCTAGTATTATTTTTTCCACAGCCTCCTTCATTATCAAAAATCACTTTTTAGTGCCAAAGACACCCAAATTTTGCGTTTTTGCCCAATTTTTGAGGCTTAATATTTTGGCTTTGGCTCAAACTAGCTTGATGAAACAGGTCTCCGGATATTTATTATACGAGCACTCAAAGCCAGGGTATCTGGGTTCGAATACTGGTAAGGAGGATATTTTTTTATCGTTATTTAAACTAGATAAGTTTATAATCACAAAAGGATACCTAGGTACCACTCTCATTCAACTCACAGGTCCAAAAACATCGAAAAAACTCGAAATATATACTACAACACGTCTTCGGAGTCGCTTCGCTCGTCCTCGGACTGTAAAACAGTCTGAGGACTCGCTCATTACGTAATATAATTGCTACGCCACTTTGAAACGAACTATAGTATACATATTTATTACGTGAAGAGATACACTTGTAACAAAATTTAACTCAATTGTACGATTCTTAATTTTTAACAACTTGTTTAAAAAACATTTAAAAAACAAGTCATTTGTCAAATTGAACTTAAGCTGGCAGATTGTTTTGTCTTACATATGACGACTACATGCGTGCAAAATTTTAAATTTATCAAAACATTTTTCCGCGTCTTATGAATTTAAAATTATTTAGTCATCATTGTCGGTTAATGATATCATATAAAAATTTAATAAATTCATTCAATAATTAAATAGTACAACGAGACCTAAAGATTGATTTTTGTGCTTAGTTTAAATTCTTTAGCATACACGGAACTACAATGGATACAGACACACATACTGACAGACAACTTTGTGAAGGTCTTAAAAACACCTGAAACGGATAATTTAGCAGAAATCTCAGTTTCGAATTTCTAGTGTAAACACAATAGTTTTCTATACCTACGGTATAAATGAGCAAAATAAAATAAGTATACAAAAGTGAAGTAATTTATTGAAAATTATTAAGAGTATACAACTGTTTATTTGCTCTAATTCAGAATCGAAATTCGTTCAAGTTACGCCTCAAGACACCATTATTATAAAACCAGATCCTTTACAATACTATATTTTTAAAGTGGAAGACTTTGATATAGTGTTTTATAGACTGTTTTATCTCTATATCGGGATAATTCTTTATGGTTACTATTTAAAAAATACCGACAGTATTTTTCTCATTTCTGAAAGAGATCTATTGGAAACTAATTTTAAAATTATTTTGTATTGGTTTATATCTTATGCTGTATAAGATATAAACCAATACAAAATAGACGCTGTGTTTGATTCAAAATAAAATAAAATACTAATAAATTTAAATCGAGCTATTAAAGTTTAAATTCGATAAGATTTAATTTTATCAGTTATTGAGAGGTATCTATAAATCCATTAATAAAAAAATAATGTGAAATAATAGTAAATGTTTAATTTTAAGACCGCTGGAGTATTACCTCATCTTAGACCAAATAAAATTAAATCAATTTTATAACAGCACTAAAATGTTAGTAGTTTTTAGATTTAAACCAAAACAGACACTATATGTTAGAATTGTACATCTCTAGAGCTTAGAAATTTTGTTTCCAGTTAAATACCATTGAGTTTAAGAAACAAAAAGTGCTTAAGTCTATTACATGGTA
Organism: Microvelia longipes; assembly: GCA_018340805.1. Classification (NCBI taxonomy): domain Eukaryota; kingdom Metazoa; phylum Arthropoda; class Insecta; order Hemiptera; family Veliidae; genus Microvelia; species Microvelia longipes. Next base: position 30,437,850 of record JACMZG010001863.1, read on the forward strand.
ACGAAATTTTGAACTTTTGGCGTCAAAAGAGAATGCTAACATTAATATATTGTCCAGAAATAATAACAAGGTAATTAGAAACCAGTTAAACATAATATTATTAAATTCGTTATAACAACTAAGCTACGAAGCGAAACTTTCCTTTATATACTTTAAATCTCACTAAAAATATAGCCAAAATTCACTTGGCTTTTGGATTTTTCTCAAATTCAAAAAAGACACTTGAAATACGCAGAAATCTAATTAGGTCTTACATCTCAAGACCTAATTAGTAATTAGTAAATTGATAATTTACCGAATTTAGTTCAAATTAAACAATTTGGCTTATAGCAAAAGAAAGGGCACATACAGACATTATATTTATGATTCAGTGTGGAAAAGTAAAAACTTAATGATTGAAAAAATTGATTACAATTCTTCTCTTTCTTATAGGAGATGAGAAATCAAGACGTTATTTTCTCTAACTTCACTTATTTTAAACCTTAATAACACCTTGAAATTTGTACCTATTTACAATCTACACTAGCAATCTAAAGAGCAATGTCAATAATCATCCCCCCAACAATGTCTCATTCAACAGAATAGCCAACAAACTCACATTGAATAGAATGTAATGAAGTCTTCTACATCATTATTTAACCTTTTAAAGTATATATTTTTTTGTATATGTACAAACAAAATTAAATAAACTTGGTGTGAGAAAAAGTTAAAAAGAATCTAATAGATTTGTTTGCATTGAACATTTTACACCCTACTTTAGTTCAAGAAGTAACCTAAGTTTTTTCAAAAAGGAGATATTTAACCGACAGTTTGAAAAAATGGGGTGTTAAAATAATATTTACTTTATATTGAAAAATATTTAAGATTCTTTTTCCCTTCTATTATAAAGTGTAAGTACAGCTGGGCCCTCACAAGATGTCTCAAAAGACTTACCGTCTCTATGTTAGCTAACCTTTTTACACAATCAAGAAATCAATAATGCGACTGGTAGTTCTATTATTGCTTACTTAAAAAGTTGTAAACATTTTTATAAAACAGAAGAATCCCATTTCTGATTATCTTAACAAAGTATAAGTCAAATTTGGTTGATACAAACTCACAAGTAAAATGTTATTTAGTAATAAGTAATAGAATGAATACAGAATACGCCTGTAGACTAACTCATGGCACACAAATACGTGTTTATTATTTCCTAATAATAAATCAATTAAATAATTAATGTTATAACCTTTTAATGTAAAAATGTGATGTGAACTTCATTAGGTAAAATAATTATTTATGCACCAAGGGAGTGAAGAATGCTATTATTTCCCTGAGCAGTTAGTTGGTTCCTAAGGTGTAAGCCGAGGGAACCAAAGCATTGAACTCCAGGGGAGGGAGGCTGAGCCAAGGGATTTATGTGTATAACTCCCGAGGCAAAGCCGAGAGAGTTATGACTATTAACTCCCGAGACGAAGGCGAGAGAGGTAATTGCGAGAGGAAAGTAGCATTTTACTCCCAAAGAGCACACAAGATATTATCTCTAGACGTTGATTTTTCTTTAATACGTTTTGTTGTATTTTATTCTATTTTTTTGGGTCGGGCCCCCTTATAAATTTAGGGGGTGCTGCCACCAAACAAATTAAAAACATTTTTTTGCTCCTAACAACTTTTAACCAGAACGGATTTTGAGCCAATAAAAAATTTTGTTTGGTCGGGTCCCCTTATACATTTTGAGGGTGCCAACCCCCGGGAAAATTACAAAAATTGATCGGTCACCTGTATAAATTTAGAGAATACCACACCCCTAAAAAAATTGATACAATTGGCTCTAATAACCCAATAATAGGAAACACGTTTTCTCCCGTGGGAGTGAAAAGTGCTTCTTTACTCCCTAAAAACTAGTCAATAAACTTTACATAATACACCGTCTGAAGATAAAGAAAATTAATACTAACTCGCATACTTACCGAGTAATTACAAGTAAAATAATAAAACTGGAAACAATACCTGTAACAAAAAAAAATATGATACTAATCAACACAATTAATTTAACAATGGAATCTATTTACATATTATTACACCGCCAAAGCGTTTAGAAAGAGGACAATCGAAAATAAAGGGACTTAGAGAAATAACGGAGGTACAACTGAAGTAAGTTTAAATTAAATGAAAACCAAAAAATATTTTATTTTACTATGTCAATTTAAAATACAATTCGAACAAAGGCAATAAATAAACTGTACTAATTGGTTGTACTTGGTGTACTTGCAATACACGCATATAACAAATTACATTTATCAGGTAATTTTTTATTCAAATAATATACAACCCTTCGGTCATAAAAATATTTTGACAGTTTAATTAAATTTAAGGCCAATCATTACGAAAAATATTCAACCACTAAATAAAAGGAAATGTTTAAATGATAATTAAAAAAAAAATTGAACGAGGACAGGAAATGAAAGAACCTTTTCTCTTAAAATTTTAACTTGCCAAAAGCCTCAAACCACCTATAAAATTAATTAGTTACTTTACGATCAATAATTATACCATTAAAAAGTTGTCCAAACCAATCGGATGATTTACTTCCATAATTACATTTTTAATTTTATACTTTCCCTAAAAGTCCTTTTGAAAAAAATCATTAAACTGATGGGATTATCCCTTTCCAAAGTCATTATAAAAGACAACGCCCTAAAGAAAAACGAAAGTCAAAATATAATGGGCAAGTTTTAGGTCAAACTAAGACAAACTAAGTTTAAACCCTTATTAGCCTTCATTAAAACGTTTTGAGGATAACAAACACATGTTACAACAAAATATGTAAATTATACAAAGTTTTGTAAATTTTCTCTTAAGAAAATGTAGTTTATAATTCCCTTTAAGTTATATTTTTGCCCTTTACAGTTTCAGTATGCAGAATGTAAAGAATATTATTATATTCATAATATATAAATATGTATTTTAAATAAAGGAACAATGCTTCATACTTATTATTCCTCATTTATACCGTAGGTATATAGGATAAGTCTTGTGTTTGCAAAAAAAAAATTCGAAACTGGAATAACCAGGATTATCCGTTTCAGGTGTTTTTAAGGCCTCCTAAGTACTTTTTACAGTGTGTTTCTGTTATCATCGTAGCTCCCAGAGTATTTATGGTAGAGAGTTGAACCTTTATACAACAATCAGTCTACACTGTAATAGTGCTATTCGGAATATATTTTTATGACGTCATTAACCCGCAATAATGACAGAGAAATTTTTAAAAAATTATAAAACGCGGATAAATGATGCGATCAGATTAAGATTTGGCACACATGTAGCCAAGACCAACATAATGGGCTAAGTTTAATCTCATTATCAGCATTAGTTCAATTTTTATCAAATGACTTGTATACGTTTTTATAAAACAATATAAAAAATAATGCAATTAAGTTGTAATTTGGTACGAGTATATAACTTTACGTAATAAATGAGCACATAAGGTTTCGTTTGAATACGACAAGTATATCTATGGTTTTTGCTGGAACATAAAAGTTAAGCATCATTGAGCGTGTTCAGTGTTGTATTGGTGACCGCTGAGAATGAAACGAATGTATTAACATATTAGAGTCTGACTCTAATACCTAATAAGAAAACATAGACTCACTTCTCTACTTCTTTAACATCTCAACGGTTTTGCACTGATGATGGCCTCTAGTTAGGTTGAAAGCGCTTTGCCAATAAAGTTTTGTTTTGTGGAGAGACTTCTTTTCTTTTATTATATATTATGAATGTATTAACAGTCTCAAGACGAGCAAAGCGGGTAAGAAGTAGTAAATACATCGGAGTCCGGTGTAAGGAGGATGAGCGTAGCGAGGATAAGTTTAAAGGTACCCCGATTTTTTATCCTTTTTTTGAAAGTTCGATCGGAAAAGTTTTTTCTGCCTATAATGACACCTGAATAAGAAGCAACACTCATTATCGAAGAAGATAAAACATAATTTAAAAATATTATTTATGAAAAATTAATACCATTAGAACATTTAGTTTACACCTTAGAACACGACAGTGCAAAAAAACATAGAGCAAATTTTATTCAGGAACATTGAGCATAATAATATAATTCCATTTTCATAATAAAAATAGAAATAATACCTATTTTTAAATAAGTAAAACAAGCATTTGATAATAAGTTAAAAACATGGTTTAGTTTTAATATAGAGCGGTACAAAGAACATTTCAAAAAATAATTTATTTGTGAAAATGAAACGTTAAATGTTATAAGACAATAAAGAAATGACTCATCGAACAGATTGTTGTTTAAAAACACAGATCGTGCATGTACATACTCAGCATTTGGAATTAAGGTGATTTTAGTGATTTTTCATAAATAAAATTATGCTAATAAGGTTGCTGGCTCAAAGCAAAAGAGATGGAAATCAAACTTGGTATAAAAATCATTTATTTAGGTCAAAGGGACTTAAGTTGTCATGTATTAGATAAAATTCTGATAAGTACTCTTTTAGCGTGAATATAAGCAGAGGTATGTAATTACCCGCATGTAAGTCCTGATATAAACTACGCGGGGCTAAATTTAAAGTCAGCTAGACATAGTGAATAAGCAATTTAACTCTTTTGTTTTAAGAGAAATAGCTTTTGTATGTAAGTACTGCATTACAGTCTTTGTCACCGATAAGCATAGGTAACTCTGGGGGGGGGGGGGGGCTAAGAATCAGGTTATCGCATTCATTTTTCTAAAATTAACTAAAATTTAATTTAACCCAAAAAATAGAGTCAGAAATAAAATAAATAAATAAATAAAGAAGTAACAACTTATACATACACACACATATATATATATATATATATATATATATTATATATTATATATATATATATATATATATATCGATATGTATGTATGTATGAATATAAAGCTTAGTTAGGACAAGGCAACTGAGACATGTTAACAAACCAAACTCTTGTAAGAGATAAGGCGAAGTTTCCGTTATGTACTTCATAAAAGCATGGAATCAAACGGGAAACCCTTCCGAAAAGCCTTTTGCTATAACATTCTCAGCTTTCAAAACAGATACAAAGAATAAGAAGAAACCCATAAACATATCTACCGCACGTTTTAAACGTAAAAAAATCAAAAGAAGCTTACATAAAAATAAACTAACTGAAAAATAAAATATAAAACATAGAAATAGCATATCCCCGGAAATATCAGAAAGCAACAGATTCTATTTTTAAAAGAAGAATAAAGAAGGACATGTCTAATGGGGTTAAGAAAAAATTACCTTAACTTTGTATAATTATAAAATGAAATGCGTTTAAAAGGCATTCTGCTAAAAAGAAAAAGTTTTATGATAAAATATAATCTATTATATTTCACCGATCTTTCGAGTTTACCGTGCAGTATGACTATAGTGCGACACACGGCTAAAATCAGTTAACAGCGCAGGAAAATAGTGTTAAGGAACCAATAAGGTTGGCCTAATTTAAAATTGAGGGCGTGGTTTAACATCCAGGACGAACCTCATTGGCTCCCTTCCATTATTTTCCCCACGCTGTCAACTGATTTTAGCCGTGTGAAATTTATACCAATCATTTGTATCATGAACCACTAGTTGGGAACCACTTATTGACAAGCACTATCTTATAGAAACCAATAATGCATTTTGTTTTCATTGCTTCCCATAAATAATCGAATAATATTCTTTTTAATATTTGAGGGAAAATAATAGTCAAAGTAATAGTAAGACTATTAGAAGTGCCAAACAATAAATTATTCAGAGAAACCAACTTCTTTTTGCCCAAATGTCACTTGCATAGTAGTAGTAGTAGCAATAGGGTGGGGAGGCAAAGCAAGGCATATAGGCCACGAAGTTAGGCCCTTCTTGCTAGCCCCAATGCCTTAAGCCTACACTTCTTGAAGCCAAGAACCTCTTGAAAAGGTTATATCTCTCCAAGTTAAAAAGTATATCTCCAACTAAGAGAAGAAAACTCTTCTTAGAAGGGAAGTATAGGCCTCTCCAGGCCCGTAGGCAGGTAGAGGCCAGGAGGGGGCATCGCCCCCCTGGGAAAAAATTCCGCCCCTCTGACGAAGTAAATTTCAGTGGAATTTCCTCATAGATGTGTGAATTTCGCCCTCCTTTGGGATTAATTGAGCCCTCTCTACGGGCCTGGGCCTCACACGCTACAAGCAGGCAAAAGCCTGTCTCCTCAATATGCCCACGCATGGGACACTTAGCCTCTAATATTATGCCTAAAGTATTAAGATGTTTATTCAATCTACAGTGACTTTTCAGAACACTAACTAGGTTCGTAAGGCAAGGCTTGCTGAGGTTAATCACCTGAGGCACTCACCTATTTAATTTTATTTCATTAGATCAAAGAAAGTTACTTACATCTTCTACATACTAACAAGGCGAAGTAATAGAAAGAAAATATAAGTTTGTATCGAACAATTGTATATCATTTGAAATAAATCAAAAGAGTGTATTTTTTACAACACATTTAGATTATGCATGTAAAGTATATTGAATCGTGCAGAAGTAAATAAACATGTATATCGAATACAATAATGTAAATTCAATATGCATTAGTGTGTAAATACATATACACTTATGTATAAATATCTTCAGTACAAGTCGGACATAGAAGTAACTCCTAACGACTTTGGTAATATTATATTATACAAATTTCCCATATATCGTTTTTTATTATTTTTCTCAAATAGTTTAACGAGATTAAAAATAATGATATTTATGAAGAACAATTTTAAATAATAGTTCTCTACTTAAAGTAATTTTTAACACTTAAGTTAACTTACTCAAGAGCTTAATGTTACATAATCAAAATAAACTTAATTATACCAATTATAGATAGTCATACATAAATAGTTAACCAACTTTAGACTAGGTTATAACAAAAGTATGTTATCAGTGAGAGAAGGCAAAAAAGAATAAGATAAACATCAGAGAAGAAGCCGCTAGTAAAGGCTCGTTATGCAGCACCAGGGTGCATAAATCTCTCTACCAGGAGTATACCTTTTTCCTTAGAGAGATATAAGTAAAGCTAATGGGATAGTCGAGGTGCCTCCCGGGCTCTCTATAAGCTTCCGGACCTAGCACTGTACTTTAAGATAACGGGTTCGCGTACAAGAGAAATGCACTGTATGCTTTTCTATCATGCGCTTTTTGTAATCACTGGATTAAAGAACAACAAAAAAAATAAATTCACGAATAATTTTAATTTAATTTTGAATAATTCACTAAAAATAATTTTAAATGGCATAAAATTAAAAGCAAACATGTACAGAGTTAACATTTTCTAAATAATATAACATCACTAATTAAAAATATCACAATTCTTAAGGTCGAATGGCTACCTCAATAAAAATTGAGAATGACTGATTGAATTAAGAATTCGTAATGACGGTAATTAAATTACATTTAAAATTATTTTAGAAAATACACTATACGCATCTTTATGTATTCAAACAATAATTAGATAATTGACTACAATTAGTAGAACAATATAATAAATATTGGTCTTCGAACGAACAAGCATATCATCCAACTGAGCATTTAAAAATTGTGGCAAAGCAATGAGAACGAATAAAATTAGGAACCCGTCAACTTCCTCTGTCACAATTTTAACAAGGACCTCATGAGCGAGATTCTCTTTGAAATAATATATTTATAATAATAAAATTTTCATGATGAAAATTAGCTAAAAAAGGGAGAGTGCTTGACTTAGTCCTTATTTCCCTCTAACCAGTGGGAACACTGAGAATACGAAAATAATAATAATATTAATACTGCCTGTTAAGAGCCTTGCAGCTCATCAGGGATAACCCATGCAGGAAAACTTAGGTGGTAGTGGCATCCGCTACCCTCCAAGCGTATTTTAAAGTTGGTGATAATTTATTTGAACAATAATATTATATAAACTGAGAGCTTAACCTGGGATGCGAACCCCAGAGCAATGAGGTGTCAAAAGTCGGTATAAATACTGACGCTTTATAACATTGATAAACGGCTCTCTTTAGAAGACATATTGAAAATTTCTACAGTAAATATTAGATGAACAATTTAAACCAATTTTAACTTTCATACCGTAAAGCCAAATTGAAATTAAACTTTTTAAATAATTTGTTTTTCCTAAGTAAATAAGTCTTTATTCCCTATTTTTGATGAATTAAAATTAAATAGAAAAATAAAAGGTAATAGCAAATTTAATTGGTACCAGTGATCACAATATCCGACAGTACTTGAATATCACGATAAGACCATATTTTCTCTCGCCTGTACTTTCCGTGTTCCTAACTATTGATTATGATATTCCCCATCTCACTTATTTTAACAGTAAAATAAAGGTATCATTAAATTCAATTTTCAAAAATTAAATCCTAATCGGAAAGAATCAATTGAATAAAATAACAGTAAAATTTAATGAACATAGACAGGTCGTAAAAATATTAACAAATATGGAGAGTACAAAAGAGGTCAAATTAAAAATTTCAATTCATAGTTTAAACACCAGAGATAGTGAAAAGGAATAAAAACGGTTTCTAATGGTGTAGGAGGTCCGAATATCGTATCTGAGGATCATGGATCTGGAATAAAGGGGACTACGCGTTAAGTCCATTAGCCGTATAGCAAAGTGACCCCCTAAGGATAAAAAAAAAAGAAGGATCCATCACAAAACATATGGCAAAAACAAGCTATATTAGGTACAAACTGCAAATGTTTACAATCAATACATTAACTGCGCAGGTCCTAAATTTAGAGGCAAACTTACCTCTCGATGGTTATCTATTGTTTTCTTATTGAAGGCTATAAAAAAATAGTAACAATTAATATCTTTCATCTTTAGACTGTTTTATTTTTATTGGCCTAAAAAGCACCATAGGTAACTAAAATCATGACGAAAACCTAACGGCAAGCAATAAGGAAAGTGAGGAGCAAACTCGACTTATGCTTGTTAGTTAAATAACCTGCGTTTCGCACCGCTTTTTGCAATATAATATATTTATATATATATATATTATATATATATATATATATATATATATATATAATATATATATATATATATAATATATATATATGAGAAAGTAATTTTGCTCCTATTTCTCTATCTCATACTAAGTCCAGGGGGTAAGAAAAGTTCCCTATCGCGTCATTCAAGATCCTTACTCATTATGTGCTTTCAGTTTTTAGACCATATTAAGTATTTTTATCCAGTTTATTTTATTATGCAAAACAAGCTTCTCCACTTTTCGCAAAATAATTACTGTCATGAGCTAGTGCCTCAAGGACCTGAGATATTTTATTCATTTGGAACCAAAGTGCCAAAAAAACTAAAAGTAATAATACCAAACGACACACTATTTTCTCAACTTCAACAACATAAAAAATAAAACTGATAAATTGTAATTTATGCAAATACCAACCTAACGAGTAATTGCACAACTTGCCATCAACAAAAAGAACAAAGCGCAAAGACAAATGAAGAATTAAAAAGACATAACCATTAATAGTATTAAAACAAGAAGCACAGCAGCATAAATTAATAAATAATAAATGTAAATCCACAACAGCAAAGATCTACTAAAGATAAATCGCTTGTATGCATATTAAAATAAGCTAGTATAATAATTAAAATTAATTAAAATAATAACTGAACTAATCAGTAGTAAAAGTAACACAAGAAAGCAATAGAACACAATTTTACCAAGGTGCAAAATGTACAATACTGAGTAAATATAATCAGGGATATATTTCCACGACAAATTAAAGATATTTTTAACAATAGAAATACTAAGCAAGGAGTACTAAATAAGAAACGTAATTAGAGCAATTTCATTAATTACGCTGCATAATAATTTAGAAACAAATAGCTCATGTCACCCAGCATAACAAAGCAATTATAGCAAAACCAACATAAAAACTCATCATAAAACATTCATAATTGTTAAAATTGCAGTATTGTTAATCTAAAAGATGAGTCAAATAATTAAACAGGCGGTTTATATCAAAAAGGAAATAACCATCCAACTTAAAAATTTAACTCATAGCGTGTTTCAGATGAGTTTCAATTTTTAATTTTAAATAATATCTACATTCTACATCTGTATTAGATCAAAATTATTATTTTTTTAATTTTTTGCAAAACTGTTTTTACACACATTAACTTAATTTATAAACAAGAGGCCTTCAGCCTTTTTTCTGCTCCACGGAGGAGGCGCTGGGGGCCACTTCGCGTCACCAGCGAAGTGCCACTTCGCACGCAGCGAATCCCTTTGGCCGCTTCGTGGCCACATGGTTGTTAAATTTTATTAGTTCGTCATATAACTGGTTTATATAAATGGCAAACTGCCACTATATAAGCGAATTTTCAAATGTATTAGGGAAAAATTTTAATTCGTTTATATTGTGCCAATTAATGACAATGTTTTGTTTGACATATATATGTCAATCAATAGAACCTAAACTAATACTGATCATAAAATGAAACTTTGCATTTTTGCGAACCATGCAGAGAAGTAAATGCGTAAAAAGTTAAAGCCCAATTTAAACGCTATATGAAAATTTATAAATGTGGGGTCATTTTTGTGTGTTAATGAAATCACACTTATTTCATAAACAATTGAGTTCGGGGCATTAACAAGGTTGATTAACAAGAGTAGGATGAAAAACATCGAGATTATTTTTATTGCTTGTATAAAAATATCAAGGAAATAAGGAAAGTTAGTGATAAACAATAATTATGATAAATAATTAATCCTTTTAACTGATACAAAGAATAAAGCAAATGAAATTAATATCAATTTTAAATGAATTTATTTGAACAAGATTTATTGTATAAACAGTTCCTAGAGTCAAATATCAACAATAGTAAATATTTGCTAAATAGTGTAATAAAAAATGTATAAGACATTAAACAGTCTCCTTCGTCTAAATATGAAACTAATAACAAGGAGGATAGTACTATACTATACTTAGAGAAATATAACAAAAAAAACTGGTCCGGGGTACCACCAAACTTTTCTTCACTACATCCGATTCACTACGCTCATGCTTAATACTTCAAATTCGCTTCGCTTATCCTCAGAAAATAAAAATCAACAAGTATAAACAGCAATACGTCTTCGGACTTAAATAATATATACATTTTGTGTATTTCTAGCGGTCACCTATCCAGGGCCTGACCTAGATCCATATTGATTAACCAACTGTAGATATACTTGCCGTATTGAAACGAAAAGAAACTTAATATATCAATTTATTAAATAAACAGATATACTTGTCTACAAATACTAATCTACAAATCTATAACTTGATTAGATTATTTTTAGATTTTTATTAGACGTACAAAAATTTGATAAAATTAAACTAATACTGATAATTAGATGAATCATGGTGCATATGTTGCTCTAATATAGGACTACATGCGTGTCAAATCGCAAATCGATCAAAACATTTTCCTTTTTTACATGATTTTTTTTCTTTTTTTTTAATGATTCTTATTAATGATAATAATTGCTTTTGAATGATGTCATAAAAATATTATCCAGACAGCACAACTATACTTAAAGATTGATATCATAAACTCATGAAACAAATAATTCAGGCTAAATCCAGGTTTCGGGTTATATGTCAAACACGATACTTCTCCTAAATACCTACTTCATAAATGAAAAGAAATAAAAATAAATTATTTTTTGGATTTAATAAGGACTATAAAGTAATTGAATCGTTTATTATTACTTTTCCTCGTTTATACCGTAGGTATATAGAAAAATTATTTCGGTTGCAAAAAAATCTGAAACCGGAATCATCCGTTTCAGGTGTTTTAAATGCCTCCTGAGTGGTTTTCACAAAGCTCTATCTGTATATGTGTGTGGTGTGTGTGTCTGTTATCATCGTAGCGCCCAGTGTATTAATGCTAAAGAGTTGAAACTTCTAACAAAAATCAGTCAACCGCTGTAGTTGGACTATCCGGAAAATATTTTTTATGACGTCATTAATCCGCAATAATGACTCAGCAAAAATTGCAAAAATTATAAAACGCGGAAAAATTATGCGATCGGATTGAGATTTTACACGCATGTGGCCATGAATAAGAATAACATATGTGACAAGTTTCATCTTATTATCAACATTAGTTCAATTTTTATCGAATGACTTGTGTACGTTTTTTAAATAATTGTAAAAATTCAGAAAATGGTTCAATTGAGTTAAAATTTAGTACAAGTGTATACCTTTACACATTTAATAAGTACACTAAGTTTAGTTTAAAAATGACAAGTATATCTATAGTTTTTGTTGGATAATAAAAGTTAAGCAGCAATAATTGAGCAGTTAATTGTTAGTTAGGCAGTTAATTGATCGTGGTTAGTGCTGGATGGTTGACCACTGAGAATGATACGAATGCATTTACCATCTGAGGACGACCGTAGCGAGTCCAAAAACATGTTGCAGTATAAATTTGGCGAATTGATATTCTGAGGACGAGCGAAGCTAGTCCTAAGCTTAGTGGATGAGCGTAGCGAATTCGATGTTATGAGGAAAAGTTACGAGGCACCTTGTACCCTCTTTTTTAAAAATAATTTCGTATTCCTGTATAATAAATATTGTTCTTGTATATAGTAATTAATTATTTGTTGAATCAACCAGTCTTTCCATCTGCGCTAAAAATATTTGTTTAAACAATATTAGAAATTTCTTTATTAGCTTATAAAAATGTTTCAACAAAATTCTTGAGGCATTTCTTTAAAAATTGTATAAAATCTTCATTACTTAAAAAACAACTTTTCAAAACCCAAACGAGCGAAACCAGCCCTTAAAACTTAAAAAATAAACAACCCTCATAACTCATATTTATCTGAAATACTCTTTTCACTGTTCTATAATATATCTCAACTTCAACTACACTCAAATACACACCTACGCATCGCTGTGAAAAATAAACCTTCGCTCTTAAAAGGAAAATTTAAAAAAAGAGGAATTATTTTACAAATACACAAGAAAAAGTTTTTCTTTTGTATAATAGTCAACAGGGAAAGCGCCATAAAAACAAATTTTAGATCATTCTTTTTCATAATTAACTTTAAAGGCAATTAATCCCTGTTAAAGGCTGCATAGCCATCGACAGCAAGCGAGAAGAGGCACGTATGCTTCTTTTTTCACTGAATATTGCAGTCCATAACAAAATAACTTTATTAATCACATTTTATTATCTAATCATATTATTTTAACAACAAATAATTTTAAACTCCTATGTATATAAAATTGATTAAGTCAATACAAATATTTAAGTAATAAAATAAAAAATAATATTTATTTGATTTTTATACATTCAAAAAATTTAAAGACATAAAAGATTGGTAAGCACGCGAAAAATACGTGCTATAAAGAAAAGAATAAAACCATCAATATTGATAGTGTTATGAATGAAGAGGATAGCAGTAAGACCTTAGTATAGATGGAAGCCATGTTCGCAAAATTGTTCATCATATATTTTAAGCACGTAGACATTTTAATACTCAGCAACTAGAAATAAAACAGCTCGTGCTAAGTTTTTTCCTAGGTCACGACCGCTATCAACTAATATTTAAAATACCTACAGCGTATACCACTTGAAAATCTTAACTTAATAAACATTCTATAGACATATAAAGTTTGTACAATACATGGAATAATAATTATAAATATTAAAAATCAAGTAATAAAAATATTCTCTATACCTATACAATATAAATAAACAGTTAAATTATAATTAATAGAATTTTAAAACCATTAACGAACAATAACCATGAGGAAGTCGTGATGTACATGCTAAATCAACTTTGCCATGTAAGGTCTAAACAAACTTACTTTTAGTAAGTTGGATTTTATTGTTATTATCCTTATATAAGAAAGTATTACAACAACACCTAACCAATGGCACTAAATTTCAACTAAATTATATTATTTTTTGATTTTCACAATTTTTTAAAAAGCGTATGCCAATCAATTTTAATAATTGAACTAATTGAATGTGACGAAACTAAGGACATTCGTAGGTCTTTCATATGGATTTTTATTTGACACGCATGTTATAGTATAACATGCGTGTCAAATAAAAATCCAAGTTTTATAAATTTTTGAAATTTTTCTGATTCCTTAATGCCGGTTAAAGACCGGATTGATTTTTGTACCAAGTTTTAACTCTCTAGCATAAACACACTGAGAGCTACAATAATAACAGACAATTATAGACAGATAACTCCTTAAAATCGACTTTGACACTTAAGACCTAAAACGGATAACTCAAATGAAAACCAGGTTTCGGATTTTCAGTGCAAACACTGAAAGTTTTTTTCTTGTGTTAATGGTTATAAATGGGCAAAGGAAAAGTAAAAATATATACGTATATAAATTTTCAATACAAGTGATGAAAAGGAAAAATAATAAATAAATATTGTTTTACAATATATTAATATTTACTTAAACATTACATCAATATTGTCTTTTAAAATTCAGACAGAAGGCTTCTTACAAAGCATATAAGACAGCAAACAGTCACATTAAAGCGCTTAACAGCTTCCCTTTAACAAAAACCTATAAATATTCTCTTCTTTCAATTTCCTTTCTTTAATAGATCTATTTTTTAGCATTTTCGGAAAAAACAAGAAAAATATAGGATAAAAGTTGAAGAATAAGATTGAGAGCTAAAAAATACATCCACCCAGACTTGGCAAAGATGTGACGTTTCATAACTATAAATCACAATGACAGCAACTTATACAAACTCCTTAAGAAAATATAGACGAGAAAACTAACTTAAAATTCAGGTAACGAAAACTTCCAAAACATCTTATGGCAAGAATTCAATTTTGGTTTTGTGGACATTTAACAAAAAGAATCCTAATACTATACTGAAAATTTTGTGAAAAACTACTAAAAAATAAAAAGTAAGACTCGTCGGAGACTTTCGATCCAAACAAAACTTTGAAAGGTCACTGAAAAGAGGAAAACCCTCGAACAGTTTTCTGACCAAAAGGATATTGAAGAAAAAAATTTCAATTCATCTCACAAGAAACTATAGAAGAAGTGGCATCGACAAGCTTCAGTAATTCTAGACACGTCCATTTATATTACAAAAGAGCTATCCCATTTCGAAAAAAAAGTGGGGAACACAAAAAATCTTTTCACTACTGTTTTTGACGAGGAGGTGTTGACTAACGAAAAACCATATTATTTTTTTATCGTTAAGGAAATTCATTGATAGAATAATAATTGGGCTTTTAAACGAGTTTTTTAGTAATTAAATCAGATATTTTTTTAAAGATTTTATCGAAATTTTGTCTCAATAAGTTAATTAAGAAACGCAATAAACTGAATAAATTAGTAATTAACACAGTAAACAGAATATAAATTATAAAGAACATAGAAAAGCGTGTTAAAACGTTGATTCATCAAAATTTTTAATGTTCAAGTAGTCTAGTATTATTAATTAATACTAATTAGTAAAAGACGTTTTAATGGTAATTTAATACTTCTAAAACTTCCGACTTTAAAAGGCCTACAGACCTACCCTAGAAATGATAGCAATCACTGGAAGCCAGATCTGCTAAATGCAACCAAATCTGTTAAATTTGGTTATATTTTATATAAAATTAAATACAACCAACGTTAAATTCATTTTATGTTTTTCTATCGCGATAGCAGAAAATGCTATAAGGCAAACTTATTTCAATCAAAGCAATTTGTACAAGTACAATAATTTTCTTAATTCGAAACATAGGAATTGCTATGTGCTTAAAATATCAGGTAAGTGGCAAAGGATTAGCTACGCTCATCCTTTCCACTACAGGCTCGCTTTGCTCGCCCTAAGAATATATAAATAACCGAATTTGCATTGCAATGGGTCTTTGGACTCAGGCAGTAAAAATATCATTTTTATTCTTAGTGGCCATCCATCCAGGTACTGTACCGCTCGATGCTCCCTAACATAAGCGATCCAAAAACCACGCTGATATACAAGCCGCATTGAAATAAAACTTAGTATTCTTGTCATTATACAAGAAATACACTTGTACACTTGAGTTGAAATTTCATTTTCTCACCTATATCGTTAAATTTAATTTCTCGAGTAGGACTTAAGTGTATATATTTTATATCAGATTATAATAATTAGCTGTATTATAATTAGTCAAATAATAATAATTTTTACCTTTAAAATTAAATGAAGAGGTGCAGATACAGATGGTTTAGGTTTATCATCAGGTGAGCAAAGACAGGAGTTGAGCCAAGGCATAGTGTTGAAACCAATAAAAAAATTGAGCTTTATGACGTGATAAGTGAACTGAATACGATTCAGTCAGTGGAGGTCATCATAAACCGAACCCGCGATTATTTTAAGCGCACCATTTAAACCCGCGCACTAGGGGACGTTTCGTTCGAAAAGCTTAACGTACCGCACATCTGAAACAAAACCAAACAAACTAAATTTAGAACTTTATTAATTGACAAAAACTAAAATAAAAGATAAAGCAATTTGTTCTTTAATTTAATAAAACAATACACTAACAAAAATAATAATACTATGCAATGAAATATTTTCTTTAAACACTAATCTACTATAATACAGTAACTCGGCTATCTTTGTAAACTAAGCATTAAAAAGAAGGAATTGTAATACTTTAAACACACAGAACAAGATAATTACAGCGCAGAGTGCAAAGCAAGACTAAGGTGTTATCAGTTACCTGGAGCTATAATTACAATATAACGTCACGTTTATTATTCAAATAGAACGTTTACTAATTAAATAGTAATCACATTTGTTTACACTTCAAAAATACACTTGCAATTTAATATTTTCTCCACCTGTGTGAAAATATTTTTATTAGATCTATTTATTTATTTATATTATAGTGCCAAAAGTTATGCGCATTATTATTTCCATTGTTCTTTTCTTTATTGCTAAGCTTTCTTAGCAGCGGTATGAAGTAGATTGGATCAAAACGCAGTACAGAAATACAGAAAATTCAAAAAAGCATCAGAAAACAAGGCAATGATTTATACACCATATTTCATATAGTTAATAAAATGGATAGCCCAACTTTTAATAGATTATCTTTTAAGTGAATAGCTTAAACAAATAAATATTACAAAAATATTAAATTTTGAAACTAATTTTAGAAGGTCACCCCACATTTTAAAAGGGACAGCGACGTTTTCCTCACCGCATCAGATTTCTAACACTCATCCTCACATCTCTGGACTTACTTGACCTTATTGTTGTATAACTTGGAATTTCCTCGAAAATATCAAATAAACTATGATATCCGAAGATATTTTCTATGGCCATCCATCTGTTGGAATAACACGCTCGAAATACATTCCTAGTCATCCGATGATGACCTTTAATTATTTCATTTCAACCTTTAATTATTTTTGGGTTAAGAGTTTTTCCCGATTTTCAACAACATTTTAAAGAATCATGCCATGATCTATGAACTAGTACAGATATTTAGATGAAGCTTTCATCTTGTCTAAATCATTTTCCAATAATTGTTAACAGAATTTACATAAAACAATAAGAAACTTTATTAAAACAACTGAAAATTAAAATAAAAATTGAGACCAAGATTGTCCTTAGATCATTGCAATCATTAATTCTAAAAACAAATGTCTGCGATTAAGGATATAAGTTTCATTTAAATGAATTAGAAAAAATACAACATGATATCGCTATAGAATCTTTAATAATAATAATAAGCCACCAGTCGGTGCTATATTTATTATAGCCCTTGTGGTCTAAGACTGTCCTAATCATTCAGTCACATCTTATCACTATCCACTCTAAATATTAATACTTTTTAATTGTAATAAGTAATAAAATAAATAAACTAATGATTTTGTGGCTTACAACTTGCTCAAATATAAAAGACAGATTGTAATAGGTGTGCCCTAGGATGAACCTCTACATGAGCAATCGTTAAGGGCAAGAATAAAGTAGACACATTGAAGCTAGAAGTTAGCTATAAAATGTATAAAAGTTGATAAAGTAAAATCAATTTGCACGTGAAACAATAAACGCATTTTTATAAAAACGAAAGAATTCCTTGGAAGTTTTACAGAATCAGTTTTCAGTGGCGTTGAACTCGTTGGAGTCGAATGAGATGAGAAGAGTTAGATGACAGGATGTCACGCGCCTTCGAACAGACAAATTGTCTACCTATGTCTCACAACAGATCTGTCAGTCGAACTATATGATTGTTTTCTACAATATGTCCTATGTCCGTTCACACAAACAAATCAATTTGATTTTTCTGAGTACAATAGCCAAACAATGTTTTGTTAATAAGGTATAATATAATAACTTAACAATCCTGTCAAACCTTATCAAATAAAAATTTAAATGAGATGTTTAATATGTATTTATAAGAAGACTATAATACGATTTTTACCAAAAAAAAAAAAAAAAAACAATTCCACTTTCAAAAATATATCTAAATATATTTTTAAGTGGGTGTCAATAAATATTAGTCAAATTAATAAAACCCATCAAAATACTTCACAAGAGCGGATGCATACTATAAACTCTATAAAAGAAAATACAATACAGATGTAACAGCTAAGATAGCGATTAGAACTAAACACAGACCTACTTTTTAAATACAACTTACTCTAGTTAAAATATAAATATTATGAACTTGATGGATTAACAACATGTGATTGAATCACCAAAATACTTAGGGGTGCCAGATTTTCAGCAATCGAATGCTGGACGTCCACCTTTTAGCCTCACCTCCTCGTTACCCGTTCTCCAGTTTTTAATCACAAACTATGTTAATAATACCTTATCCCTTATAATTATTATAAATTAATTATAACAAATCCCTTAAATTATTATAACAATTAATTATTTAATTATTAAACAAGCAAATGTTTCTATCAAAAAAACAACAAATCTGTTAAGGAGGACTTAATAACTTTACCTAACAATTTCAACAGAGTTATTGCCAATAAATATATAAAATTTAAATTAAAAAACGATAATAAAATAAATTTTAACCTTTTAAAACGTCATAATTAAAAAATAGCTACCAACATACACATTTTTTTCTTTCAGAGGTGGTACATAGTCAACTGTTTAATTTTAAACAATTTTTAATTTAGAAAAACAAGTGAAAAAAAAAACAAGTAAATATTCACAAGTAAAAATTTTCTGTAGCAGGAATTGTACAATGTACTAGGAAAAAGTACAAAAAAAACGAGAATGATAATGATGACTGAAACCGAACTAAAGGCTATAGGGAAGGTTAAATGTTTAATAAGATAATTTAAAAAAAATAATAAGAGCCGCCTAAGACAATTCCACGAAATCAGTTAAACCGACAGAGCTGTGCGGCGACGAGGTCTTTTTACAGGTTAAGGTTTATCTCTCTTTTGTACTAGAATTGTACCTAGAATTGCTACAGATAAGAAGAATTCTTTTTAAGTCTTTTCTTGATAAAAGTTATCTTTCAGTTAATTTTATTTCCTGAAATAAAAAACAATAAGATCCTATACGTAATTTCTTAATGTAGATTAATTATATCAGCGTTTCCCAACCTTTTCAGTAACGCGACCCTATAATTTGCTTTTTTAAAGTTTGGCGACCCAAATGCATTTATTTTGCATAACCTGAAAATCGCAGGCGTTTTTATTTATTGCCGAACTAGTTATGATCCTACAGATATCGTCAAATCATCATTTTCATGAGGTTT
The DNA here is from genome assembly GCA_018340805.1 of Microvelia longipes. Lineage (NCBI taxonomy): Eukaryota > Metazoa > Arthropoda > Insecta > Hemiptera > Veliidae > Microvelia > Microvelia longipes. The sequence continues at coordinate 30,457,591 of JACMZG010001863.1, forward strand.
TTATACTTAAATAAAAAACTACACACTAATTGGAGTTCAAAAGAAGTATATTATATAATTATATAATAGCAATAAAATAAAAAAAAAATTAAATATAAAAATTAGCATTGTTAAATATAAAAATGAGCATTTATTATTTAAAGGAAAAAATCAAATAATGATTATAGTAAACAAATAAAAGAATAAAAAATAATATATGTATCATATCAATGACTAATTTGTTGCTGTTGGTTTCCAGTAATAAGTCAAGTAGTGTTTTGTTTATTCATTTCACTACTTTAATTAAAACAGAAAACTATAAAATAAATAAACTGATGAAACGATTATAATTAAAAAACTTGTACGCGATATTAAACTACGTTGATGTTTGTTAGAACCAAATTCACATATAATTGAACATTATAATTTTAATAACTCGAACCTTTAAAAGAAGTAATAAGAAACTGTTAAACACAGTATTATAGGTATAACAATTCATCAAAGTTAGCAAGAATTAGATAAAGCCGGGTGCCTCTGTCGTTAAAGGACTTCTAAGAAATGTTTTGGCCGCGGCTTCTTTTGTTATCACATGTTTAAAGTATTATCAATTTCTCAAAATAATATCTGTTCAAGCAAATCTGTTATTTGCTTATAATAATCTTTTCACATAAATCTTTGTCATTTTTTGGTTGTTTATAATAAAAAATTTGGCGACCCAAAAAATTTCGTTCGCGACCCAAGGGTTGGGAAGGGCTAAATTATATTAAATTATTTTGATAAAAGTGGGGCTATGTCGGAAAACCTGGACGCCTGGCAACTCTATCTTTAAATATTATAACATTTTAACTTATTTATACGCATCAATATAAAATATATTGTTGACAAAAAAAAACTTATTCGCATTCAATTTTAGCATTTTCAAGCAAGAACTAAGGTGAACTGCATGTTTTAACTATTAGTATTTTGTAGGCTGTTTTTTGCCAAGTTCAATTTGAAAAAATCTATAAAACCACAGACAATAGAATAAGCTTCGTATAACCTCCCATACAACTCATCATGTGCCAACCTCATAAGCCGATTTATAATAATAATAAACGAATCTTGGTATACTTATTTATTACGTGAAGATATATACACTTGTACCAAATTTCAAAAAATCACACGACATCAAACAATTATTGACTGGATAGCACAACTACACTTATAGATTGATTTTTGTTCAACGTTTCAACACCCTAGCATAAATATACTGTGAGCTACAATGATAACAGACACAAACATACTGACAGATAAGTTTATGAAAACCCACTCAAAAGGCCTAAAAAGCACTTAAAACGGATAATTTTTGTGATATCCCGCTTTCGGGTTTGTTTTTCAAACAGAATACTTTTCCTTTATACTCACGGTACAAATAAAGAAAAGTAAAAAGTGGTAGGGTGTCTAGATGAAGTTTAAAATAAGATAATGAAGCTTAATATCAAATCGGAGATTTTCTTGCAAATATTTGCAATAATAATCCAATTAAGGATTTTTGAGACAGGAAATTCGCTAAATTCTAAGTGCATCAACACCCCCCTGCATACTGTGAAATGACAAACCATTTGCAAAAGAAATTTGCTTTGTTAATAAAAACTTAGCCGACTTAATTTACAATCTGCATTAAATTAAAGCACAGGGGGCATAATTCATAACCACTTGTCACAACATGTGTTGGTGTTATTAATGTGAACTAAACAAAACAAGTTTAACTAGTTTCTCATCTGTTTATTCACAACGTCCATCCTTTCATCTTTCATTAAGATGCAAGGCATTTAAAAAAGTTTAATTATCATTCAGGCTTAAATGGTTACAATTATTATAGACCATATATAAAGATGTGATCTCATTTTATATCCTCCTAAATTTTCTGTCACTAATAAAACTGAATTAACATAAGGAATGAATTAAGATCACAACGAATAGATATGCAAGTCTGAATTAGAAACAGAAAATTTAAATAAATTGCAATGAAGTAAATGTGTTTTAAATATTCATGTTTTATTAATTATATTATTAATCCTATAAAAGTGAATATAAAATGAAAACGGTTTATTCATAAAAATATTTAACAATCGTAGCTCACAATCTAAACATTCTTTAAATAGCTCAAAACCAGTAAATTATTGTCCTGACCATAAATGTAAGAGAATATACCATTCTTCATAAAAATACAATATGAGCAATGCTATTTCTGACAAAATTACAAAATCTTTTCTAGGAGATGGAAAAGATTTTTGAGAATTATTTTATATAATTTTACCTCTATAAAAATACAATAAGAGATGCTTATGTATTTATTGGTTCTTGAAGCTATAACTACTTTTGTAGAGATTACTAAAACTTTTCTAGTGGCTTCTAGAAATCAATTCTTTTCCTAGCTAATCTTATTAAGTTACCAAAAGTAGTAACAAAATTAATATATTTGGGTAATAGTCACCACAATATAAATGGTAAATTTGAACCCGCAAGAGTCAGTTTGCTTGGAGTAGAGAGCATTTTCTAAAGTCATGGACCATATTTTCGTTTTCCCTTTATTTTTGAAGGATTTAATGTTGGTGCATTTGAAATATTTCACCCTATATACACCCATGAATGGTACGTACCTCAATTTTATCATTAGAAATTATTATTGTCTTACTCATTGTAAATTATTATTCAGTTATAAATAATTTTAAATGTTTTTAACAAATACTTTGTACATTGTTAATTTAATATTTCTTTAGAAGTTTACTTAATTTTATTTTTGTAGGGAGAAATTTAAACCTCTCTTTTTATTACTGGGCTGCTAATTTTAAAAAAATGTTGCATCCCTCTGGGTCAACAAGTTTAACAACTGTGAAGAACCTCTGAAAAAAATCTTGTTTATAAGACTTAAGAAAAACCTCAATGATTTTCAATTAAAACAAATTAAACAAATCGGCAACGGGGTACCTCGGTCGGAACTTTTCCTCATCACACCAACAGAAGTTTCAGTTCTTACCATCAGCACTTGTCAAGCAATAATTTCAAAGAACAGGAAAATATGTAATCAATGATCAACAGAGTAAAACACAAGTGAATGTAAACTTCATTTACATCACTTTTTTACAAGTTTGTATGTAAACTTGGGTCTCAATGCTCTCAATCATTAATACATATGAAATTAGTCTCATCTACCTTTATTTTATATCTTTCTTATTTCATATATTTATTTAGTTATTTTATATACCTTTATTTTATGTTATACTCTAATTCAAACCTAACATAAAATTTAAATAATAAAGAAAATATATTTGTACAAAAAAAACTTTAAACGGAGTGCAATCAAGCTAGAGAATTAACAAGTTCCAAGCTAGTAGCTTAATTCAAATAAAATTGAAGCAAAGTAAAAGAGATTTTACGTCATTTATTCATATCGAATGTAGACTATCCTTGCCTTTATAGTTTATAATCAAAGATGTATAAAAGATTTTTTTTTTAAAATGTAAAGCTCGGTCATTTACATTTTTATACTCAGACTAAAGTTCCGGATCTTTTTATTAAGAGTGAAATAAAAGCGACTAAAAGAATCTGTTTTATAACAACCCAACCGTCAGATAATTCTTTTTAATATCGGGGATTCATTTTCCGATTGCAAAATCAAAGAAATAATTTCAGTTCTTTATAATAGGATGATAAAATACATCACTGAGTAAAGGTCTTAAGAGTATTAAGAAATAAAAATTTTAATAAAAAAAATAAACAGAGTTTTGAAAGAAGATTTCTTATATTATACGATACTGTATGTTAAACACAAAAGCTACATCCTATAGGCATATCCTTGCGATGTTTATTTAATTTTTGATAAAAATCATACAAGGATCATCTATCATAGTCCTTACCAACAGTGAGTTCATATTTATGTTGGTCAACTGACGTAAGCATGTTCTGATGTCATTTCCTATGTTAATTCATTCAACTCAATTCAAGTTGGTATCGTTCTAATTTTTATTTTGCATAGTATATACATTTGAATACATAGGGTTTTGAGGTCAATATTTAGAATTTTAAGACATCCGAAGGACACAACGTTAATCACAAAATAAATGTTTGAAACTCAGGCACGAGGGTCCTCTGATCGACTTTCCTTTGTAATTCTTAGGGATCCATTTTTGCATTTTCGCTATAATTAAAGTTTACTCTGTGATTTAGATGAGAAAATGTAAATCTAATTAAATTTATAAAAGATTTTTAAATCCAATTTTCCGCTCATATGCATACTACTAGTAAGGTATTACATATTTAGGTAGAAACACACAAATATATATATATTTATATATATATATATATGTGTGTGTTGTGTGTGTGTGTGGTGTGTGTGTGTGTGTGTGTGTGTGTGTGTGTGTGTGTGTGTGTGTGTGTGTGTGTGTGTGTATATATAAGATATATATATATTATATATATATATATATATATATATATATATATATATACACATTTTTTTCGGACATATATTTTTGGGTTCAGGAAGCCAATCTGAATCGATCCCCTTACTTCAACTTCAACCTTAATTTTATGATGAAAATTCGCTAAAATGGTTCTTATAAGAAATTTCAAAACAGACCAGATATAGTGATTATAGATAAAATTAACGAAAATGTTAAAATTCATAGATATCGCAGTGCCACTTACCCATAATCTCAATAAAACCATCAAAGAAAAAATATCAATACACAGATTTGGTAACCAAAATCATCAGAATCTGGAAAATGAAACCAGCCATAGTAATGCTATAAAAGTATTATAGTCAATGAAATATTAAAGTTTATAATATACTAGGATTATCAATTAATTAGTTTAGTTAGCATTATTAGTCAATAGTTTATTATAAATATTTGAAGACTTAGCTAGATAAAAATAAATTTACCAGTTTCTCTGGTTAGATAATCCAAATATCCGTTATTCTTCAATCCTGGTCAATAGTACGAAAGACGTTGAATATGACTTAAAAATATACAACACAGACGTGACTCGGCATAACTATTATGAGACCACAATTAGTTCTTTAATGAGAAGGTAACTTGGTGAACCCTGTCCTTGTCGCATACTTTTTAAGCTAGCCTAGTCTTAGAATTAACAAAGAAATAAGAATAAGAAAGGTTTAGGCATGATAATAAGAAATATGTTTTTTAGAAGCGAAGAAATAGCCAGAATACATGCTGATAATTTGACCTGATTTGTAATCAATTTTATATTTCTATTCGTGTTTATTACTTAGTACAAGTTTAATCCAGTATTTAAACGGACGACCTCGACTTGGGGTTATTTTGCTTGGTAAAGTAAGATAAGCTTTTAGTAGAATAGATGAGCAACAAAGTAACCATGTAGAAAGGGATGTAAACAGTATACTTTATGCAAGAATCTTAAATGCAAGGTTAAGACTTAAGCTAAGTAGAAAATCCCCCAAATTGGACCTTATTTAAGTTTTACTTAAAACCACACTGTCACTGTAAGAGCAAACTTAGAAATATGGAAAGCTTAGTTATTTCAAGAATTAAATTTTTATAAGGCTTGAAAACAACACTATAACAGTTGTTATCTAATATGAAAATTTTGATTTTAGTTATGTATTCACAGAACTATGCACACCAAAAAAATAAATTTATACTCCTTGAAAGCAATAGAAAATTTTACTACTAAGTTTTCCCCATATTTTTCTACAGGAGAAATCAGTTATTGTTCTCACTGACAAATAAAATAACAGTACAAGTAACAATTTACTCCTACTCATGTTTTTCCCTTGGGACAACTGCGATAAAGAAAAAGAATTACACGCACATGTAATTAGAGTCTTTGGCTCATAAGCAAAGAGGGTTGCTGTCTGTCCGTCTGTGTTGCGCGTAACTCCCGTAATTTGTATACTAGAGTTAAAACTTGGTAATAAAATAAAAATTTGAGTCTAGTTGTGATGCTTAAAAAATAACCGTGCTGTCGATAACCTAAGCTAAGTCATCAAAAATTTAAACGCAATGTTTTTATTGTTGTGTATTTCTATTTTTTTCAATTTGACACAAATGTACACCGGTACATTCACACAAAGTGAGAATCGGTCCTTTATTTAATTAAATAAATAAACTCTTCAGTCTCGCTGCGCTCGACCTCAGGACAAAGTGGTTTTCCGAAGTGGCTATTTTGTTTTTATTTTTATTTGGTTGTTTTAGCCTTCAGTGGTTTCTTTTTATTTGTTTTGCTTATTTAGTTAGTTAGCTTTCTTTTTTACTTTTTTTGACTTCTTTTTATTTTATTTTTTTTTTTTGCTTTGTTTGGGTTATAGGCACTGATGATGATCGTTATGGTCGAAAGCTGGCTTTGTATATTCAAATATATCGTTGTGGAAAGACAAATGCTGTTTACTTTTTTTAGGGAGTAATGAAATCGAATACGCTTCACTCGGCCTCAGAATTTTTTTATAATTATCTAAAGCTTAAGGTGGTATACCTCGATTATTTAAATAACCAAATATCTAGTCTTATAGGTTAAGTAAAGCTAAAACAAGTTATATAGTAGATAGATTATATACAATCAAATAATAAGGGTAATACTTTTAAATTGTGATAAAGAATGCAATAAAGACCTGTGATCATACTTCGCATTTGCAGCCTAGTGTTTTTATTAATTTAGTTCTTCATAACAATATTTGTTTAATATTTTATCAAAACATCACAGGAATTGTTAATTTAAATGTAAGTAGTAAAACGTCATGATTTTGACAGATGTAAACAAACTTTTTCATCGGATTTTAACTTCCGTAACAATAAATATATGTAAGTTCGTCAATAACTTATACAAACAAAAAGTTGAATAGCTATGGAATTTCCCCTACTTATTCCCTACTTATACGGTATGACGTTGAAAAACAGGAGCAAAATAAAATATTTAAGGCAATAATTTTTTTATATTTTTTTTGGCGACAAAAATTCGAATCGAGGATCTATTGACCACTTATAGATACATTTGGTATTGGTACTTATAGTACATTTGGGTCAAATTTCAACTCGATGAGTCAAATTTTCGATTCTTAATGAATTGTTTAAATTTTTAACGACTCAGGAAAATAGGTTACGGTAGACAAAAAAATATCATATTCAGGGCAGCACAACTAGACCAAAAGTTTAATTTTTGTGCCTAGCTTTAACTCTCTAGCGTAAACGCAGCGGGAGTTATGCGAAACACAGACAGACAGACAGCATGATGACAATCAATCAGAACGACGTGAAAATGCCTAAAAAAGAAAATTATAGTAAAACCTCGATTTTAAATTGTTAGGCTGAACACAATATAGTTTCCTTATACCTCTATACGTTAGTAGGTGAAAAAAGTTAAAAATTTGTTAAAATTGGAAAAAATTATGAAATTATCAAAACATCACAGGATTTGTTAATTTAAATTTAAGCTGTAAAACGTCATGATTAACCACAAAAAAACTCACTAAACAAAGCTAAAACTAACTAACAAAAATAAAACTAACTAAAAAACCAGGCAGCCAAGTAAAACCACAGGCTTTTTAATAAATCCGTAAACATAATAAAAAGAATTGCCCGTCTTATTTGATTAAATCCCTGCTTTGATTGATCTGCTGGATTACTTGTTTAAGCTTTAATTAACCTTAGATGTTTATTAACCTTAGATATTTGGTTTCCTCATAATTCTGAGGTCGAGCATTGCAAGACCAAAGTAATACAATTTTATCTTTGGGAAGATATGATCTTCTAAGGACGAAGGAATCGAGTCCAATGTTATAAACAGTTAATGTTATATCAATAGTATATTCTGAGGTCGAGCGTAGTCAGACTTAAAATTTACTGAAACGTTAATATTTTAGTAACAATGCATGCATGATTTTTGTCTATTATAATGTTTCCTTCTTTTAATAAAATATTTAAATTAAAAACAAATTGTAATAACTTTCATTCACCAGTGCAGTGATAAGAAATGTCATAACTCAATAACTAGCGACCATTCTACAGTAGATCTTTTTATTTAGTACAGTATGACCTACACATTTTTCTACCATAAATGACAAACCATCGTTAACGTTCAAGATCATAAAAATAATAATTGATCAGATAAAAGATTCTACTAACATCACCTACTTATCTATTAAAACTAATAAATTTCTCTGAACGTCTAGAGTAACAAGACTAAAGAGAAAGAATAATTAATAACGTAAAGAATTATGGTAATTGTCTATGTTGTCACTGACGAGTACCATATGGGCAACACTTGTAATCAACTTCTCATCGTATACTTGTGAACTTAATAGTGTAAAGGTTTAAAAAAACCTCCATACATCCCAATCTAACTATTAATCATCTTTCTTTCCTGCCTATAAAGATGAATATTTCAAAGCTTTGAATTTTTGACGGAAATTGATTGCTCAAGTCTTTCACAAATTCTAGCATAGAATGACAGTTTGTTGCTTTTTTTTAAAAGTCATTTTTCGGAAATAGGACGATTATTATTCAAAACTAAAGTTATACGGTGGCAAGGACATGAAGAATATTTATATTAGCAATTTAAATGAGTCGATGTTTAGGAACTTCGATTGCATACATATTTTAGCTGCTACACTTGTACATAACATTCAGTTTATTTGTTTAACGCAGTAAAATTACTTTCGTCAATAAAAAACTTAATTTAGAAAAACATATTTTTTTTATTTTCTACATATTTTTTTTTATTTATCGCATTGCTTTTAAGCAAATATACTAATATACGAAAAGTACAATGCAATTGTAAAAAATACCACACAAATACACAATATATGAAAAGAGTAATATTTAGCCAATGTAAATTTAGCTTTTTTAAATTAAAGACATTGTTACTAAGATTAAATTAATTAAGACTACATTAATAAAACATAGGTTACAAGTTAAACAAAAACATAAAACCGCAAGAAATAAGAATAAATAGAATAAGAAATAAAAGAGAATTTGTCAGACCCGTCTAAGACGAGGAAGGAACGTAAACGGATAAGTACAAAGGTTTCGGGAAAACTAGTTCGACAAAATAGTAAAGTGCAATAACCTAATATTTTAGACATAAATACGAGTCAGAAAAACAGTGCGTCCTTGATAGTAAAACATCAGCACAATTTTACCAGGTTTAAAAGTGCATTGAACGATTTTACCTTAGACTTTATTACACGAAACAAGGACGGCACAAACTCTCAAGTCTATCAATATTCTATATTTCCCTAAATGTTATCAACTAAGGCATATTGGAAAATGTATTTAGGTTGCTTAAAACATATTTAGCTAGATTTCACCTATTTAACCAGATTTACTAGTTATGCAAGTTTACATTTCAGCCCTAAGCCGATTTCACCATTTCTGTATGTATCTATGCATGTTTTGCTTCGAACTTTGCTTTATCCTTTGCAATAAAAGTCAAACGTAAAGTTAAATTTAAAGCTACGTTAAAATAGATTTCGGTAACTTGTCGAATATGTCAAGTAAAGTAAAACTTATTACAAGCAATACAGAGTGAACTGCTAAACTTATTCAGAGGTAGCTGAGCGAAATTTGTAAACAAAATTACTAATCTCAATAAAGGGATGGCACTGGCTTAGATTCTAAAACTGATAATACTTTTATCAAAAACATACTCTTTCAAAGTATTTAGCTTCCACGCTATCTTCTGTCGGGCTCTTACTTACTTAATGTTTCCCACTAATAAAAAACTTGGCTTATTCAGGAAACAAAGTATATTTAAAAAAAATACAAAACCAATCCTCCTTATTTTAAGAAAGAGGTGTTCCACCATTTTAACTCCCAAATATCCCAAAAACAAATTCGATCGTGATTACATACATGGAATCGTTGACGAGATGGAACCAAAAATGAAAAGGATTTCGAAAAATGCGAAGGATTTTCTATTAATTATCTTTGTTTTATTATATATCTACAAAAGGCATTTATTTATTGGTTACTACCAAATAAATTAATTAAAAGAGACATGAGAAATCTAAGAATATAAAATTAAATTTATTTCCTGTCTCGCATAAAATAAACAACACAGTTAAAATTAAAATATATTGTGCAGCATTTAAAAAAAAAAATCACTAAGTTTTAAAACAAGGTGTCGAGTGTAAGTAAGCAAGAATGGTAATTATATAAAGAGAGTTAAAATATATTTGGAAGATTAATTATGTAATTAAAATACAAACATTAACATTAATAAATTAAAAAATATCATTCCTTATTTCCAATGAAAGTATAGAAATGTCCTAAAAAATTTGTCTGATAAAATTAATAGCTGTTATTATAAGTAAACAAAATTTTAGTTGGAGTACCTGCTGTAGAGAGTAATCCTTAACAGAAATTTTTAAAATAGTAAACAAGAAAAAAGTACGTTAAATCAAAGATTGGGACACCGGTACACGAAATAAAACAGTAGTGAAGAAAATCGAATCAATACTAGGTTGAGCGGTACGCGATGATAGACCGGGCGCGTACCGGCGCCTACTGAAGCGAGTAAGGGCGGGTAACGAGAATATGCCCCCACAGAACGGGGCGGGGACTAATGACGTCATTATTTCTGTGACGTCATTTCGTCTAGCCCCCTTGCAGCCAAACCAAGATTTCCCCATTGATTACACACACCCATGCTGCAGAGCAGAATCTAGGGCCCTCCCTAAGGTCGACACATTTGACCTTAATATTAAAACAATTCAGCACAAAGGGGCAACAATGAAGTTTAGAGTAAAATCGAAAGAGGGCGAAAAAGATTAAAAGTAGCGGCCTATACCCTAGGTTTGACCCACCCTTACAAATGCCAAAATACTAAAACTATTGACCCCCTTCTAAATACATCATTATCATTATTGTATAACACATGGCTAAAGTCAGTTGACAGCCCGCCAAAATCTCAATAATCTCAATGCTTTCAACCCTCTTTTTTAACAAAAAAAATCCCTTCTTCTATGTAACAAAAAAAATCCCTACTCTGACAATACAGTAAGTCAGGTTATGTTTTGAATTTTATTATGTTTTTATTTGATATCGTATTTTTTAAAAATGATTTATTTATTTTTTAAGCAGGAATATTGTTGTATCTTTTAAACTTACCAACTAAGTGTTGCTTTAACTTTGTTCGGAAGTATGAATAAGGTTGAGTTAAAGTTGTTAATTACGTAATGCAATGGATCATAATAGTGCTATGATAAAATTTCATTTACATTTTTAGCTATAATTACTTATTTTTTATAGATAGATTTTACATATTTTTACTGAAATATACATTAAAAAGCACAATTGTTTATTATTAACAGCATATACTTTGATTAAATAAATTACATTTAGATTTTGCATAATGTACTGCTCTTCACATAATTATATTTGACTTTTATCCAAAACCAACAGCTTTTTTTGTATTGTTTCTATAATTGAATGCGTACTGTTTCATATTATAGAAATAATATGACACATACCTCGTCTACACAATGTGTTGAACACTGGGTGAACCCCCGTCTACACGCAGTAAAATCGGTGTCGAGGATTCAACCTGGTGTTCAACCAAGTGTTCAACACATCGTGTAAACGAGGTAACGATACGCAGATTGAACAGAAACAGATTGAAATGAAACGAAACGAACAAAGCAAAATGCACAATGAGGGAAATAAAAGAGATGTGAGATTACAAATGTTTACAACCAGAGTTGCCTCTTTATGATTTTATTAAGGAAAAAGTTATTTTTTGTGCCTAGGTTGGCATAAAGTGGAGGGGAAGGGGCGCGGTCATTCCAAACCAATAGAATTCTTTCCCTCCCTACTTTTTGGCGCGCTGTCAACTGACTTAAGCCGTGTGTTATATTATAGAGACAATAGAACTTGAAGATAAGTTACTTACAACTATTACGAATATTAATGTTGCACCTCACTCCTAAGAGATAATTTGATATGCGAAATTTTCTCAACTGCATAATTTTTTTTGCCCGGATTAACCACTTCGACAGCTTGGTCCTTAGCGGTAATCACTCCATCCACCCGCAGTCTCTTAATCGGGTAAGCTAACTCTGTTGGAGGCACTTCTTTAATACTGCATAATGTTTGTAACTCTTTTTATGTTATGACTATACCTGAAACATAAATATATTATTTGAATTAAAGGAAGAAATAATGTTATTTATTACCTACAAGAGGGGGTGAGGAAAAGTGAAAATGAAGAATACAAAAAACAACAACCTTTAAGGACGGGAAATGGATACAAAAAAAGTCCCTAAAAAAAGTAAACGTTTAACATTAAAATAATAATGATGAATAAGAAACGATTCTTCACATAATAAAACCTTATAGGCTAAGGGCTTTCAACCTACTGACAGGCCTCAGTAGGTTATCAGTGGGAAACCGAGCACACAAGAAATTATAGAATAAATAAAAATAAAACAAAAATTTTGGTAATAAAGCAAGAGGTAGAAGATATCTAGATATAGAATATATTTTATTAATTAAGTTAAATTTTCTTTTCAGGACAAAGTCAAGGAAGGAACTTAACTATATTGATGTTTATGCTAGTCAAGCTACTTAGCACCCGAAGCTTTATCAAGGAAGATAATAGAAAAGCTAAAATCTTCCATCCCTGTTGCATATTAAACAAATCCCTGTTGCCATATCTACATCTAATTCAAACAAATATTACAAAAAATAAGATATTGTTAATATTTACAAAAAGCTGTGTTTTAAAATAGTATATGACAGCATTAATGTTCCATATGCTGTCATATAAAACAATACAATCAAACTAATCCTGATAATTTTAGTTTATCTCGCATTTTTAGTTATCTTATATGGTACCGGGGGAAAAATACAGAAAAAAAGTACACGGAAAAATTATAAGACAAAACTACAGGGAAAAAGTACAGAAAAAATACAAAGAAACAAAAAGACATAAAACAATTATTCAAAATAGTACACCTAAATTTTAATGCTAATAATTTACTGGATATACAGATTAAATCTAAAAATCTTTTAGATTTTTCGCAAACAGAATACATTTGTTTATATATGACAGTATAATGAGGAAAAATAAAGAGAAAAAATAATTTTAATAAATAAATAGAATCCATCAGACTGAAGTTTAATCTACTTTAAAAAAATTAATATTAAGAAAGGCTCAATTGCTCATGCCTTGATTCATTGTGCTCGTTTATCCGGTGAAAGCTGGTTCGAAACAAATCCGGTGGAGTGTATAGACACTCTAAATTCCAACAAAACTGAAACATTCTAATATTGTTCAGCATATTGTACAGAAAAAAGCAAATGTCTCCTCCGTTCCAAGATTTCTCTCAGTGGTTCTTCACCGGCGGATGTCAAAATTAAGGAGGGGGATAACAGTTGTAAAAATGGTTGAATGGGGGGGGGGGGGTAACAATTGTTTACAGCCTAGTGGACAATTAGACAGGTTATAAATCTCTCCTTCAAATAGCACATAACAGTAACAAATAATAATTTACAATGAGTGACAGAATAAATAATTTATATAAGGCCACACATACTATTTCCAATAATAACATGAAGGTACCATTCCTTGGTCATATTTAGTGCGTGAAACATTCAGTTCCATTAACATTTAATATAGTATATATATCTTGAGAAGCCCCCGTGACTTACTGGTGTTAAGACGACTATACTAAACCTTTATTGCGTGTTTTTTGGGCCCCTAACCGTTAGGGACCCCCGCATTGCGGGCCTGTAGTTACGCCACTGTACACATGGTAATGAGGAAAAGTAATTAAATAATTTTTTTTCACTTTTCCTTATTTATACAGTAACAAGACGTCTTCCCCACGACCCACGCTCCTCCATGTCGTCACTTCGCGCCACATGGTTGTTGTCCTGTATCAGTTCATCGTATTACTAGTTTATGTAAGTGGCATACTGCCACGAATCAAGCGAATTTTCAAATGTATTAGTCAAAAAACGTGATTTGCGACATTATGTTTATATGTCAATCAATAATAATTCTGGCGCGGTGGTCGCATGTCGGGCGAATTTCCTTTGGATCGCGAGCACTCAACCCAGTACCTGGGGTTCGAATCCTAGTAGGGACAATATTTTTTATCGTTTTTTTACCTAACTATAAGTTTACAACTAGAAAATAATTCTGGCGCGGTGGTCCGCATGTCGGCGAATTATCCTTTGGATGCGTGTTTCCGTGCTTTTTACATTATGTAAGTTTACAACTACTAAATAAATAATTCCGGCGCGGTGGTCCGCTGTCGGGCGAATTTCTTTAGAATTGGTGTTTCCGTGCTAAACAACCAATTTTTGCTTATGCAAGAACCATGTTTGTGGTTCGGTTCATGCTTAGAACCTAAGCAGTTACTCAATTGTCAAGCACTGCTCGTAACTCATTTTGTCTGTTTTCCAAAGGAAATGCGCATAATTATCCAGTTGGTTGTACAAATATGCCTCTAAAATTAGAAGTACGCACTATTTGCAGTAGATTAAAGCTTAGTTACTTTATATTAAGCTTAGTCAGTTATCTTTAAAGGTTTTAGCGCATTTCCTTTGGAAAATACAGACAAAATGAGTTACGAGCAGTGCTTGACAATGAGTAACTGCTTTAGGTTCTAAGCATGAACCGAAAACCACGCAATGGACATGGTTCTTGCATAAGCAAGAAATGGTTGTTTAGCACGGAAACACGCATTCTGAAAAAATTCGCCGACAGCGGACCACCGCGCCGGAATTATTTATTTAGTAGTTGTAAACTTACATAATGTAAAAAGCACGGAAACACACGCATCAAAGGAAATTCGCCCCGACATGCGGACCACCGCGCCAGAATTATTTTTCTAGTTGTAAATTTATTAGGTAAAAAAAACGATAAAAAAATTATTGTCCCTACTAGGATCGAACCCAGGTACTCTGGGTTTGAGTGCTCGCATCCAAAGGAAATTCGCCCGACATGCGGACACCGCGCCAGAATTATTTTCTAGTTTGTAAACTTATATTAAGTAAAAAAAAAACGATAAAAATGATCGACCTTTCCAGGATTCGAACCCAGGTACCTGAGTTTGAGTGGTCGTATTGACTCCGGACCACTGGCATTCAACTCAGAGGCCCAAAAAACATTGAAAACGACACCCTACTCGAAATTTTAATTTTTAACGACCGTAATGTTGGTTTTCTATATTTTTGTGGTTTTTCGACTTTTTGGTAACTTAAAGTGGTCGTATCGACTTCGGACGGTTTCATTCGATCAGGCGCCCAAAATTACATAGAAAACGACACCCTACTCGAAAATTTATTTTTTCGACCTAAATTTTGGTTTTTGGTAATTTACAATGGTTTATTCGATTTTTAGGTCACTTATAGTGGTCGTATCGACTTCGGGACCGGTTTCATTCGATCAGCATCTCAAAAACATAAATATTGACCTTTTTTGCGGCAAAAATATTAACCCTGAATTTTGCGATTTTTGAAAATTTCGCTGACTCAGCAAACCGGGTTAATGACGTCACACAAAACCTGGTTTTCAATAGGGTTCGTGTCCTCCCCAAGGTTGATTTTTGTACCAAGTTTGGTTTAAAATATTAATCCGTTTCGAAAGATAGAGTGTTTTAAAGAAAGTGTCTAGAAATACATATATATATTTTATATATATATTATATATATATATATATATATATATATATATATATTATTTTTATAGATACATATTATATATATATAATATTATATATATATATTATATATATTATATATATTTATATATATATATATATGATATATTATATATATATTATATATATATATATATATATATATATTATAGATATACCTAATATATTATACTATATATTATATATATAATATTATATAGTATATATATATATATATATCAAAGTTTCAAAAATTTGCTTTTTCGTTCCTTAGGCACCTCTGAAACGGATTCTGTGTCGTGGTCCGAGTTCGAATTTCCGCCATGACGGCCATTATCCCATTCAGCGAATTTCTTTCCAAGGAGAATTCGCTAAAAAGGGAACTAATACTGATAATATAATGTGATTTCGTATTTTTGGTTATTACAAGAGGCAGTACATGGAGTAAAACAAAATGTAAACACGATTCTTAACATGTTTTGAAATTTGTGACTTTTTTGAAATGTTTTGTGGGGTCCATTATTGTGGTTAATGGACCGCCCCCATTTATAAACAATGGGGTTCGGAAATAGCAAGATTGATGGATTAACAAATTAGTTGTTACTGAGAATAGCGTCTCAAGTTATCGTGCCCAGAGACTCATAGACAAACTCGCCATACATTATCTTAACACACACAAATAAATAAATTTATATATAGATTATATATTATATATTATATAATATATATATATATTATATAATATTATATATACTATATTTGTTTTTTTCTTGTCATGTGAGTTCCACACTTCCAAAGAAAACTCCATGCCACTCCCCCTTCCATGACACCAAACTCATAAGCTTCATTATTTCTTCAGCAAAAAATTCACTAAAAAAGTCTGTGTCTGGCACAAAAATTCCAAAACCAGGATTATCTGTTTTACGAAGACCTCCTAGTGGTTTTACTAAGTTTGTGCTGTACTGGATGTGGTAGTGTTTATTACCATTATGTTCATTCTTAGTGTGTTTGGTGGTAAAGGAGCATGAAACCCAGATACGGAAACTTCTTCCTACCAGTCTATCCGTTTAGTTTAAAAATCCCCAAGCGTCTAAATTTTGGGGATTGACCAATCAGACCGCTGCAACTTCCTTGAAAGTGAAAAAATCCCTACCACCATTAAAAAAACCCCCGGCTTAGGGAATAACCTTCTTCCTTGACAATCTTAGATAATACCTATATTAGAAGGGCACAGGACCGTAAACACATGTAATTCCACTCGATAAACCGAAAGGCGGTTGACGGTGTGCACTCAAGTTATGCGATGCAACCTGGACACCAAAACATTATTTTAAATATCTTGTCTAAATATCTATTAATGAAGAAAGATTCGGTAACAGAAAAGTATATACTTTAATAAAACCTGCTGAGTATTTAATTAAAAACTGGTCTTAGATGGAAAACGCGGTGGCGGAATACATAAGAACAGCTACATTTAGTTGACAAGAGGACTACATATTATTATAATTTTAATAACATTACATCGTTAGTTAAACTACAATTTAAAATGCTTTAAATTATTGTAATGCACCGTATTATATCATCAGTATTTTCTGGATAATCAATCTTAATAATAATAGAACATACATATTCAGCAACCGCGAAGTATTGCACACTTTTTTTTAGAAAATTGCATAGTATTGTATCAGGCGGTGGCAGCATTACTTAGTTGCACCAGTCAAACCCGGCTTTCGTTTTGAATCAGTTAGTGCTCCTTCTATATATAGTTTATTCTAAGCTGACATCGTTTCACTTGTTTGGGGTTCTTTTTGGATACATCGTTTTGAAAACTACTCTTTCAAAGCAATCTTTAAATAATTATATTTTTAAATAAAACTACACAAAGGACATGTGTAAAAAAACTCGCCAAGAAAAAACGGGCTAAAATAGCCTGATTTGTTTAACATGATTTTTTCCCGCTCCCTTCTTGCGGGATTTGTTTTTTTTTTTTTAATCTTGGTGCCTAACACTGACCTTCAAGATTTTTAAACTAACGATAGCTGTGTTGTGCTATCTTGAAAGTGAAAATGGCGTTTATTGATGGATCAGCAAAGATTCACTAGCAACACGAAACAAATCGAATCATATTGAATTAGGCTTGCTCGGTAGTTTCTATATAGGACCCAATAAGGTTGTAGCCGAAGATCATCTTAGTTTAAGCTTTTATTAATAATAAAAAGTTATATTTATACGTTTTAAAAAAAACCTTCAGAACTCTTAAAAATCGCTAATTGCCATAGAGATATTATTACTAGAGTGCCTGTTATATCAGAGGAAAGACAATGGAACGCATTTTCAAGATTGTTCAGGATGTTGGATTATTTTCTTAGAAGAATTGAGAAAGAACCCTGATAAACAAGAAGAAATATCCCCACCTTTTTAGTATTTCATAACAACCATAAAGAACAAAAGTGTAAATAAATGATAATAACCCTGTTAATTCAATTTATGAATAAATTAGGAATTAAATGATACATTAACATAAATTTTGTATAAAATAAAGATTTATACCATAGTAACTTTAATGTAAGTAAATATTATTGTTATTTTCCAAAAAGCAAGAATGAATCCTTACCTTTTTTCGATTACTCGCCTTACTAGAGTGCTTAAATACTAGAAGAAGTGTGCTATGACATTTAATTCTGTTCTACTTTATGCATATGTATTTATAATAAAGTCTATTATTATTATTATTACGTGTTGATTATGTACCCAACTTAACTTCAAATCTAAACATCAATTACATGTCTACTCATACGTTTTATTTTTTATTAAGGAGATTGATCTCTAACTAAATTTAATAAGTTTCATCAACTATCTTTTGTATATAAGGGCTAGGGGGGGGGGGGGACAATAAAATGGTAATATATATCATCAATGTAGTATGCATCGATGAAACTATAATAATATCCACAATTTTATAGTGTGATATATATATTGTAATCAATATGTTATAGTATTGCCACACGGTTGTAATTAGAGTTAGAGACATTGTTTAACATACAGGACTGTCTCATTGGCTCCCTCACATTATTTTCCACACTGTCTATGATTATAACGGTGAGTGATACTATCAAGGTAGCAAACAGAACTCTGCCATGTCCCCTTAAATGGTAATTATGTTGAAAATTATTTATTAATTTACGACTTCATGCCAAGTGGAATTGAAGTTTCATTAAAATTGGATCATCAGCCATTTGAGCTAAAATGTTCATAAGAATATGTGCGCATCCAATTTATTATTTATGAGACTCTGTAAGCCACAGATATAATTGAGGCATCTTTCTATTCAGAAAATTTCAAAATAACATACACACTTTTATCATTATAACAGAGAAATTTGTTGGATGGTATGATATATATTTAGAATTAAAATTCTTGAAGACTACAGTCCTTTATAAATATTAATTTATTTAATAACCTTTACATAATCTTCACACGTTTCATTGAGCGAAGCTCAACATCTTCAGGTGAAAATCTCATGAAACTAAATTAGTAATGTAAAATTTTTTTTTATAACGACAATATAAATTAATTAGAAAATGTCAGGTAAACCAAAATATTTAAGGAGGCATATTGAACACAACGACGCATTTTGGAAAAGTCTTACATCAAACTACCCAAACACCATGAAAAAAAACAGGATACTAAAATATAAATAGCATTTATTCAAATATTTAAATTTAAAAAGACCCCTAAAAATACAGTACCCTCGTCTACAAAATCACCGTTATCTTAATAATCTGTCTATGCCTTCCTTATATTTTGGTTACTGACATTTTTCTGTCATTTTCTAAATTAATTTATATTTCGTTTTATAAAAAAATTTTTTACATTACTTAATTTAGTTCTCATTGATTTCACCTGAAGTGTTGAGCTCGCTCAATGAACGTTGTGAAGATTTATGTAAAGGTTATTAAAATAAATTAATATTTATAAAGGACTGTAGTCTTCAGAAATTTTAATTCTAAATACACCTTTTATCGAATATTTATTAAAATTTGAATGCGTTCGTCTTGACAGAGGTGGAACCGCTCATAATGAAAGATTAAGAAATATGTGCCAAGTTATATTTGGCACATATTTATGTGCTGGAGTATTTGTCTGACTTAAGGCTTAAGCTAAGTAAGTCAGAAAATATAGATTAAGGGTTGTCTAGGTGTCTATATGGACAAACTTTCCTTAATTGGTATTGGTCATCACAGAAGAAGAATAAATGAAAAATTCAAATCAACTGAATTTTATACAAAATAAAATTTTAACAATAAAAGAGAATTTTAATACAAGTTTAAATCCTATATAAAATGGAATAATTATCATCATGTAGTATGCAATCCGATGCCTCGATGAAACTTGATTTCTGACGTGGGCATCGTTGTGAGTTTATAGAAAAAATTGGTGTCCGAATTTCTGTCACACATGTAACCTTCATCATGACATTGGCATAAACCTCCTCTACGATTGGATAGTCACTAAAAGTATAGCCCTAGCGGCTAAAATTTTCTTCTTTTGACATTTGAAGTTGTTATCGATAACCCAATGATAGGTAATAAAGTCACTGATGATCTATACCACTATATCCTCTTGTAAGCAGAATTGTAACATAGCATTGACATCTAACAGCAGTACTATGTATAAGTTAATTCAACTGTTCAATGCATCCTTATCAGTTAAAAAAGCTAGCATACAAGTCCTCCAGATGATAAAAAATGAATAGAAAGATATTTCATTCTACTGCAGCATGCATGGAACAGACTGAAGTTACTAATATTTCACACCCACAAAACCTGATATTACATACTCTTTTATTATAAGCAAATTACCTTTGATGATGAGTACAAATAATAACAATTTGTACTAATTTTCGTAGATACATGTAAGATTTGAACCCATTGACGTCTGACAATTTGTTATGTATGTAAGAAGTTATCTAGAAAATAAATAGCTCTAACATGTCAATGATCCTTGAAATTAACACAAGGGCGTGCAGATATTAAATAATACCAATGTCTAATAATAAATTAAATATTGAACGTAACTGAAGTAAACAAACAGCCCTTCAAAACACATTTTTTTCACCAAACTTTCAACACTTGTAACTTTAATAATACGAATGTAAAACTTGAACTTGATAGCTCATTGGGAGCGTACAACATTCTAGATCACAAATATAAACATCTTCGGTAAAGAAATTAACTACTATTTTTTATTTTTTCAAGGAAAGAATTTAAAAAAAAAATTAACAGAAGAGAAAATTTCTCCATAAGCCGCCATGTAATGAATGAATCGGTTTGTTTGTTATCTAAGCTTCATTTTGCCTTAAAAATGAAAAAGGCCAAGGACTTGCTTTCGTCTTTTTAGCAACATTAAACAGTAGTCTCTTTCAATTAAACTGTATTAAATAAAATTGTTACATTAAACAGGAAAACATGATATCGTTTGACATATAAATATAAGGGACTTATTAAAACACTTTTTACAATGCATCTCTTCGTCATTTCTTCTTCTATATTATTAAATGTCGGACAAATCGAATTTGCGTTCCAATGACCTTGAAAATGGACCAATCATTTTTGAGTACCGGTTGTCTTCACTCTGATTATACAGGCACTCTAAATTATTACTATAGGGGCCTTATTGGTTGCATTTTGAAACACTGATAAAATAACCTGACCACCTTCGCTTATAATATAATCAAATAATCAGTACAAAATTACAATAACTTATATAGTAGTACGTTAAAAATACAAATCAAAACACAAACAAGGTATAGGAAGCCGAAAACAATAGATTTGTTATTGCCCTAACTCACTCTTGAAGGAGGTTTCAATGAGGTTACACAGAGCCCCCAATACGATGTTTCAGGCCTTTCAATGTATTGAGATAGGCTATGCCCCCTCTAGTATATATCTTTATGGCTAATAGAGTTGAAAGTAGGCAAAAGTGTATCTCATTATAAAAAAAAACAAGCATACAAGGTTTCAATTCATTACGGCTAATGTATCAACGGTTTAGTCCGATCACTTTTAGTAAGGAACATCGAGAGTGGTCAATAGGCGAATGGGTGACTGCTGGGATTAAAATCAATCTTTCTTACCAGAAGATGAGCAAGGAGAAACCAAAAAAACTAAATTATAAATTAGCTCTTTTTCTTATTCTAAGGAGCAAAGCGAGTCCAATAAGATGAGAAAATGTTCCGAGGTCTTTTTACAAAAATCAAACTACAAGTTATAAAATAATTATAATATAATCAATGCCATGATTATACTGACAAAATAATTCGACCACTAAAATACATTTTAATATTCAACAGAACGGATAAAGTTAATCATTTTAAAATAAAAATAATTAAAAGAACTGTATAAAATGATTAATTAATTAATAATTATTAACCTTGTTCACACGGAGTTTCCAGTTTTTGGGATTCAGGAATCAACGCCTCGCGTAGACGAGGTAAATGTATGACACTTCGCTTTTCTAAACCATAACTTGATTAAACTATTCAATACCTATATATTAATTAATGACTAATTACATTGAAAATGTTAAAGAAATTAAATAATAAATACGCACCTAAGTAAGAAGGGAAGAACAAGTCTGAACACGAGTTTCATTAGCATGATTCTAAAGAAAATTATCAGTGTGACCAACTCAAAATGAGTAATTATACCAAACCTTTCTTTTGTGTTCTAAAAATAGATTTAGGATTCCGTTTACATTTTACTGTGTAGTTATATCAAATTAACAGGGAATATCTTCGTATTTCTAATCATTTGTTTAATGAGGAAGTGTATCGTTATAAAATCGATAACATTCATTATTTTTAATGAACGTTAAATTACTGACAAATTTAACGTAATTTAAACGTTTGATACAACCGCTTTCACTTTTAACTTTTTATAAAATACATACTATTCTGTCAAAAATACTTCACATTTAAATGTTATAAAACATATATTATTTATCTTACACTTATAAAAAACGGGTACTGGGTACCTCGGAACTTTTCTCCACTACATCGTATTAGCTACGCTCATCCTCAGTACTTAAAACTCGCTTCGCTCGTCCTCACAACATAGAAACTAACAAATTTATACTGCAACACGTCTTTGAACTTGCTTCCCTCGTCCTCAGACAGCATCAGCCTCGCTCGATACTGCTTAACTTTTATAATTTGTTAAGTAAAACAATGTACAAAGAAACAAATATATATATAGTTTCGCGAAACGTATATTTTCGTGGTCAGGGACCTTTGAAACGGATTTTGGTTAGGATCCGACTCCCGCTATGACGCCTACTGTAAGCACTGATTAAATGATATTAAAATGGCACTATCACAAATATTGAGATATTAAAGTAATTGGTTGTAAGCTCAATTGTTTAAACATCAAGTAGCTACTAAATTTCATCCATTAGTTAATTAATAAAATGAAAACAACTTAAGCTTTTTCATGGTGAAGCTAGAATACTGAATGGAGAGTAATTTCATAATTCACTAGGCTAAACAAGGAATACAGAATTGTATTGAAGAACTAGTCTAATCTAACAAAATAGGGGACTACTGCCTATTATTACTTACTTATCCACAAGTTACATTCGCCTATAACATTTTATATGAAAAAAAAACATTCTTCGACAAGTGTATGTTGCTATGCATGATGTTTTAATTAAATCAAAAATAATTTTCATAACAATAATTTTTACCAGTTGAGACAAAATAAACAAGAAGTTTTAAAGATATAACTGACACGAATCAACACATATACAAATTTAATCCTACTTCTTCTTTTCATCACTTGAAGATGAATTTTTCTTTCACATTCTAAGGTGCTAAAACATATGTCCTTTAATATTTATTAAATATAGAATAAACAAGATCTTAGTATTTTTTTTTAATTTTTACATTTCACATAATGCTGTATTGAAATGGCACTATCACAAATATTGAGATATTAAAGTGATTGTTTGACATTAAATTGCTAAAAAAAAGTTTATTTACCTACTGAAGTACAATATATAACACATGGCTAAGAAATGTGAGTGATTAGCCACACAGCGTGAGAAAATAGTGTTGAAGAACCAATGAGGTTGGTCCAATTTAAAATTACGGGGGTGGTTTAACATCAAGGAATAACCAAAGATTATCTAGTATACTACATAATCTTTGGGAATAACCTCATTGTCTCCCTGGCATTATTTTCCCATGCTGTCACCTGATTTTAGCCGTTTGTTACACTATACCTCAGATATTGCACAAAAATTATTTTCACCACTATTTTTGTAATTTGAGAACAATGGAAGTTCCTATTACTTTATAAATTTCATAAGAATAAGTAGAATTGAAAAAACAAATTTTTAACTATACCCCCAGCTGACACGCAACCCCTTTTAGCCACATGGTTATTGTCCTGAGGCAAAATTAATTATATGATATATATTAAGGAAGATATGAAATTGAAGCAAAAGCTTAGAATAAGATATTTAAAAATAGCTTCTTTTTGATTTTAACTAATGTAAAAAACAAATCCTCAGCTTTGCTGATTGAATAAAATGCATGATCGGTAATATAAAAATTTAATGTCAAAATTGTAATATGTACCTTGCTATTTAATTCAATAAACGGATATTATTATTATTATTATTGTCCTGTAGCAGTTTGTCCTATAAGTAAGTAGTATTACTGCCTTGATATTAGCAAATTTCCAAAAGTATTAGTCTAAAAACATAATGTGTTTACATAATGTTATAAATGTCTATCGATAATAACATTTAACTTTGTATATGTTTTAACATAGGTAGTAGTATATGTGCAATCAATTGCAGCCAGAAAAAATAACTTACAGATTTTTTAAAACAGCTGGGATTGGAACATTTTGAGAAAAGTTTTATTCAGATTTAAAAAAGGATTGTTTTATAGAAATCTTTAGAAACAATAAAAAAAAACTTTTATTTTATGAGTTACGTTTACTTTATTTATCATTATGATGTTTGTAATTTTTTCATTTAATATTTAGTTCTAAGGTTTTTGTATACTCTTTTTCACAAGATTTAATTTTATACTTTGTTGGTTAAGCACTGGTGATGGACTGTTAAACCTGAAAGCTGGCTCTGTCAATTAACTATAACATCAGTGGAGAGACTTGTTTCTTATTTTTCAGTTTAGAAACAAAATCTTATTCATAGATACACATACATACTTGATCATCGAGTTTTTTCTTTCAAAAAACCCTCCTCCCATGACCCAAATGTTACTTTGGAAATTTGCTAAAATTGAATAATGTTACCTTCTCCCCTTTTAAATAAAAAAATAGGAAAATTCTAAAAAGAACTGAATACTTTTATGTATTTATACCTGTAAAAATAAATAAGAATAATAATAATTCCTATTTAGAGCCAAACAGCCAGGGTTTCTTTCAAGGAGGGGGATCCCCCCCCCGGAGCAACCAGGATGCCCTAATAATAAAAATAGCTTAAAATAGTTGTCGAGATCAAAATTGTAATTTACCATTATTATTTGGCAACTACTACCGAAATAAGTTAAGTTATAAGATAATATTGCCTATTCTGAAATCTGCATTAAATTCTAGAAAATTTGATACTAATATCAGAAATTTTTCATCCCACTATATAACATGTCAAACTATATTATATTGTTAGACATAATATATCATAGATTTTTGTTAACAATTTTTTTCTTGAAGTTGAGAAAAAAATCTATGATATATGTCAAACAACAAGCTTACTAAAAAATTACCGGAATATAATGATATTAGTATTATTTTTTTAGGATAAAATTGGCCATATTAGGGTCAAAGATTACGTGGTATAATACTCTTACTTAACTTTTTAAAGTTACCAAAAGAATTAACGAATCACCACATTTGGGTAAAATTTACCAAAGTAATAATGGTAAATTTGAACTAGAGACTATATTTGAAAGTCTAGGGCCATGTTTTACCCTTATTAATTAAAGATTTAATTTCAATGCATCTGAAAGAAAAAGAAGGCCTTATCACCAGTCAGTGCAGCCAACTTTAAGAATTTACTTCAGGACAAGAAACAACAGTTTACTCAGAAGATGCAATACTCTTAACTCAAGGCTAACTATATTTTAATTATATTATGCCTTCAAGAGTATGTTTTAGCTATAAGAGGATACTGAGGGTAAACATAAAGATCCTCCTTAAAAAGATCTCCCTACCTCTTAAAACGATATAGAAAAAATAGCAGATAGCTCATGTGAAAGAAAGTGACTTTGGCACCCAAACTAGTGGAATGGTTACCAGAAATTAGTGAGACAACGGTATGCCAAGTTTCTCATAATAAGTATAGATTGTTTTAAAAGTTAATATCAATAACAAGTATGATTAAATAAAAGACAAGAGCCATGGTTTAACTCTTCAACAGTTAAATATTCATCAAAGAGACTTAGTGGAAAGAGGTCAAAACAGTTCTTGTTATTCTTGACTAGCTTGGTACCATATAACATTAAATGTACAGATTAGTATTCTTATCTATGATTACATGTGTGTGTGTGTAAATCCGCAACACACGTTTTACAACTTTTTGAAAAACTGCAACGCAGTGTTGCAGATTTACATACAGTTGTGCAATAGGGGGTTTGGTTTTGAGTTTGTCTGCTCAAGGTGTAGTGGAAGTAAATCTTAGCAAGTCTTTCCTCAATAGCTTAGTCTCTTTGTTCATAATTGATTCTATCAATACTATTGATTAGCTTCTTGATTATTTTTTATATCGTTTATTTTTTACGTTATTTCTTTTTATATTATATGGTATTATTTTCAAAACTTATGAATAAGAGTTGATAAACTAATGTGCATAAATAAGAGTCGATAAACTAATGTGTCAATAAAATTTTAAAATAGCTGTTTTTTAAAAGTAACATAGCAGCTTAATTTCCTTGTTAGAGCTAGCTAAACTAGAAGCTATTTTTTTTATTTTCCAAGAGGGAAGGAAAAAACATAACTTTAAAAACAATTGTTTAAGAGTCACTTAAAACAGCTATTGGTATAATCCACCAACCCATGGTTCGGCAGAATTAAGTTGCTTCTTTTCATGATAGAAGGGAGAGGAAAGTAAAAAGATGTCAAACATCTGGGTTCAATAGTGTGCTACTAGCTGCTTTAAGAATAGATTAAGTCCTTCTTTTATCTTATTCTTCTCAGTTCTCTATCTCCTTTACACAACAAAAAGCAGTTAATAGAAAAATCGAACACAGCTTAGCTTGGTTCTATCAAAACAGTTTGCAGGAAAATAAATACTGTTTTCAAATATTAATTGAATTAAACATCTAATCTGTACATGAGTTAAGAAGCAGGTCCTCACTCTTCAGACGTGAATACATCTAGCAAAGAAATTAGTGCAAGTCGAGAGTGGTAAGGATCAACTCAGACTCTGAAGACTTTTAAACACCTCATAAATAGTTATTGGTGCAACATATAAATAAAAGTATATTTGGCCTGATAAAAAATAAATTGGTATTTAAATAAATAAATATTAAAAAAAATAAAATTATTATTACCTTATGAGCTGATGAATGTAGAGTTAAATTAGAAATAAATTTTTACACATGTAATATCTGGTCATCAATGCTTTGTGTGCAATTCCTTTAAAAAACTGTCACACAATCTAAACTCTGTGTTGAAAAAACAATTTGGTCTGGATAATGAGAACTTCCACCACACATATTTGTATTAAGTCAAGGAAAAAGTAAAATATATAAAAACAAATAAAAATTATACAAATTCAACAATGTATTAAATTATCATGAAACCCGTGGATGATACAAACAAATAAATAAATACATAACAATAATATGGGAGACAATAATGTATGAAAATTATAAATATAACAATAAGTCATGAGTACTAAAAAAGTTAAGTGTGTTGGTTTAAACGTGTTTTTGGGTTAGATACAAATTTTATAAAATTATAAAAATGTTGCCCTACATCAAAAATTATTTTAGCTTAGATAGAATGATTAAATTTATAAAATATAAGTCTAGAATTGTACCTTAAAAAATGATCAGAGTGAAAACAAAAGATTATTGGCAGGCATAAATATATTAAACCACTTCCAATTCACTTTACTTAATGTAGACACCTTAAGGTCAATAATAAACTTAATCTACTACTATCTTTCTTATCAAGCTACAAATATTTTGCCTTAAGCTTAAATATAAATTATCCTCACAATTAATAGTTCAAAGGTAGTTCCATAAGGGTAAATGAGAAAATTTGTCTGTCTTCATATCAAAAATTTACATTCTAAATCAACAATTATTTAATTGCAATTATACATTTGATTGTTTTTGTAAGCAATTTTATAAATTAATTGAATGCAATATAGATATAAATAAATTGTTATAGTCAATAAGAATATTACATTTTTAGATAGTGAACGATTATTATCTTGGGTCTACTTAAGATAGACAAGTCAGTGTTAAGAAATATTGTTAAACTATCAGGATAAATAGGAATATTTCATCAACTTAAAATACAATGAGTGGTTTAAATGTTAAAAAAATATTAATTTTAATCAGTATCTGAAGACGCTTCTCCGCTTGGTAAAACAATGTTCTTTCCTTCCAATTCTTTCCATTTTCTTAAGTAAAGTGATACATCAAAATCTTTTAACTAGAAAAATACAACAACAAAAATATTAACAGAAAGGACATATAAACAATACAGACTAATTTAAGAAGATGTAAGTCACAAAAGTATCAAAGTAAAAGACCAGAACTATTTAAAATTGAAGTTACAGAGAATATAGGGATGAAGGGGGGTCTAAAATATACTCGTTACTAGGCAACATACGTTTTTGTAGCCCATAGTAACAACTGAGCACAAAGCAAAAATATATTAATGATGTTAGTGCCTGCACTCAGTTTTTCAGGAACAAGCAATAACTTAAATAATTATTATTTCATAAACACATATAAGGGTGTACTGACACAATGTTTTTCATACACCTCAAATTGCACTGTCGTAGCTATTTCACTAAGTGACTTGTATAGTCATCAGAAGTTTTGTATAGGTACTTAATAAATTATTAAGACAAATTACTTTTTGTCAGATAACAAACTATTTTGAAACTTCATAAAGAATCCTTTAGTAAAATGTTGTTGGTCTAGGTTTAAATACTATTCATTTTAAATGTGATGTTTGAGAAATAAAATAGATACTTTTGTATAAAAAAATAGACATTTGTGACCCCACAAATTGACTACATAGACATAACATACTAAAAACAAGAAAGGAAAATTTGTTAGTTGATCAAAGATAATTCGGGAAACAAATACAAAGTGGATTTCAAAATAAAAACATTATTGTGGTGTTTTTTTCTTTTTGTTGGAATACACACTTAATAAGCTACTTAAGGCTCATAACTTAAAAAAAGCCTTGAATATAGCATCACAATATTTATTTCAATTGAAATGGCTTGGACTGCACTATTTAAAAAACACATTAATTCTGTAAACATTATTTTGGTTACAAAATAAAAATGTCACTTATCACTTGTATGATCCATTCATAGAAGATTATTACAAGGAGTTTTGCCAAGGAGAGGCTTGGTTCGCACACACCAAGCCAAACACTGTTGACATACCACAGTATTTGTGATATTAATTTCTTCTTAAATGCTTTAATAGTTTCTTTTAGAATTAATGATAAGTTTGGTAGAAGAGGTTAAAAATTATTAATACTAAATTTTTTAAATTAGTCTTAAAACATTTTAAAGACCTAGAAAAGAGTTATTATTATAAATATAAACCAATATTATACTTTTTACTACAGATTAGTATAAATAGGTAAAACCTTCACCATGATCAAAACTACTAATAAAAAAGACGTTACTTAATGCATATCTATATTTTAAAATATTACAGTTGTTATAACTTACATAACAAGGATGGAAGAGAAGATGAAATAAATAATTGCAAAAATAGGAACAACGTTCTCATAATACTAAGGTTTTAAATGAGATCCACCACACCACACCATTATGTTATTGTGTTACCAAATAACACTCTAGCATGAAGACAAAAAACAAACCAAAATCAACATACGTGTTAGCAAAACTACTGCAATCATAAAACCAAACTTAATATAAATTGTATAAAAACCATAAATATTCAGAAGTATAAATCAATATACACAAACTCTGCAAAATTTTAACACTATTATAATTACGATAAAATATTACATCCACATGAGAAAGGGAGAGTTAAAAGTACATTGATTTTTAATCAAACCAGTTTCCCAAAATAAAATTATTATTCAGTTAATTAGTCTAATGGTTTTTCACATTAAATATTTAATATCAATGTTCACATTAAAATAAAGTTTTAAATTTTTTTGTAATAAATAAAATAAATTAGACCAGAATTAAACAAATACTTAAAGAAAATAAGACAAAATAGCCAACATTAGAATTAATACAACACGAGCAATAAAATGTAATCACTAGCATATAATTAAATAAAAACAGGATAACACACATAAGCAAAGCATTAATGTCTATTAGATGAACAAAAAATCCTAAGTAAGAAAAGTTGTAATAACAAACATAAATCATAATGTGGCTCAACTCTCACAATAATAATCGTTTATTGGAGGGACTTCTTACTTAAATTACTCCAGCTATTCTCAAATATTGAGAATAGCTTTTAGTTGATTAAGTATTATTTAAACTAGCTTTGCAATGAAACAACTACAAGAGGCAACCATTCAATTATTGCATTGTTTATATTAAAATTTCAAGAAAAAATGTTTTTTTTCAAACTGGCTTCCAAATTGAATAGTGATTTTAAAATATATTGAGTCAGACAATAACTAGACAATAAATACTTTAAGTTGAGGCTAGTTTTTTTCAACAGGATGAATCGTATGAGTGCTAGAGCTGGCTACAGAATACGTGACATAAAGCACACTTTTATAAAAATATGACTTCCAAATCCTGGTGTCGTGAAACATGAAAATTAAAAAAAAAACAACTGATTTAATAGAGTCATGTTTGTTTCTCTTGAAAGATAAGAGATACTTAACTAAAAACTAAAAAATAATAGTAATATTGAAATATACTTCCCTGGAAGAAATTAATTTTATAACAAAGATATTATTATTCCGTGTACTTTATAATGATAATCGAAAAAAATTGAATACTGTAAAGCTGTAGAATGTTCAATATCACCAAATATATTATTATTATTAAAAGTTAAAGGTTAAATGACTAATTTGTATATCATAGAAAAATACGAAAACCAATCCATGATTATGTTTTAAGAAAAAAATATGCTCTAAAGTTAAAGAAAACTTAATGCTAAAAATTAATAACTAGCCCATGCAAAAATTAGGATATTTTTCTTAAATAAAAGACTTGAAAGGAAATAAAAACTTAGTTTGAACACAATCCATTTAAAACTACTTTAATGAAAAACTGTCGAGCATTAAAAGTAAATAAAAAAAAATGGAGTTTATAAACAACATTGAATCATTGGTAGTGCATTGGTATTTTAATCATTTATACTATTGATGCTAAAAAAGCAATCAAAATCTAAGTTATTTTGAATGAAAAAAAATATTGTAAGTCAACATTTTGTAAAAGCAGTATAACTACATTAATCTGAATAAAATTTATATACTTATAATATAATTTAGAATCATATAATAAACATTAACAGCAGATAACTCAACGTAACGTTAAATATTACTCCACTCTGGTTTGAATAATTGAAGTGCATAACAGAAAGAAATAATGTTTTCTAGCGAAAAACACAAATGCTACAAATATTTAAAAATTGGGTACGTTGTATCTCGTTACTTTTCCTCGCAACTTTGGACTCACTTTAATCATCCTCAGAATATCATGACCAAAGCTTAAGTTGGTGTTAACTTGGGTCTCATTACGATAAATCTCAGAATTTGACAGTGTTCCCATATCTAGGGTGTTGTGACTTCAGAATTACTTCACTCATCCACAGCAAGTCATGTTTACACACAACTTATGGTGATATTACTGTGGTCTTGCTAACCCTAACTTTAAATAATAAAGTAACCCAATTTCTAGGGAGTTAAAATAAATAAATAAATTAAATTATAGGAAGGTATTACAGTAGATAGCCATTCAACCAAGTAACCTGGAAAATGGATCTATATTTTTGCGAGTGCATTGAAAAGTTATAGGTATCATAGTTTTTATTTATTTATTTTTATTTAATAATTAATTATTATAAATAAATAAATAATTATTTAAATTATTATCATTATTTAATTCTTCAAAATAATATATTTCATTATTAAAATGGTTAGTGGTAAAACACAGGGGGTGGTAGCAGAGAAAATAGTAAGCTTGTTGGTTAAAATCAGTTAAGACTTGTGTATTTCCGGTGTGACAGAAAAACTCGAGTACACAATGTTTACTAAAGGAAATATTTGTATTACAATATGGCTATTTTATAACCATTATTAAACATTTGATTGAAAAAAAATCTTTTAGTTTTGGTAATCAAATTCAATGAGGGATAAGTACATGGTTTTACTTTTTGCGTTACATAAATTCACACGATATATTTTTAAGAATTAAGTATAATGGACTTTGAGAAATCTTAATAAAGAATATGAGATGATGAATACAGCAGTCCCAAGTAAAAATAAAACCCAGACTGCTGTCTTCATTATCTCATATTCCTTATTAATATATTTTTAAATACAGCAGAACACCGAGTTTTTTGATTCTGTAGAGTGACATTTTTTTTAGCAAATTATTCATTTATTGAAAATAAAAAAGCAAGTATGCTACTTTGTTATTTTGTGATGTCCCAATACAGCTCAAAGAATTAATATGTAACAGTTTCCAAAAGATCAAGTAAAAATTTGTAAAAAGGCAGGTAGTGTCAAATGTTTCCATACTTTACCTCTATTTTAGGGGACCAGCGCTAATAGTTTGTCAAAGGGTTATAATATCTGTGGTAAAACCTAACAGTTAGAAATTTATAAGGTGATTCAATTCGATGTAAAAACTAAATGCATTCGGAGGTTACAACCTGACATTTTTTAAATGACATGTGACGTCATTGCAGGAATCGGTATAGGGGGTCAACATAGAGAATTTTCTATTTATTCCTACAATGACGTTAATTTTGGACTATAATCTAATATGTTAAAAAAATTGATTTCATTCAAGAAAACCCTCCTATTGAATCACCCCATAAACTCAGCTTGAGGTAAAACATCAAATTTATGACAGATGTAAATAAATTTATGCATGTAATTTCAAGTATCAAAATAAATATATATTTCTAATAATAATAACTTTTAAACTAAAATTTAAATAGCCATAGAATATGTTCTCTAGTTCTTTAAGTTTTACGTATTTTAAGGTTTTGTCACACATCAAACATTTTAGGAACCTTGAAAGTTATACTACCTGGTTATAGCCTATAAAAATGAAATTTTTGCAATCCTTACCATTCAGAGAGATACATTAGAATATAATTTTATCATGATCAGTCAAGATTTTGACATAAAGAAAATTATGACTCAGCAAAATTAGATAACCACAATACTTTTCCTATACACCTGCGGGAGTTGGTGAGGAAAAGTAAAACTAATAGGTTTAAAAAACTTTGTCAAACATATAAAAGCTTTCTAAAAGCAATATTGTTATGGGATGAATATAAGTTTAAATGTTCAGTAGTATCAAAACAAAACAATTTTAATGCCAACAAACTAAAAAGCAAATAAAATACAACTCACTAAATCAAGGGATTTTTAAAGAGAAAAATAGATCTAATCTAAAGAAAAAATAAAACTAATATAATTTTATTTACTAAATACATTGTGCGTTAAAAAACAGTCTTAATATTACACAATAAATATGATATATTAATTTATATTTATTAATAATAAATACTTTTTAAACCACTGTCTTACATAATTAATTTCCTAATGGAATTATAATTGTAAAACTTAATTTCTAGGTTCCCTCTCCCTCATCAAGTAAATACTAGTTCACAGTCAACTTTTCACAAAACCCGAAAAACTTTAGGTTTAACCTAATCAAAATTTTAAGTATAAAATTAATTAATGACTTTATTCCTGTTAAATAACATTATTAAACACTTTATTTTGTAATTACTTCTTACAATTAAACAGTGAATACAAAAAGTAACACGTCCAACTTTAATCTTTAATTACGATCTATTCTTCTCTCTTTAAAAGGTAACAAGCAAACAACTAGGTATACATATTTTTTTTAGTAAAATTTATTTTTAAAAAAGCTTTAAAAAGTACAATACAAATAGGAAAAAGCTAATAATATACTTTCATTAAAAGTCAAGGAATATTACATTTACTCATAGATGAGTATTGTCTGAGCTTGCAAATCAAATTTCATATTTCATCCAATATAAAGATATTGAAAAAATGTATTAGACATCTTTATGGTTAATACAATATAACACCTTACAAGGCATTAGAAAAGTATAGACTAGTCTATGATTGTCAAGTAAATATCTTTATCTCTAGTTCATTGTATAGAATTTTAATTAGGTTTAACTATGTTAAAGTAAAACTACTTTAATTGGAGGATACCATTTTTATGCATCTTATATTTATTGTTTTATATATATTTTTATAAACAACTTAGCAATAATGTATCAGTATTTATTTCTTATACTTGTTTAGAGCAGACAGAATACACACACACACACACACATACATATATATATATATATATATATATATATATAATATATATATATACCTTTTATCAATTCACATACTTTCAAGGATAGAAGCTTAGGAAAAAAAGTAAGGAAAATAAACACGGAGTGCTTAGCATGTTAGCACTAAAACAATGTATGAAGTGTTATGTTATCAAACATGTAATAGTTTATTTTATTTTTTTATTTTTATAACTTAATAATTTTGTACCTTAATATATTTTTTTTGTACCTTTTGCTATATTTATCAGACAGCTTAGTAAATTGATTTATATAATTCAGACCAAATCCACCTAAAACTTATATTTTTAAATATTGTTATCTCCAAATTTTTAATAAATTTAAACAAAAATTAAAAAAAACTTTTAATTAATGCATTTTATTAAGAATTTAATTTTTTTCTTAATTCAAAAAACTTTAAATATATATTTTTCCTTTTTAATGGTAAGTAATATAATCTACCAAAAATACTGTTGATATCACAAAAATCAGACTTTTCATAAACAAAATAAGTAACAATACAAGTATTTTGTAGCCATCTTGTATGATTATTTTGTAAATTATTATTATTACATTGGCGGGGGGGGGGGGGGTTATGCCTGGCAGGTATTATTTTTCAATCAAAGAAAGAAAATCAATTAAAGGTATATATAATATATATATTATATATTATATATATATATATATATATATATATTATATACACACACACATATATATATTCCTCACTTCATGATGAGCAAAGCATCAACCAATTTTTATGATAAATAAAAAAAATGATTACAATGCTACATTACCAAACAATCAAATAATGCTATATAACCTTTGCAGTTGATAATAATTTATTAATTTTTTTAAATAGATATTTAAATAAATGCTGCAAGTATTAAAACGTTTTATGATTAAAAAAAAATAAAAATAACTAAATAGAATCAACTTAAATCACAATGATTTGTTAATAATTTATTATTTTATGCTTATCCCATCAACAAGCAAAGACAAATTTTAATATCACAAAATTGTTAGGAAAAAAAGACATATGTCAGTTTTATTCTCAAGACTATTTAGCAAATTAATTAAAATGGCACAGAAAAAATAAAATAGCATTTAAATAACACTATTAAAAAAATAATAGTAACAATAATAGACAATAAATCAATAAAAATATATTTCCAATATTAGTTTGGTTAATAAAAATATAACCATTTAATAGTAATTAAGGGAATGTCTAATAAGAATAAATTAAAGGTTAATAAAAAAATTAGTAGGTTAAATTTACAACTTATGCAAGCTACATAAGGAAACAACCAATAAATTAGCTTTCAATTTTAAACTAATGGTATGGCTTGGAAATAGAAATTTTTGTACATAGATATGAAAAATAAATAAATATGACAATGTAAAAATTATTAAATTACGCCAAGATGTTTGAAATAAACCCATCACCATTGATATAACAGCTATAAATAAATTTAGAAACAAAAATAAAATTTCATAACAATATTGGTTAAACAAGATTTGCAAGCTCATAAACATATTAAAAATCACATAATACTGACCAGCTTCAGGTAAATAAAAAAAATAAAAATAAAGTTAAGAGTTAAATTTAAAGTCAAAATAATTCAAATTTTTTAAATTTGATAGATCAACAGACCTCACTGATAAGATTAGGAAATTCAGCGGCTATCATATCCCAGTTGAAAGGTTTTGCACGAGCAACAGGACACTTAGCAAAACTAAGCAGATAGTCACGTGTATATTCTCTCTTAGGACCACCATCTTTTACTAGACATTTAACATAACAACACAGAAAAAAACAAAAAAAGTTAACAAAGAATGAAAAATAACAATTAATTACTAGTATGATGATAATCCAACAATTTTCAAATGTATCATTATAAATTATAAAAATTAATTAAATTAATGAATTTATTCATATAAATATTTATAATAAAATGTATAATTATAAATCTTTAAGATGCTATTTAAAATGGACTAATTAATTTAAGTTAAAAAGCATAAGACTTTTAAGACAAGTTTTACAAATTACACCATTTAAGCATTTCAGGTACCACAACACATTTTACACACAAACAATATTTGTAAATTCTTAAAACAACCTCTTTTCAAAAATCATAAAATAATTAGAATGTCTCCACTATAAAGAAAGCAAAATATCCAGAGAACACAAAATAAATAATAAACAGTACTAGTAAAAATATATTAATGATACAACAAAACAATAAAAAAAACCAATTGTAGGACAAACAGGACTAAAAGTTAATAAGTTGATCCAGTAGGATTAATTTTTTGGAGACTTTTAAGAAATATAAAATTGAGGGTAACATACCACTCCTCACAGCATTCAATGGTTTTTAAATTAATTTCACATTAAATTTTAATCTTAGACAGTTATATTTAAAAATCTCACTAAGTAAAAAAATCTAAAAAAATCGGGTACAGGGTACTTCGGAACTTTTCCTCATAACATCGGATTCGTTACACTCATTCTCCCTACTTCAGACGCCCTTGTCCTACAATATACTAGATGTCTTGTCCTCAGAATATACAGTATGTCAAATGTATACTGCAAAACCTCTTGGGACTTGCTTCGCTCGTCCTCAGATGTTATATGCATCTGTTTCATTCTCAGCAGTCCCATACAGCACTGACCACACTCAATACTGCTCAACTTTTATGAACCAACAAAAATCATAGATATACTTGCCGAATTAAAAAAAAAAACTTAGTATACTTATTTATTACGTAATGGTACACACTTGTACAGAATTTTAACTTGATAGGATTATTTTCCAATTTTTTAAAAAAACGTACACAAGTCATTTCATTAAAATTAAAACTAATTTCTAATAATCAGATGAAATTAGGCACATATATTAGTCTTATACATGGTTACATGCCTACCAAATCTCAATTTGATCACATCATTTTTCCGTGTTTTATGATTTTTGCCATTTTTGACAAGTCATTATTGTGGGTTAATGACGTCACAAAAAATATTTTCAGAATAGCACAACTACAGCAGTAGACTGATTTTTGTACAAAGTTTCAACTCTCTTATCAAAGTACACTTGGCGCTACAATGATAACAGACACACACACAGACAGACAACTTTGTGAAAACCACTCCAAGTGTTTTTTTCCTTCACTGAAACGGATAATTCCAGCGACAAACTTGGTGTCGTATTTTATTTGCAAACTCAATACTTTTCTTATATACCTACGGTATAAACGAGAAAAAGTAATACGTAAGAAGAAAAATGTAACCACCCAAAAAAATCAGCTTTAACAGCAATAACGTAGACACACATTCGTGCTAAAGTTTAAAATCAAAAATTAGTTTTTAGGTAGGTAAATGTAAGGTTAAAAAAATTATAAATATGGTTAGAAATTAGGTACTGCAGTCTATTGACTACTTTAAAAATCTTGACAGGTCAGTTTAGACACCGCCGATTCTAACAAAAATCCCTACAAGAAGGGAGTGGGAAAAAACTTTGTAAACAAATCAGATTATTTTAACCGTGTTTTCTTGGTGATGTTTATTTACATTTCTTTTCGTAGTTTTATTTTATAATATAAGTTTTATGTTTAATTAGAAAGTAGATTTCAAAACGATGTAAACACAAGAAGAACCACAAACAAAGTGAACGATAGCTAGAAGAATTTTATTTCCTTACAGCAGTTAGTTATGAGGGTAGGGATTTTTTTCTCTTTTCATCATAGGTTGGCAGAGAATTTTTTGATAGGTTAATCCCCAGAACACTTATGGCCATGGGGATTTTTAATCTAAACTATAGACTGTAAAGTCATCATAAGTTTACAGTTTATCTTAACAAATTTTAAGTCTACCAATTATATTAATAAAGACGTATTTTACTCACCAAAACAGCAAATAGAATCAATTTAATATGTTTGCTAATAGATTACCTTCTGTTTTGTACACTTACGATAAGATGGAGTGGTCGGACTGTAGAGAGAATGAGCAGAACTAACTGATGATACTGGGCTAGGAAGCTCAAATTCAGTAAAACTTTTCACTTTTCGCACATTTCTTTGAGAATCATGTGAATTAGTAGATGAAAAACCTGCAGATAAAAAAAATTAAAATACTAAACTAAAAGATTATTAAGGCAGAGGTAAAAACCACTTAGGCTTTAAGTAAAAACCGACTAATAGCAACTAAAAGAATTATTTTGCATAGCGTATTAACAACTCTATACAAAGATTTAAAAAAGTTAAAAGTACATTTGGAGCAAAACAGTATTTGCACAATTTTTTATTGCTTTTTATTAAAATATGTCATATAAAACAACACACTGTGAAATATTATCGACATTTATTTAATGACTTTTTTACACAACACCCTCATAAATGCCTTTGAAAATGCTTATACACAAAATTCCATTTTTTTCAATTCATTCCTTCTCTTCATTACTTTAAATGTTTATTTTGACAATTTAAAATAAAATAATTTTTGTACATTTTAAAATATTTTTTCAACATATTATATAATTAAAATCAACACACACACACACACACACACACACACACACACACACATATATATATATTATATATATATATATATATATATATATATATATATATATATATATATACCTCATATATGTGTATGTAGTCAACATACAAAAGTTTCTATTTAAATTTTATATAAAATCTTAATTATTTTTAATGATAAACAGGATCAAAAGTTTGATTATACATTAAACACAAAATGAGCCCCTTTTTATAAAAAAAACTATCAAAGTTTGAAATTTCAAAAAATCACTATTGCCTAATTTCCTGAAGTCGAAAGCTTTAGAGAAACAGTTTTGTTTAAATGGAACTATAATAGATCAGCTTTTAGTTTCATTCAGGGTTAAAGAGTAGGTTGAATCCAATTGTTAGCTTGTTTAATGACTAAATTTCTCATTATAAACATTAGCTTCTTATGCAAACAAGATAACTCTACTTCTCTCAAAAATAAGAAACTAAATATCTCTTACAAAGTACCCAGTATACAGTTGTAATCTGGAAGATCATTGCAATATATCATGTATAGAGTATGGGATGAAGAACAGAGCCCTGAGGTACTCCATGCATTGATTATTTAAGTTAAGATGATTTGCTATATAACCAGACCAGCCAAAATTTGTAGGGGGGGGGGGGGGGGGGGGTGATACATACAACTTGAAGGGAGTTCCGCTAAGAATTACTTGGTCAGAGGGGGCAACATTTTTCCAGGAGGAGGGGGCGATTTTCCTGTCAGCACTTTTCTTCTCCAGCCATTTAAATGTATGGGGTTTAATAAGTGAGTTAAACTTCAATATAAAAATGAAGTTTGTTGTATGGAGGTTTAACAACTTTTTCCTACAAAGGAAATACTGTGTGTCAATAATACTAATATGATGGGACCAGCTTTAGTACATCCCTACACACTCCTCTGTAGATTTAGGATCAAAATTACTGAACTTGGATTTTGTTTTGAGGAATTTATCATATCTTTGGCGGTGTTCTTGTAAGTCCTCCTAATATCCAGCCAGAAAGTTCTAGGAATGAGAGTGAGTCTACAAAATGGAACTATAAAACCGAGGATATACCAGCCGTACTAGAACTAAACTTTGTATACTACTTGTTAATTATACAAAAGGAACACACACATTCTAACTTCTATGGAAGGTATACCAAATTCTAATGATTTAAAAAAATGTATACAGTCATACAATTAAGATTAAACTAATGCTTGACAATGAGAGGAAACTTGGTACAATTTTTGGTCATATATATGACTACTAATCAACCTGATCATTTTTCTAAGTTTTATGAATTTTTGCTGAGCCATTATTGAAGGTTAATGACATAATAAAAAATTGTATTCTGGATAGCACAACTAGACCTAAAGATCGATTTTGATACCAAGTTTCAACTCTCTAGAATAAAAACACTTGGAGCCACTATGATAAGACACACATTCACACAGATGGATAACTTTTTGAAAACCCACTCAGGAGGTCACAAAAACAAACGAAACTGAGAATTCAGTCAAACTCTCGTTACAATACTTTTCCTATATACCTACAGTATAAATTAGGAAGAGTAAAAAGTTAAGTCAACTGACCTTTATAATTACTTCCTAAAAGTTCAGAACCATTACACTGGATTCCTACTTCTGTAGTTTCTACAGAGTGTTGCCTTTCTCTGTAAACAGTGAAAATAAATGAAACACAGAACAATAGTGGATCATTAAATAATCATTTGATATCAATCAATAGAACACAAGAATGAGAGTTCTTCACTCTACAGGGTAAACAGAAGACTTCTTGGTGCTCTAAAGTAGTGATTTTCAATCTTTCTTAAATGTGGAACTGTAAATACTTTAGAAACTTGCGGACTGGTCAAAAGCAAAACTGGGATTAGGGTTGTGAACATTTAAAACTGTCCAGGAAATAGATCTTTATTATACTTTCTACACACAATTTAGTAAAATGTTATGAAAAAGTACATGAAAAAATCAATAGGATTTTTTTAATTTTGATCATAGATAAGATTTCTGAAACTAATGATGTTTCTGCAAGAATAAAGCAGAAGAATCAGCATCTAATCGATTCATTTGGATTTTTATATCTGTCAACGAGCAAAATAATAAGATAAACAAGAGGTAGTAAAACAGATTAGTAAACTAACATTAAGGCCTTTTCACTCAAGGATTGATATTCCATTTTTAATGAGATCCAAAATGTTTCCAATGAGGAGTTTTGGAACATTGTTTTTAACTTCCATAAGAGGATATAGTGAGGATAATGCATGAATATTTAATTTAACTATATTAATCTCCTCTAATGACAAAAATGTATTTATTCCATACATCGCTTTTAAACGCCATAGGTTTACTGTTAAGAGTCTTATTGCTGAAAGCTTTTTACTAGAGAATGTAAATGAGTTTTCACAAAATCTACATTAATGGTATTAATATCTGCTGTCATTAATAGATAGAATGTAATCAAACTTAATTCTAAATTTGCAATGTATAAAACTTTGTTACCATAAAGTTTATAATTAAAAAAAACTTTCACAATTCTCCAAGGTTATTTACCTCTTGGTATTCATAGGACCAAAGAAATGTACGTAAACTATTATTTTTAAAAATTTGAAAGGGCTATCTTGATTTATTTGCTGTGAATAATTGTAAATTTTGTAAACAAATTAAATTTTATCTTCACGATAGGTATTTAAATAAAGAAAGTTATAAAATAAATAAATAAAAATTAGTATAGATAATAGGAAATATCCTAAGAAATAGAAAAGAAACTTACTTGTTGTTATTATTATTATTATTCATTATATCTTTATTTTCCCCATTTAACCTTTCCTCTAAATACAACCTTGCAACCTTAACAAAAAAGAAAAGAAAATAATTGAAAGGAATCAGAAGAATAGTTATTTACGTACCAAGGGAGAAAACATAGTCATTACACCCTAGCGTTTATGTTGGTTCCAAAGGCGTTAGCCGTGGGAACCATAATGTTTAAACCCCGAGGCGAAGCCGAGGGGTTTATAAATTTGGTTCCTGAGGCTTTAGCCGAGGGAACCATGCAATTTAATCCCGAGGCGAAGCCGAGGGAGTTAAATATAGCGGGGTGTAATGACTAATTTCTCCCGTGGTACGTACAAGGTTTTTCCCCTAGAAGGGAGAAAATAAACAGAAAATCAACAAAATAAAGGTAATTTTATTATTAATATATTGAAAAACATAACATCAATATGTTTAGAAATGAAACGTTTGATTTTTTCGGCAAATGACCTTTGTCATTTTGATATTAGAGTCCCATATGGTTTAATATTAATGTTATCCTTCATTAATAAAGTTGTCTTCAGCATAGAGTAAATAGACCACAGCGTTGAAGCTACTTTATTTTTTGAAAGATTATCAAAATAAACAAGAAGGCTATCTTCATTAACTACTTTTATGTTTCTATCGTCACGCCACTTCATAAAATCGTTGTAAACTTTACTATATCGTTCTCTTGATTTTAATGGCATTAAATTAGATCTTACAATACTTGCTTCATGTGAAAGATCATTTGACGTTGAAACATTATCATCCGAAGGAAACAAATCGTCAAAATCTACAATGTTTGAATCGTCTTTCTCAACATTCATTTTTGTAAAATAATGAAAAAGATACAATATATTTAACGGTACCCGTTATAAACTACAACTGAATATAATATGGATAAATGAATTCACGAAAAGTAATTGTTTTAATTAACTGATAAAAAAGGTAAACAAATCTAAATTGCAAATAAAAGAGAATATAAAACAGCTGTTATTGCAAAGTCATGGAGGTAAACAGAGTAGCCAACATAATTTTCGTTAAAATCCAGGCAACACTGATGCATTTTACATAACAACAAAACAAATTAATTTTAAATATGGCGGCTCTGAAAGTCTTCAGTATTTAAGACTATTTCTTTGATTATGTTTATAAATAAACGTTTTTTTTTTTATAATAAGCCGAAAATAACGTGTAGCTACGTATAAAAAATAATTAATTGAAGGAAAAAATTAAAAATCGCTAAATGAATAAGAGTAAATTGATAAAAACAAAGTGCGTTTTGTTGGAATCGAACCATGAGATTTTAATTAATAGCCGAGTGTGCTATCAAAGGGCTAAATAAGCCGGGAAACATGAAAGTTCATGTTTCCCTGGAGGGAAACATGAACTTTCATGTTTCCCTCCTTTTTAGAATTGGTGTAATGATGTACTTTTCGCTTAAAAAAATAGGGAGAAAAGTTCACTTTTTCTTCCTTCTGGGGGAAAAATAGTTTTCATTACAATATATTAGATTAGTTTTTTAGATTAAAAAAATGCAATGGTGAAAATGGCAGTTCCATACATGGAAGAATTGTCAAAGAAAATTAAAAAACATAATATAAAATTAAGCAAACTTATATGTATACTTTCATATCTTTCCCAGTCAAAGTTGCTTTAAGGATTTGGGCGTAGTATAGAATAATAAATAATTCAAGAATTTCATTATACTGTCAGGAAGTTGAAACAGGCTAAATCATTACGTCACACCATATTTGTTTTCCATCAAACAAAACTAAATGAACTGTAATAGGTCAGCAGCAATCAATGCTTTGGTTAATTTCGGAGATATTTTTATCCAAGTTTTTTTTCTTCTCCATGAAAGAAGAAGTTTAAGACTGTATAACAAATAATTAAACTTTCAAATAAAATCAATACGATTTTTTACTTACAGATATAAGATCAAAGTCGTCAGATATGAGGAATAAATTAGAACTCCCAACATGAAAGGAATACCTGTAGTTTATTGTATCTGCGTTCGATTCGTTCGATGTAGACAGAAACTGATTTTCAGAGGCTAAAAAAAAATCACAATATCAAACTGTTACTATTATAATCATAAAATAAAAAACTGCACTCAAAACTGAATACAGACTGTTTTCAAAATCACAGTTTACATGTACCATTTTCAAAGTTCAAACAAATTTCTCAAGGTCTTCAGCAGTTATCATCAGACTGTAGTATAACACATTGTTATAATCAGTTGATAGCGTGGAAAAATAATATGATAGCCTATAAGGTTAGTCCAGGGTGTTAAGCATGCCCAAAATTTCATATCCGACCAACCATATTGGTTCCTCAACATTATTTTACCACTCTGTCAACTGATAATAACCTGTCAACCGATTATAAGCACAAAGTACCTTTTCCTCTAAAATCAGGAAAGCTCTTTTCACGATATTTGCCTCAATTAATTTTTAATGATCTTTAGACACCAAGAGCTGAATTCTCAACCCTTTAAGTTATCTAAAAAATAAATCCAGGTTTATTTAAAATTACTGTAATTTTAGATCAACAATTCTAAAACTGGGTAATTAACTATCATATTTCAATTTTATCTCCCCAAAGAGTGCTTATTAAAACAAAAATATGT
Source organism: Microvelia longipes (assembly GCA_018340805.1). Taxonomy (NCBI): domain Eukaryota; kingdom Metazoa; phylum Arthropoda; class Insecta; order Hemiptera; family Veliidae; genus Microvelia; species Microvelia longipes. The sequence continues at coordinate 30,502,001 of JACMZG010001863.1, forward strand.
GCCCATTTTTTGATTGGGCTAATCTTAAACTAGGTATGAGACACATTAGTGACACAGTCATAGCAGTTAAATGAGAAATTAAGACAACTGAAGAAAAGTTTATGAACTGCTCCAAAAAATTGAATGCATTTTATTGAATTATTTTTGTCCTTGGTATCTTATGTAGATGGTAGCTATCTTTTCTAAGAAAGAAATAGTTCTAAAATACTAATACTACAACAACTAAAATTGAATTGAGTAAAACTAGACTACATGCCTGAATGACTAAGGTTAATATTATCATCTGAAGCTGATGAGTTAAGGCTAGAACTGGAACCAATCTGATGTTCTTTATCTGATACTTCTCTCACAGGAGATGCGTTCCTTTTAATAGTATCTTCAATCAGATTACAAGCTAATCTAAAAAAAAAAAAACAATGCTATTAGTAAGGTCTTTCCAATATTCAGTTTTTCCCCCAATATTAGAATCATTCATACATACACAATTTGAATGTGGTAACTCAGAACTTAAAGGATCGGCTGACTCTCCTAGTACGTAACAAGCAGTATTCTCTCACAAGAGTTCCGAATTCTACTCTGGTTCTTCCTTCACAACTTACTACTCCTTCAGTAGATGTTAGATCAAAAGCAGTAATATGGTGCCTAACATATTTGCATGGGTGATTCTTTCATTTCCAGCTACGATTCAAACTAAATAGCTTCTTATTTACAAGATTAAAATGTCATAGTCATTTATTACTACAAACATCAATAGAGTAAACCTTAATGATGTCAAATAATAATAATCAATAAGAAATAAACTGCAGCCGAATGAACGTTTTTTGTTTTCTAAAATTTATACTGTAGCAAGTCTTCAGACCCGCTTCGCTCATCCTCAGATAATAGATGCATTCTTTTCATTCTCATAAAGCATTTTCTTCTCTCAATAATTATTTAACATGTAAAATAATAAACTTGTGTTTCTCTATCTCCTTAAAAAATAAAATCATAGTGTTGGCGCAGGTATTACGCCTAATGAAACTGTAGATAACTGTAGAGTTGTGACGATGATGAGTCAGCCATTCTCTCACTATAAAGTACCATATACAGATATTAATATGCCAATAAAATTATCAGCTCTATCTAGTTGGCAAGTTTGGCAAAATAACCAACAAAGGTAGTTTTTATACAGCTCACTAGCCTGTAGTCAGTCAAATTCCTTGGTTTAAAGGCCAAGCTTAAAGTAGATATTTTTCAACATTTACGATTCGACTTTGTTTAAACCATGGTATCTGTAAATTTTATTTAAACAAAATAAATTTAGAAAATGATCCAAACTGCACTTTTTGTAATACAATTGAGGATCTTGAGCATATAATAATTCACTGTCCTCACTATTCAGCCGAGCATGCTGTACTGTTAAATGAGCTACATGTTCCTAAAAGTGCCGCTCAACCGTTTAACTATATCTCCTTGTTATCTTCAAAGTCAATAGAAGTGTACAAAAAAAATTACTTTTTTGCTAATGAACTAAAAATTAAAATTTAGTTTTTTCTTTTATCTAGCTTAAACTGAAATTAAACAAATATCATACAATATTAATTACAAAATAAGAATAAAATTACAAATTAAATTATTATTAAAGTAATAAGGCTCCATCAAACATCTCACAAATAATATAAAAATAATTTCCAAAAGTCCATAATAAAATAAACAATTTCCATGTAAAAAAAAATTCTTTTATCAAGATTGTAAATTATTAATATTAACTAATCCATAATATTAAACGTTCTTTTAACCAATAAATTATTTTATTTTTTAATTTTAATATTCTCTACCAAAATTTTATTATTAACAGTTTTCATTATTTATTTAAGTCATAAAAGTATAAAATAAGTATACCATGGCTGTATGGTCATAGTAGACCAATGCCAAAAAAAGTGATTAATCATAAAAAAATTGGATGACTACAAGCAAAGTTATGGCTCTTTTAAAAAGACCACAAATTGTTTATTTATGCAAAGTCAGCGAACTTCTTTGAAAAAATATTGGCTTTGTACATTTTTCACAACTTTAGTTGTAGTTACTCGATTTTGACAAAAAAAAAACACTCGTTTTATAAGAAATTTTATCAGCTTTAAAAATGTTCTCTTCATCTTTTGCACCAGGCCTACAGGGCTCTTGGATTATAATACATTTGATGGCTTGAATGCATTGCCACATCTAAATTATTTGAAAATCTTGAAATAGTTTTCAGATAGAATGTGCCAATAATGGAGCAGTCCAAAAATTTTGCATACTAGTTTTTTGGGGTATCTCTCTCAAAAACCATTTAACTTAGTCAATGACTTACATAATTTTATCTTCATTGGGACCTGTAATCTGAACAAGCCTTTCTTTAGCTCCTGGGTTTACTGAAAAATAAACACATTACAAATATTATTTTGGATTACATTAAAATCTAAATTGTAATAGAAAGAATTCAATTTCTTTGAGTTCAAGAAAAAAAGCACATTCAACATTACAACTCATATTCATAAATGTAAGAAGTTAAGAATTTTAACAAATATAAGTTTAAGATTAGACTCAATAGTTTTCTTTTAATCAGATACATCTGATATTAATGTTAAGCAATGCAGACAAAATTTAACACCCAGGACTAACCTCATTGGCTCCCTCGCATTATTTTTCCACGCTGTCAACTGATAATAACCATGTGTTATACTAATACTTTTTAGCACATTTTTGAAGAAAAAATGAGCTTATGAGCTTGGAGTCATGGAAGGGAGGAGGTGAATTTTTTTGGAATATATATATATATTATATAAGTATGCCACTTATATAAACTAGTAATATGATGAACTGATGACAGCAACATGCCGAGATGCTGGGGGCATCTTCGGCTCGAGGGCTGCGAGGATGCCCCCAGCGCCAAAGCTGCAGAGCGGCAAAGAGGTGCAAGGCCTCTTTTTTTTGGAGGGAAAGCAATATATTTATTATATACTGTGTTTTTTACCCTCAAACCTCATAAAGCAGTTTTAAGAAAAGACAGGTGACACCAACAATACGAAACAGGTATATGGAGACTGAACTACGGCACACGGCTAAAATCAATCGACAGCGAGCCAAAAATCTGTGAGGGAAAGAATTCTATTGGTTCAGACCGACCACACTCCTTCCCCCTCCACCTCATGCCAACCTCGGTAAAAAAATACCTTTTTCGTAAATAAAATCATAAAAAGGCAACACTGGTTGAAAATATTTGTAACCTTTTATTTCCCTCAATGTGCATATGAACAATGAGATCTATTTGAGTTCGTTTAGTTTCATTTCAATCTGTTCAATTCATCCAATTATTGCGGAGTTGTAATATGATCTGAGTGCCTATATTTGACGTATGGACATTGATGTATTCTTCAAGCATTTCTTGGTATTTGAGTACAGCTCAGAATCTGTGGCCTGTCAACGAAAAGACAACATTTTTTTTTTGGAAAATGCTATGTCTTTCAATAGATGACAGTCTTGACTTTTTTAACTCATGAATGCATAATGAATCAATAGGCATTCAATTATACAATCATGACACAAAGCAGTTTGTTTTGGAAAAAAGTAATTATATCTGACGATTTATTTAAATCGTCAAACTTTTATCATAGAACTATTATGATCCATTGCATTACGTAATTAACAACTTTAACTCCACTTAATTCATACTTCTCGAACAAATTTATAGCAACACTTAGTTGGTAAATTTATAAGATTCAACAATATTTTTACTTAAATAAATAAATAAATAATTTAAAAAAAAAATACGATGTCAAATAAAAAAAAAAAAAATTCAAAACATAACCTGACTTACAGTGTTGCCAGAGTAGGGATTTTTTTGTTACTTAAAAGAAGGTATTTTTCTGTTAAAAAAAGAGGGTTGAAAGCATTGAGATTTTGGTGGTCAATTGACTTTAGCCGTGTGTTATACTTTTGTTCAAGTGAATCTGAGTGGAGCTCTAATATTATAAAAGTACTATAACTTAACACCCTCAAAAAATATGTGGACTCTAACACAAATTCCTCTAAGATCCAAAGATAGATATTCCATTCATTCAAAAAACTTTTAGTCAAATTTAAAAAAAATATGTACTAAATCTTATGACCAAATAATACAACACAAGTATCATTTTTTAGTTTTATTATTAAATAATTTTTAGTGAACTTTATCCCAAGGTTAATGAAAAATTAACAGCCCACAAAAATGTTGTGAAAAAACAAAATAGCTTAAATTTTAGTTCTATACTTTTACTTGATCTAATATCAATTACACAGACTTCATCATATTTTCAAAACATATTTTTAAATAAAGATTTTAACAAGTAATTAAAAAAAAACAAATCATGGATATCTAAAAAGAGATTAAATTATCAACTAGAATGTGCATGAAAATAATAACATAAAACTATAGTGACATCACAAACAAAGGCATGGAATTAATAATTAAGCATATTATATACAAACAAAACAATAAGCTTTTTGTTAATTGCATAAACAAACATGTTATTTATTATATACTCATTATATTAGCCATAATAAATAATTATAATAAATGTGGTAGTTCATATTCTGCTCTGCAGACATATGTTTTAGCATGGGTCTTGGAATAGCCTAGCAGGGTTAAAAAAGAGATGGGAACCACTTATTTGATAAATCTAATGCGTATAATAGACAGGCACAATACTAACAGTGCACTGAATAACCTTTGGGCAGAAAACTTTACATATAATTCACAACATGAAGATATATTACAAGAGAAGGCATACCCTATCTAAATATATTAGGAGGCTTGAACATTTTTTTGGGGGAACCCAGGCCCTTTCTGTTACCTCCTCTAATATTGTTATAAGGGTATAATAAATCAATCATCAATTTTTTGCACATTGAGTTTTGTATTATAAATTTTCTACTACATAAATTATAGTAATGTAGTGCTGTTTATTAGATTATATTAATCATCAAAAATCAAAGGTGTTGAATTCACTTTTTCAATCTCTCAAAGTATCTCTATGCCTCCAAAGGAATTGCTACTTGTCAATTTAATATCAAAAACTAGGATTCCATGTAACATACGTAATTTAATTCTCATAATTTGAATAATATAAGAACTTGATTTTTTAGAGACATAAAAATCACCTGCTGGGACTAGAGCCTAGCAGACAGTCTAATAATGTATTAATTTATAAACAAACTAATTATTTAAAATTATATGTTTATACTTTCAAAGAGATTAATTCTGGGATAAATTTGATTATAAATTAAATAAATATTTTGGAATTGAGAAAAATAATGTTCCTTTAAAATATAAATTTTCCTAATTTTAATCTTTAATTGGCATGATAGTAATAGTGCTTGACTATAAAAGGAAAAACAATATGAGATTCATAAACATTATATCTAAAATAATATTGTTCAATGGCTTAGCAAAACCAATGAACTTATAACCTGGGATTAAGTTCCGCTTAGACCTTAACTAGCCCCTTTTCTCTCAAGTCCTATCAGGTACTATCAAAAATGGACAAAAATATTAAACATGAAATGTAAAAATAAATTTCAGCCAACATACATATAGTCGGGTAAGCTATTTAAAAAGCAGAGGGGACCAAACTTATGGAGGAGGTAAAATCAATAATATTGATATACAACATATATATTGGAGAGATGTAACTGATTTTTGGCAGTTATTATGTTTATAAAATTAATAAAATGTGCTAAAAAGTTAATCATTTAACAATAATGAGGTAGTTAGAACATGATATATGTTAACACATTGTTAAATTTGATGCAGGTTAGGGAAATTGAAATTATACATCCTTCATTTTACCTCTCTGGAAAGAAATGACAGTTTCGCTGAGTTCTTCTATCATATGAACTCGTCGACCTTTGATACCCATCACTGTTGATCAAAGAGCAGATATTGTAATCAAATTATAAGAAAAAAAACTTGTGAAAAAATCTTCTTTGTTGGTTAACAAAGATTTTGAAACAAAAAAATACACATCATTTAATAGAATTTTGAGATCAAAAGTTGAAATTTTGACTAAAAAAGTAACATTAAATACAAATAATAAAGTACTAATATAGTGATTTTCACAGGTCAACAGCAAAAATAAAAACTGAAAATGATAAAGAGAAACAAGTTGAAGGTAACTGAAACAATAAGTGATGAAAAATTAAAATATGTGATAACAAATAAGTTTGAATATCAGATACTAACCTTTACCAGAGTCAGAATTCCTAATCACAATTTCATCCTTACAGTAATGTTTACCAGCCATCTTCGTGGGACTCGTATATTTACCAGAAGGTTTTATTACTTCCCCTGGAGCTAAGTGAAGAACTGTTGAATTAACTTGAGATGAAAACTGATCAGTTTCAGCCACCTATTTAAACAATAAAATATTGAATAAATAATTTTTTTTGTTGAAATAAAATATTAAACCGTTTGGATAGAAGAAGCAGAGATATTACTTGATACTCACAAGACTATACAATGACCACTGATAAGAATCATTTACTATTAATTAAACTTAAAAGTAATTGTCTTCTTAGTATTTCTTTCTAAGAGAAGAAGGGAAGTATTCTCATCTCACTGTATCTCTACCCTCTATACTTCCCTCCCACTGAAGTAGGCAAGTTACTTACAATGATAATATTCAAATAATGACTGACTAATATTTATAACAGTAAGTATTTATTTAAGGCTAAAATGAATAATTACAGTAGTTTATATTCCTAGTCTGTATCCTAACAGGATTCATACTAAGGATTATAGGAGGGATGAGAACCACTTGTTCAATCAATCTATTACTGAGGAAAATTCAGTCCACATAAAATTATGTTTCATGTAGCCATTCATTGAATAAAATATTCAAATATGTAAAAAATAAAATTTAATAACCTCAAATGTAAATTATTATATACTATTACTACAATTAAATAGACCCGTGGACCCCCACTGTAGATAAATGGTACTTGGCAGACCCTTGTCCTTCTTGATAGTAATAATAATAATAATTATTTATTTTTCATTAAATTGCTATCCCTCACCCCAACAAATAAATTCAATAACATTTTTTTGTTTATCATGTTATAAATTTAGGCTAGCAAAGCAACTCTATAATTTGCACAAAAGAGCTTGAAGCATGATAGTATACTTAATGAGTTTGATTTCATCAACCTTTATCAGAATCAACAGTTCATAAACTGGAATAATTTACAGTTAAGATATATAATTTTTATAAGTCCCTGATATATCGCAATCATTTGCACAAAAACCTGATTTCATAAAATTTGTAAACCCATGCTTTTGTCCATCTTACCAACTACAGGAAAAAGATGTTTATCTTAACCAATAAAAACTTTGTTGATAATTTCTTGATTCGTAGACTAATCTATAAGCTCATTTTGCTTTTAGAAATGTAGTAAAAAGATATTAGAACATAAATGTTACAATATTTAGTCAATTAGCACACAGACCCCCAGGGGTCTGCTAACCACACATTGCATAATCCTGCTGTATACTATACCTCAGTTTTATGGCCTTTATTTGCATAATATGAAGAAAATGATGTATTAGCTTGCCATTTCATGGCCCTAAGTTCAACTAATTCTAGTAAATTTATCCTAGAGTTGCAATCTATTTTTTCATCCTTAGATGCATCTCTGAAAGCAATAAATGCTCGGTCCAGCTTATCTATAAAACAGTAAAAAATAAAAATTCATAAAAGCAATTGCAAATAAAAATTCGGGTGCGGGGTACCTAGGAACTTTTCCTCACCACATCAGATTCACAACTGTTATCCTTTCTTCTTTTGAATTGCTTTGCTTGTCCTTAGATAGTAAATACATTAGCTTTATTCTCAGCGGTCACCCAACCAGGCACTGACCTCGTTCGATGCTGCATAACTTTTATAATCCAAGAAAAACAATAGATATTCTTGCTGTATTGTACCAAATTTCAACTCAATTATATTATTTTCCAATTTCTTAATTTTATTTAATAATAACATCATTTGATAAAAATTGAACTTGCTGATAATGAGATGGAACTTGGAAGAAATGTTACTCTTATACATGGCTACATGCATGCCAAATATCTCATCCCAATCAACAAATGTTTCTGTGTTTTATGAGTTTTCAAAATGTTTGCTGAGTAATTATTGCCAGTTACAAAAAAAATCCAAGCGCAACTAGACCATAAGATTGATTTCTGAACTAAGTTTCAACTCTCTAGCATCAGTAAAGTGGAAGCTACGATGATAACAGACAATAGTAAAACATAGTAAAAACACTTAAAACAGATAATTTGTATGAAATCCCGAAATTAGATTGTTTTGCAAACACAATACTTTTCCTATATACTTACAGTATCAATGAAGAAAAGTAAATATGTATGGACATACTTAGGTATGTTATTCATAAGAGTATGAAACAATAATGATGGGTGGTGAACTGCTAAATCTTGAAATAATGGTTCCTTATACCAAGGACACAATGGAACTGAGTCCTGGACTTGACAGCACACTGGGAACAACCAGTATCTCCTTAGCAAAACTTAACTTACATACTTTTAAGGCCAAAAACTAAGTAAAGCACCAATATGGATTTTATTTCAAATCTTCATACCTTTATAAAAATCTTCCAACTGAAGACCAAATACTCTAAGCTTGGTACACAGTAGACTAGTGTATGAACTGATTTCTGCATAGTTCTTGGTCATAATTAAATTAGCCAAAAATTCAACAGTCTCCATTACTTCTTCCACTAAAACATTAACAAAACAAAACAGAGCTATGTAATAACTTCAGTAAGCGCAGTGGAATTTTCTTCAATAATATCAACACACAACAACGTCTTTCCACTAAATTTAAACTTTATTTGCAGAGCCGGCTTTCGGCAATAATGCCATCTACAGTGCCTAAACAAGTAATAACAAGACTTAGCAAATAATATTAACATCAAGAAGATAAATAAAAAGCAAATAAATAAGTTAAGTCTAAAAAAAAAAAAAAAAAAAATAAAAAAAAAAAAAAAAGTTTAAAATTATAACAAGAAAGTAAATAGATTAAAATACATTAAAAATTTAAAAAAATACATTTAGATTAAAAATAACAATAAATAAATAAAATAAAAACAGTATATACATTAGAAAAAAACCTAAACAATAAAAAGGATCAGTTACCGTGGAGGATGTTGAGTCTTTCAATTCATGGAATCTGACTGAAGGGGTTTTAATAGAACTCGCTAGAGTTTGTATAATAACAGAACCCCGCGCGTCAGTCTTATCATTTAAACACTTGTCACCATCACTATCTAGCGCTCTTCTAATCTCAAAATTTTCTAAGGAGTTCAATTTCATTCCTTTATTTTCGAAATGTAGAAAACCGACTTTATGACCTTCTTTCCCGTGGGCCTCTTTTTCGATGTGGGCGTAGAAGTTAGTGGGCCCCTTTAAGTGTTCTTTAAAGCGGGTGGAAAATTTGCGCCCCGTCTGCCCTAGATAGTATTTTCCACATCTTGAACTCCACACATTTAATAATGTATACTCCACTCTTCTCCATCGGTTCAATAGCGTCCTTAGGCTTGGATAGTGCTTGCCTTAATGTGGAGACAGGACGAAGGGCAGCACGCAGACCGGCTTTCTTTAAGCAGTTAGATACTCTGTTGGAGACGGGGCCGATGTATGGGACAGAGCACCATTTATTAGGGCCTTCCGAAGTCACGCCTTCTAGTCCGTCAGGATAGATAATTTTAAGGGCTTTCCGTCTCTGCTTCCTTTCAGTAAGTTTGTCAACGATAGAAGTATCATAACCGTTATTTTTCGCTATATGATAGAGGATACCTTTTTCTTTATCAAAATCTTCTTCTGAGAGAGGGTGTTAACGAGTCGGTGAGTATAGCTGGAAATGCGGCCATCTTTTGAGCCCATGGGTGCTTGATGAAGCGTGAAGCACTGTATCAGTGCACGTAGGCTTTCGATATATTGAAAAAGCTAATCTGTTTCCGGATTTTGATAAAGTTAGGTCCAAGTAGTTTAGGGATCCTGCACTGTTCTCAACTTCCATAGTAAAACTTATCCCAAGGTAGCAAGCATTTAAATACTCTAAAACAAATCAAGCTGCTTACTCGACCCTCCAAATTACAAAAACATCGTCAACATAACGCTTCCACAACATAATACGGTCTCTAAAACGGGTTGTTTGTCAGAATCAATACAGTGCTTATAAAAGTTGTGCATAAACACTTCGCAGCCAAACAACTTAAAGGGTTACCCATAGCCAGGCCTTTAGGTTAGAATATATAACTCCGTTAAACACTGCATAATTATGTTCAAACATAAGTTCATAAACTTATGAACTTATGTTTTGAACATAATTATGCAGTGTTTAACGGAGTTATATATTCTAACCCTAAAGGCCTGGCTATGGGTAACCCTTTAAGTTGTTTGGCTGCCGAAGTGTTTATGCACAACTTTTATAAGCACTGTATTGATTCTGACAACAACCCGTTTAGAGACCGTATTATGTTGTGGAAGCGTTATGTTGACGATGTTTTTGTAATTTGGAGGGGTCGAGTAAGCAGCTTGATTTGTTTTTAGAGTATTTAAATGCTTGCTACCTTGGGATAAGTTTTACTATGGAAGTTGAGAACAGTGCAGGATCCCTAAACTACTTGGACCTAACTTTATCAAAATCCGGAAACAGATTAGCTTTTTCAATATATCGAAAGCCTACGTGCACTGATACAGTGCTTCACGCTTCATCCAAGCACCCATGGGCTCAAAAGATGGCCGCATTCCACAGCTATACTCACCGACTCGTTAACACCCCTCTCTCAGAAGAAGATTTTGATAAAGAAAAAGGTATCCTCTATCATATAGCGAAAAATAACGGTTATGATACTTCTATCGTTGACAAACTTACTGAAAGGAAGCAGAGACGGAAAGCCCTTAAAATTATCTATCCTGACGGACTAGAAGGCGTGACTTCGGAAGGCCCTAATAAATGGTGCTCTGTCCCATACATCGGCCCCGTCTCCAACAGAGTATCTAACTGCTTAAAGAAAGCCGGTCTGCGTGCTGCCCTTCGTCCTGTCTCCACATTAAGGCAAGCACTATCCAAGCCTAAGGACGCTATTGAACCGATGGAGAAGAGTGGAGTATACATTATTAAATGTGGAGTTCAAGATTGTGGAAAATACTATCTAGGGCAGACGGGGCGCAAATTTTCCACCCGCTTTAAAGAACACTTAAAGGGGCCCACTAACTTCTACGCCCACATCGAAAAAGAGGCCCACGGGAAAGAAGGTCATAAAGTCGGTTTTCTACATTTCGAAAATAAAGGAATGAAATTGAACTCCTTAGAAAATTTTGAGATTAGAAGAGCGCTAGATAGTGATGGTGACAAGTGTTTAAATGATAAGACTGACGGCGGGGGTTCTGTTATTATACAAACTCTAGCGAGTTCTATTAAAACCCCTTCAGTCAGATTCCATGAATTGAAAGACTCAACATCCCTCCACGGTAACTGATCCTTTTTATTGTTTTAGGGTTTTTTCTAATGTATATACTGTTTTTATTTTATTTTTATTTATTGTTATTTTTAATCTTAAATGTATTTTTTTAAATTTTTTTAATGTATTTAATCTATTTACTTTCTTGTTATAATTAAACTTTTTTATTGTTTTAACTTTTTTTTTTTTTTTTTTAGACTTAACTTATTTATTTGCTTTTTATTTATCTTCTTGATGTTAATAATTTTGCTAAGTCTTGTTATTACTTGTTTAGGCACTGTAGATGGCATTATTGCCGAAAGCCGGCTCTGCAAATAAAGTTTAAATTTAGTGGAAGACGTTGTTGGTGTTGATATTATTAGAGCTATGTAAGTTAAAGTAAAGAATAATATAATTTTTTAGAATGCCTTCTTCTATTACTTGTAAACCTAAAATATATAATCGATGAATCAGCTACCGTGGATACTTGCTGTTGTAACGGTAGCTGATTCTTTAATTCCTTCTTCAACTTGCGGTAAATACAACCTTTTTAATTCTAGAATATATACTTTATAACAGCTTTCATAATAATGTTTAATTTTGCAAAGTATTATTTTATCTTGTCACAGTTTTGTAATTTTTGTACTGAGTGTCCAACTTGTAGTTTATCTGTTTAGAGGCTCATTAAATATCATTAGTTATTAATTATAATAGTTGTAAGTATCTAGCACCATACTAGAGTAGAACAAATGGCAGGATTGCCAACACAATTTTTTGATATGTTGAGGAGGTTAAAGCCTATTGAAATCTATGACCTCATTAACCCATCCTTATGATTATAACCAAATAATAAATAACAGGGAACCACGTGGGACTTCTACTGAGCTAATGCTGTCATTCCATGCAACGGCTTGATGCTTCATGATGGCGAATGGACACAATAGAATATGGACCAAGGGCATTGAAGAGACTCTTGGACTTTTTTGAACATAGGGAAATTTCTTGCAACTGACTTGGAGGAATTGGGAAGAAAATTGGGAACTTGAGTCCAACTTGATAGCAACTGAGCGAATTTGATGGGCTCTTAAACAATTTAATCTGTTGAAGGCTTCTGGGTCAGATTAAATTTTTCCAGTCTTTATATAACTAAAATGAGAAGAAAAATAGAAGCATTGTTTCCAAAACTGGTATCCTGCCTTCTTCAAGTGAAGGAGGGCTGATTAAGACAGAGAAATAAACATAAGTTAATTATATATTTGCAAAAAAACTATTAAACTTATGAATCAGTATACTATTAACTACTTATACATCAACAATAATCAAAAGAAAAAAATGTAAACAAAATTAGCGGATTGTCTTTAGTACACTGGTTAAATACACAGTATGAACTATTTGGAGGGAAAGAAAAGAAAGATAAAGAGTATCTCCACAGAAAATTTAGTTATTTTACAAATTACGCAAAGCGCTTTTGACCTAACAAGAGGCCGAACAAGATCCGAGCAAGCTGCATGAAAACAAGCTCTGATGTTAGGTCGAAAGAGCTTCGCGTAAATTCTAAAATAACAAAGTTTTCTTTGGAGAGACTCTTTATCTTTAATATGGACTCCATTATGATGGGAATCCAGTCGCATGCGCTAGAACAAGAGAGATAAAATCCAGTTTACTCTTTTGACATGCTAAAAGAATCTTGAGATGTATAAACGTTTTAATAAACTATTATTTTATTTAAATAACACAGGTTTTTACCAAATATATATTTATAATGTAACTATATTATGAACTTTATATACCAAGAAATTAAAATTTATTCAATAATAAATCTTTAGGAGTGAAGTTATTTATTTATTATATATTATAACTTATATTTTTTGCTTCACTATAAAAAGTAAGTAGCCAGGCGCCCTGGCTTTCCAGAATCCAAAAAAATATTTGTTAGAGATTTTTGATTGTCTAGGTTTTTAAGAATAGATACCACGTTTATTAAATTTGATTAAAAAATTAATCTACAACTAAAATTACGTAGAAACTTATAATTAATTCAAGAAATAAAAATTTACTGAAAGATAACTTATCAAGAAAGTCTTTAAAATAATTATTGCTTATCTCTTTGAAATTCCAGGTAGCACAATATATAAAAAATAACTGTGAGATAAACCTTTTATCAACATTTAGAAAGACTGAGTTGATGCACATAGATGTTTCAACTGATTTCATAGAATAAGCTTTAGTGGTTCTCTCTATTATTTTGACTTTCTTTTAAAAATTAAAATTAGAGCTTTAAGTCTGAGTTTAGACACCAAACTTACTTGTCAGTGTCTCATCATCAATATTTTTTCAAATTTTTCTGTTTTAACAAAAATATGCAGTACACATTTGTCAATATTTTTATTGTTTTTCAAGTGTGTTATGTTGTGTTTTTGTTTAATTAAATTATAGGAAAAAAGAGCTTATGAAAATGGAGTCATGTTATATTTTAATTTTAGAGTTATTAGCGAAATTGTTTTGATAAAGTGTTTTTAAATAAGGTCATAAATTACACCAAGCAAGTTGCAAGACCGGAATTGTTAGGAAAAGATTAAAGGTACTCCGTACCTCGTTTTCTCTGATTAGTTAATCTGGTATAATTGTCGTTGTTATAACAATTAAAATGGGTAGGGTATATTAATAGGCAGTGTTAAAAAAATGGAGAAGTAAAATCTGGATGTCTCCGATATTTCTGGAAATCTGGCAACTCTATATAAAAAGCGCAATGCTTTGGCAGTTTCCGTTAAGACGTCATCATACTCGATTAACTGAACTAATATGGTGCAAGAACCAGAATATATTGAATGCGATTACAATCACCTGTTAAAAACTATGTGTGTACACAGGAAATGTTAGGTTAACACTTCAGTAAGAACTGACTACACCAGCACAATCATATTGTTCCTATTTTCTAGGTTTATTTAGTTTAGACATAAGTAAAGCAAAGACACAACAATGAATAATTGACATGACACACTTCCCCAAGGCATGACATACAAAGGTGATGCTTTCAAGTGACAGGTATAAGGTCAAAGTCCAGAGTATTTAATTTCTTTAGCAATAATAATGATTTACTTACAGACATTGACAACAAGTCTTGTAGGGACATCTGGAGCTGAATGCCTAGCAGAAGAAAACGTCGTCGTCTTCAATGGTTTAGGCTTTTCTAAATGCCTCACAGTTTTAGTAGCAGAGGAACGCATTACTGCTGGTGTTGTCATACCGTTTCTGTTCCAGTCTTACCCAAAATCGCTTCGAGATTATAAAAATACTGATAACAACAAAACACATAAAAAAAGAAATTTAAAATGACAAAAACCACATATTTCTACGTTTCTATTTATACAGTAAAGCGTCAAACTTTAAAAATAAGCTACTTACAGTCGTTTTCACATCATTTTCGTTTCGTACCCCGTTCTGTCTGTTGAATTTAGGATCCAAATTTTACCACCACCCTCACTCACTCACACCCCAAAAATATTTCCAGATGTTGGCTAATTATTCGAATGAGTTTTTAGAAGTTGTCACTAGAGTCGCTGTCTTACATTCCAAATTCTTCACTTTCGCACTTCTTCCGCTCCAATTTTAAAACTTACTTTAATCAACTTTGATTCGTTAAAAACAAAATTTCCGTTTTAATCTGAGATTATAGATAACTAAATCATTTTTAATACTGAAATAAATGCAAAGAAGAAGTTTATTTCATTATAATCCTTTCGAGTTTACATGTAAAACCCCTAGTTTCTGGTAAGATACTAAGAACACAAAACACCCGTGTATGACTATACAAAGTCTGTGACTACGAAGGAAGATTATGTTCAATTTTGCTGTAGCTACAAATATAGTTTATTCCTAAACTGGTCAATAGGCGATAGATTTAGAAAATTAAAAGAGATTTTCTCTTTTTAAAGAAATTTTCTTTTCTTTAAAGAGATTTTCTTTCTTTAAAGCCTTCAAGAATCCTTAATGCGCTTTGCAGGTCATAGAAATGAGCAAGTGGGTATGACGCGATAAAAGAACTTTACTGGACCAATGAACGTTGTATGGGATAGAGAACTTACCTTTCCTAGCATGGTTATAGCTAAAGGTGCGAAACGCAGGTTAAGACTAGAATAAGACGTGTTCAACATATATTAACTAGGGCAAATGTATCAATTTGAGGTGATTAGTTTAAAATGAGAAATAATTACCAAATTCGTTGGTAACTTTGTAAACTCATTGCTAGTACTACTGGAGTACTGATGAGGATGGTCTAATTTTCTTTTTACAAAAACCTGAGATCCCACCATAAAGCATGAAACTAAAACACTTATCATTTTAAGTGTTCAGTGTAAGTATTATAATTAAGGGTAAGTATATGAACATATTATTATGACAGATAAACTAAATATTTTGAATAACATTTTTTGAATATTTAGTGAAATTAGTTGGTCAATAATACTTAATAGACTGTCTGTATGCAATATTTTAAGTTTTTAATACCACAAATATGTTTGATGATACAATATCGAATTATGGTATTCTTGAAGAAGAACAATCTACTTATGTCCTCTTGGCAGAAGAAGATGCTGTTCCCTCTCTACAACAGTACAATAAGGTACCAAAATGCACTCATTAATAGAAATCGTTAAGGCCTGTTTAGGTAACAGAAAACGTTCAAGTTAAAAAAGAAAACGCTGTTTTTATTTTTTGCGTCCTAGCAGTGGTTATTTGACCAAATATTGTGTAGGATAGGAGACCGGTCATGAAAATCCAATCGATTTTTGTCCATTTAATTATTTTTTTAAAATTAACTTATTGTAAAGGGAACACGAATCATTCATTGACCAGGATATTCCTTTGTAAACTTTTTTAGTTTAGGTGACGCTCATAGAGTATAGAACTATAACATACGGCTAAGTTTTATATGTTTATTTACCATTTTCGAGACCAGTAGCTAGTAGGGCAGGGCATCGTCCCCCCTCCCCCGGAAAAATTTGGGCCCCTCAGACGAAGTAGTTTTAAGTGGAAGTCCCTATAGATGTGTGAATATTATTCCCCTCTTGGATCCCCCCCACAAGTTTTGGCTGGCTACGGGCTGCATTTTTCGTTTATTAATTTGTTTAATAATATAATAAGTAATAATAATAATTATGTTGTGATTCATATAAATATTAAACAAAGGGATCATATCATCTAAAGAAGTACCCTAATGTGAATTACCACTAAAACAATTTAAGCCTCTTTTGTGTCAGCGTCTGCCAAACAACATATCTTCCGTTATACCTAGATGTTTTATGGTTTTTACACTAAATTATTTTTTTTAAGTCCCAGAAGCGTATTTACATTCAATGCGGAACTAAAAAAAATTATACATGCATAAGGTGGCCATACATCGAATGTTGCAACTTCGAAAATTCTCTTCTAAATGTAATTAATTATTTAAAAAATGAAATTCTTTATTAATCGTAGAAAATATGAATCTGAACGCCTTTTTTTAATTTCCTTTATTTAAATAAATACAAAATCAAAAATCATAATAAAGGTTAACCCACATAAATACGTTAGGTTCTGTGTAGGGAAATTTAATTCCAAAGTTCGCGTCTGCAGTGTTCTTTGTTGTACAATTTGCACAGCAAAGAACTACCTATTGCATGTTTGGATCATGATAACGATATTAGGTTACCTATACCAGTCTAAAACATTTATGCCTCTATTAATTTAGGTTTTATACAGGGATTCGAAGATTATCACAAGAGGCCATTTACGTCATTTATTAATGCAGAGGCTTGTGAATTAGAAACTGAAGAAACAGTATTTAACCAATTTAAAAAGTGGCTATCACACCAAACTGAAGGGTTTCTTTACACTTTTGAACCAAGGCCTACTTTATCTCATCTAACCCTAGGAAAGTGTCCGTATTTTCACACTGGAAAAACAGCCCAAGAAAGGTTAGATGAAATTAAACAGAAAGAGAAAGAAAAGAAAATGAAGGAAGAAATGGAAAGTTTTATAAGAAAACGTTTTAGACTCATTCAAAGACTTTTAGAGGTATACAAAAAAAGCAAAGGAGGGCATTGAAAAGGAATATAAAAAAGATTTATTGAGAGAAGATCCTTATTGTGAATGTAAAAGAAATATTGCAACAAGGAGAATGGTTGATATGATGATAAAACAATTTGCTTTAGAGTATCTATATTTAAAATCCATTAAAATTAAAAAAGAAATAGAATTAACTAATTGTATTTTGATTGAATCTGATCGAGTCAAGCATTTGAAAAATGTGCACAAATATACTCTTAATACAGCTGAAAAGTTAAGATGTTTGCTGGAAAAGGAATGTACTGAAGATAATGAAATATTTGAACCATATTTTGAAGAAAGCACTTTGCGGGATATGGGTAGGATGTATCTCAACGAAGTAGAAAACATGACAGCTTCCTCAAAACAACTTATTACTGAAGAACAATCTTGTGAAGAAATATCTGAAGGAGAATCAAGAATTTTTGAAGAACAAAGCGATTTTAATGACTTTCAGCTACTAAATGAAGAATCGATCAAAAATACTGTTGTTACTTCAGGTATAAGACAAATAATTTTAGAGGAAAGCTTAGCATCTGAAAAACAAGAAGAAGATTCAACTGAAGAAGAGGAAAAAGATCATGGTTCAACCACAAATGGAATAGAAAAGAAAATCCATTTTGACTTGTACGGAACGGATCTATTCCCTGAAGGGTCTCAAGAAATTGACGAAATGAGAAAAGAAATATTAAAATCTGAATACTCCATAAAAGACGAAGGCTCCATTTTAGAATCCTTCAGTATGAGAAAAGGAAGTTTGATTTCCGAAAGAGAAGATCCAAGAATAGCAATGTTAGAAACAAATAAAATAGAGGTTGAATTATTAGAAGAGTTTAAAAGGGAAATGTGGATGACTGAATCGTTCAAGTACTTTACCAAACATGTGCGGCCGGATTTATTTAATAAATATAATTTAATACACTACAAAGGTAAATATAACCATATTTTACTTCCTGAATTAAGCAAGGAGAGATCAGACGAGAACAATAGTTTTGCTGAAAGCGGTTTAAATGAATGTTTAACTTATGTAAATAGAATTGAGGCTGCTGCTAAAAATAAATATAACATGATTACGGCAAATGATATGCTAGATTCTATATCCTTAACATCTATTTCAAAAACAATTGAAGATAATATAAACTCGACCGGAATCGCTCCAAAAGAAAGAATGGGCTATAGTCCAGAGAGTATGAGTCAAAACGAAGGATCAACAAATATGAATTCTCTAGATGCCGCTTTTGAAGAGAAGTCAATTTCGTCTTGGAATACAGATCAAGGTGAATCGATGTCAGTAAAGGTTCTTAAAGATTTCGACGCTATATTTGAACAAAGTATTTTTACGTCCAATAACAGTGAAGATAGCAACCATAGAAAATCAGAACAAAACGCTGCAAAACCAGGGTCTTCAGATGATTTAGACTTGCCATCTAGACCTTCGTCCATCCCTTCATTTTGTGGTAGCCTCCCAGATCCATTTAGTGACTTAAGAAAATGTGCTGAAAATCGTAGAACAGACAATGCTGAACTGGAATCAGAAGACGATGACGACAAAATTAAAAATACAGGAATATTATACAATCAAGATCAAGAACCATGTGTTGCTTCTATATTTAAAGAAAACATGCATATAAAGATTTCTGGTAAATCCATTCTACACGATAGTAAATCTGTTTTTCCTGATAAAGAATCGCATCAAGTCATTCCTCGGTCCTTTCTTAAAGAAAAACAGTCCGAATCTCGTAGTAAAAGTCACTGTCTTCCTTCTTTATTAGATGTATTAGATCACTTCACGAAAGCATTAAAAGGAAAATCAATTTCCTTTTGCAAAGAACGCAAAGGGAAACCAATAAACGAATTAATGTGTGGGATTTGTGAGGACATTGAATTTGAAGATCCAATGGGTGAAACGCAAGGAGAATGTGTTCGGTATGAATGCCAAGAACCACAATTGCTTACCTGGGATGAGCTGTTCAACATCAAGTGGCCAGATACTATGGACGAAAAAAAAGTAGCAAGAGATCCACTAAGCTGTAATTATGATACGACTGAAATAATGAACAAACTCAG